>RAPC01000078.1:309611-325575 GCA_009806235.1 Neurospora sp. CHS-2018c | reverse complement strand
AAGAATTATTATATAAATAATATATATTATATATATATACCTTATATTTATAATTAGATTTCTTCGATTATATTCGAATTTATATTCGTAATTAAAATTCTACCCTTTTCGGTAATTAAATTATATTAAACGGTCTAAAAAATTGAATATTTCGATTATAGCGTAAGTAATACCCGAAAATAAAAATTGAAGATAAAGGAAATCCTTTATTTTTTAACCCTTTAAACCTTCCGACTTTGAAAATTGGTTTTTCAACTAATTTTCAACTATATTAAAGAAAATAAACTATTTTCTAATTCTATAAAAGATAAAGAATTTAATAGTAGAGTCGGCTTTTTAACTATATAATTATAAAACCTAAAAAGTATATAAAAAAAGGAAGGATCTTTTATTAAAAAGGATTTAAATAATTAAATTTTAATTATTTATATTTCTACTAATTTATTACTTTTTTATATAAATTATATATTAGTCTACTCGTTATTAAACGCCTTATATATATATATATTTACTATATATATTTACTAGTTTATTAAATAACNATAATTATAGGAATTTGGGAAAACGATTTTATAGAAAAGAATTATAAAAGGCTAAAAAAGTAGAATAATTAAATAAAATAGAATTTGAAAAAGAAAAAAAACTCTAAAAATTAAAAGAGAAGAAAAAGAAAATAAATATATAATAAAACGATAAAAAAGGTAAGAATTATAGGAAAAAAACTATATTAAGAGGGAAAATTCGAAAAAAGATTTTCAAAGCTAATTAATATTCCTTATTACTAATTCTACCTATTTATTTATATATATATATTCTTTAAGACCTCTTAGTCCTCCGGGTCGAAACGCTACTAATTATTACCTACTTTCCTTTTCCCTTCGTAATTCTATTCGGCCGAATATAAGTAATTTTATTATTAGATACGTCCTACAATATAAAAACTTAGTATAGCGGTGAATTATATTATTCTAATTGCGAAATAGTTTAATCTACTATAGAAGATTTTATTTTTTATATATATTTATAATCCTCTATTTCTATATTAGAATATTATTCGCTCTAATTATATTCTTTAGGCAATTCTATATCTTTTTATTCGAAAGGGTTAACCTCTTCGCTAAATAGATTTTAATTTTTGAACCCGGATTCTTATTTAATTATACTTATTTCGCGGACCTAAATAAATAAAGGCGGAGGCGTATTTAGGTTAGGCTTAATAACGCTTATTTTATAGGCTGGAGGATTAAATATTAGAAGTATATTTGGGTCGGGCTTTATAATATTTATTTTATAGGCCGGTAGATTAAACGTTAAAAGTATATTAGGGTCGGGCTTAATAATACTTATTTAGCGTTTTGTAAATATTGAAGGGATAGGATAATTATTGTTATCGGATAGGAATAGGTCGTTGTTTAAATTAAAGGATAAATTACACTCTAAATTCGGTTTTATATTAAAAGATATAATTATAGAACGCTTTATAATTTGAATTATTGTAAGTAGAATTTAATATATTTATTTCTTATACTTTAAAAGAGGTATTTCTACTACTTCTTCGTCGTTTAATTCTTCGATCCGCCTTTATTATATAAGATTAATCCTATATATTCTATTAGCGTTATTTCGAATTATAACTTTATTAAAGTTCTTCGGTATAACTTCTATAACGTTGTAGAGAGAGAGTATATAGTTTTTAAGAAAGATAATTTTAGTGAAGTATATAGGTTGGTTTTTATTAATAGGGTCGGTTTAAACTATAATTTTAAATATAAAGAATTGAATATAGAAATTACACTTTACTATAGGAAGATCGACTCTTTTATATTCTACGAAGTAGGATATAAACTTTATAGGGCTTAATAATATATAGTATTTTAGGATAGTGAAATTCTACGAAGAATAAATAAAATTATTATTAATAAAGTAATAGATTTTAATCCTATTTTTCTAAATTGAAGAATAGTTTACGAAAAACTACTAAATATAAATTATTTTTATAATAAGTATTTTCTTCGTCTAATTCTAATTTATAGTTTACTTTTATATTTTTATAACTACTATAATAGATTTAATTAAACTAAATAACTTTAGGTAAAGAGGGGTAGGACTAAACGATTTAGGAATTATAAATACTATAATTTAAATTCAAAGCCGAAAAAGGTAACCGGTTTAGGAATTAGATAATAATACTACTATAAATTGAATAATCGGAGCCGTAGTAATTATAGTAGTAATTAACGAAATTGGGGTTGTATTAGGGGATTTATTATTAAGTAATTCAATATAGTTTAAAATTATATTACAATTGGAATAATAATTATTTCTTATTGCGATTAATATATAATAATCCAATTTATTAGGACCCGGATATTCCTATTAATATATAGATACGAAATTTAGATTTCGTAGTATAACAAAGACGGTTAAAGTAATAGTATTAAGGAAAATTTTAAGAAATAGATCTAACTCCTTTATAAAAATTTATAACTATTTCTAGTAAAATAGGAGTATATATAAAAGGGATAAAATTCGTACAAAATAATTTAATTATATGTAGAATATATATATAGCGTATTTTCAACTTATATAATTCGTAGTATTATATTATATAAAAGTAATAAACGTCTTATTCCTCGCCCGATTCAAATTCTATATCTTTATCCTACCTATTAAAATCTATATTTGTTTTACTATTTAAATCTTCGAATATATCCCGAATTATTTAGAAATTAATTCCTTCCTCCTCTAATTTTTAGTAAAGATAAAGTAAATTACCCTTTAATTTATTAACTAATTTTAAAGTAAATAGTTCTTCCGTTACTTATTTTATCCGGAGCCGTTTATAGAAGAATTCGTATTCTACTCTATAAAAATTTTATCTTAGGTTTGGACGACGTAGTTTAAATTCCTGTATAATTTGCTCGTAAACCGTATATATTTTAGCTAAAAAATATTCTTCTAAATTAAAATCGTCTATATTAATAATAGTTTTTAAAATATATTACCGCTCCTAATTTATATTAATACTATAATTTATAACTTCCTTTAAGTTAAGTATTTTGTAGAGAATTTAAGGTTTTCCCGAATAAATATATTATCTTCCCTTTTAGGTATAAATATAATATATATTCTAAAACCTAATAAATTTAAGAATATCCTTTTAAATATCCAATATAAAAGTATAGAGTAATATAATTTAATTGGGTATACTTATTATAGCTATATCCTTATTTTTAATTAGGTATTTAAAGTATTTTTGAAGCGTCAGCTTCACTTAAGAGTAGGTCGGGGTTGGAGACAGGATGAAACCTGTCCTGGACCCACTGTGTGGACCGCGATATGTCGTGGTGGGTCCAGAACCCCACCGCCCCACCGAAGCGGAGTGAATGAACGCTTTATTTACTTTGCAGCGAATCCGCCCGAAGCTCAGAAATGACCCGCTTTTGTCCTACCTTTTTACGTGAATTGCCGTTTTGGGCTAGTTAAATGACACGATAAGGCTTATCGCGATTTAAGCTCCGCGACAGCACTGTGAGAATTTAAAACACTTGTACGCGGTCTTTCCAGTTTAGACTAAAATCTAATCCACTTTTACGCTTCAAAACGCTATATAGCCTTAATGACTGTGTCAAAAGATAAAAGATAAATATACGGCGATAGATCTTGATTGACCAATTATACCCTGTCTTTGAACGATAAATGTAATTTGAAATGCGGTCTAGATAATTCGGAAAGCCGGTGCGCCGATGTTTATTTGTAAAGTGCCGCTAATAACGTTCGCGTGTATATGTTACGTATGTAGAGACCCGGTAACCGAAGTTTAGTACTCCCGGTAAGTCTGGCACTCCCGGCAAGTCGGCGCACCGGCTACCTTTTACGTTATTGCCTTTTAACCCTACTACTTTTAATTAATAATATTACTTTTAATTATTAATACTATTACTTTTATCGCTGCAACTATCGTGTAACACTAGGAATTATCTGGAATCTTTGATATCTATTGATTTTAAGCCTTTAAACGACTGCGTAGGCGTTTGTACGACTTTTGTTGAGGTGTATTCAATTGCGTATTACTTTTGGTTTCGTACTACTTTCGGTCCTGTATTAGATAAATTAATAGGGTAGGTGTAAACCCCACTTCACTACCCTTTACCTTAATACTAACTAATAACTACCTTTTTCATCGCTGTAACTATCGTGCAATATTAAGAAAATAGTGGAATCGTTGATATCAAGCCTTTAAACGATTGCGACGGCCGTTTGTACGACTTTTGGTGAAGTCTATTTATTCGCGTATTACTTTTGCGATTGCGGGGAATAACTGTTATTCTAAGTTATTCTACTACTACCTTCTACTTTTTAATATTAATAAAGGTAATCGCGATATTATTTACCGATTGTTAACCCGCTACCCTTTCTATTTTAATATACTTTTTACTGCTAGATTAGATAGTCGCGACGATAATAAACGGCTGGCGGAAATTTCTGGCACCTGTCGGCTCCTTCCTAGAAGGGTATAAGAATTTAGCTCCTTCCGCCTCTCGGTTTTTAAACTCTCTCCTCTTTAATATATATTAGAGAGAGATTAAGAGAGAAGTGTATTGGAATTTTTTACAGCGCTAAGTTAGAACGTATTAGTTATCTACTACCGGCGTGAATCCCCCTATCCCCTCCCTATACCCTACCTATTTAATTATTTATTTTGCTAATGTCTTTTTAATTTGTATAGACCTACCTACGTTTTCGATCTTATTAATACAATATCTTTATAATATCTATATCTAATATCTATACTATTTTGGTTTCTTGGATTTTTGGATTCTTGGACAATATCCTTCTACCGATTATAAAGAGATCGATGATTTCCATCAAAATAACGGCTCTTAATTATAGTTACGACAGTAATTGAAGTAATTATTGTTTGGCCTAGTTAGTTCCCCTCCTTGCTCCCTATTCCTTGCCATCTATATATTCTTCTGCTAACGTCTTTATTGTCTTTATTATTCAGACTTCGGTTCCCTTTACGGAATGTACGTTAACGAAAGCGACTAACGTCTGGAGAAAGACGAGTTATTTCTCTCTCCTTTCCTAATAGTTCACTCTAGCCTTGATCCGGCGGTGTAGAGTTCCCAATTTACAATACGTGGACTAGTTGGACGAAGTTGGAAGGGCGAGGTTGGTTCCCCTCCCTGCTATCTGTATGTTCCTCTGCTAACGACTGTCTTTATTATTTAGAATGTATATTAACGACAGCGATTAACGATTGGAGAAAGACGAGTTAGGAGATATTATTTCCAATATTATTTCTAGTATCTTATTAGTTAAAGTTATCGCTGTCGACGAGGCAGGCTATTTAGACGAAGTTGGAAGGGCGAGGTTATTGACCTCACTTACCCTGTCGGCTCTGGTAGTGTTATTACTAATCTGTAGAAGTAAGTTATTGTTAGCTTTTTGGCTTTTTGGCTTTCATTCTTTCTATCTATTAGCTAGTGCGACTCGGTCCTGTATTTAGTTAGACAGTTAAGTAGTTAATCAAGATGGAGGAGACTATTCACTGCTATGGCACCTGTAAGAAGATTAAATTAATATAAGTATTTGTCGGCAAAAGAGATCCTAGTAGTTATATAATAATATGCGACGTCTGTCGCGATAAGGCCACTCAAGTAGTAAGTCAATATCTTATTTTTATATTATCCAATTTATTATTATCTCCCTTCCTGTTATTTAGCTAGTTAATTAGTATTGCCTACTTAATGGTAAATCCTTTAAAAGCGTAAATCCTACTATGAACCTAGTATGCTGTATTGTTCTACTACTTACGGGTGAATAGTGCCTTCGAGGGTTAAGATTTGAGCCGCGGGGGGTTGCGGGTACGATTTAAGTATTACTGGCTGGTTGGCTATTTGGTAATAGGTTGTGTTTTGAATAATTAATTATATCTCCTATATTAGTAAAAGCGAAAGTCTATTCGATAACGACTATTTACCGCAGTTTTAACTATTACCGGTACTATTATTAGTGTTGTCTTTGGTGTGGTTATTGGAGCTGTTGCTAGTGCTGTTGTAGGAGCTGCTGGCAGTAAAAGAGATCCGACCAATGCCTTACTGTCTTCGTTAGAAGAATAACGACTATTTATTCGCTGTGTTTAAAGAGTATTAATCCCCTAAGAGTTTTGTGATGCCGCTGCCGGTGTCGGTTTTTAATTTTACCCTTAGCCTCTTTATGAATTTCGTTATCCCCCTGCCAACCCCTAGCCCCCCCGGCGTTATTAATGTTTCGATAGCGAGGAAGTTAATATTTCTATATAAGAGTTGATGGACTTTGAATGTTAGTAATAATAATAAGGGTAACGTTAAGTTATTATACGTGAAGAGTTCGAGGCTAGACAACGTTAGTAATAATAATAACCCTAGGTATAATAATAATAGGCAGTCTAACTTCAGCTAGTTTAGAGAGCTAGTTTGAATCTAGAACGGCCTGTTATTCGAGTCCTTTGAAGGCGCTTATCGGCTAATGTTATTACTATAAATATTGTAATTAGTAGTAGCCTAGTCTAAATGCCCCCTCGATATTCCTCACTTCGTTATTAATTACCCTAGCCCCTTTAGCCTATTTAATTTTAATACTATAAACCCCTCTACCCGGTTTAGTTAGTTTGAGTGTAATAAATTGATATTTAGTTAATTACCGCTAGTACTTACCGCTTTAAAATTTATATTCCGAAGTTCTAATTAATTTAGGAAAAGGCTAATTGTATTTAGTAGGATACCTAGTATAAGTTCGGTGGATAGTATTCGTAGGTATGTCTTTGTTTATAAGTTTAATATTTTAATAATTATTTCTAATACTAATGTTTAATAGGATGACGAAGAGACCGTTGAAGCCCGTCGAGAAAGATTTTAAATTTAATGTGAATATCGTCCTTGCCGTCGCAGATAGGAATTGGATATTATACTTACCCCCTTATTGGCAATATTGATTGTTCGGAAGTATTTTAGTTTATAAGAGTCTACCCCTAGTCAATAGGGATAGTAAGATTAATTTGGCGATGATGACGATAGGTTTATATGTTAGCGGTGTAATATTATCCGAAGTAAAAGAAATTATAATTTAGTAATAGGAAATTGTCGTTTTTGCGATAACGATGACTAGTTTATTTGCCGGATTTGTCTTATTATACGACTTCTTACGGAATAGAATTTAATTACCGGGAATTGTATGATGTGTGATAACGATGATAGATTTATTTGTTTGTATTGCTATATTTCTCGATACGTTAGTAATTGCAACCCTAATACCGGTAATTGTTTATTTTATTAGCCGACTATATAGTATAACCCCTTCTCTTAGTAAAAGGTTTGCGCTATTTGTAATAGTATAAACGAATATTTGGATTATATTTATGGAGCGGAGTATTAGGAAAAGGATTTTTATATTTTATATTAGGCAAAAGTTAGGGATGAGGGTAGAAATTTCTACGAGGAATGTCCGGGTTACTATTTTCCGATTCTAATGGACTAAAGGAATGACTTTGCTAGTTCGGTCGAGGATTTAGTAAATCTTCTATTTAGTACCTCTTTAACCTATTTAGAAATTCTTATTCCCTGGCTTATTTAGAGTACGCCAGCCGATAACCCTTTTAGTAGTTTATATAATTTATTTGCTAGTAATTTTACTATATAACGTTCTTCTATATTACTATTATTAATACCCTATCCCGGCCCGAATCCGGTACAAAATCCGGATGATGATTTTGATTCCGGTGATGACGGAGACGGAGCCGTTATTGGTGTTGACCCGGTATTGGAGCGAAGGTTTCCCGGCCTTCCTAGTTCTAATTACGTATTAGATCTACTATTTATTAGTAATATAATAGCTAGGGCTATTCCTAATTAAGATTTTGATATACTTCTTCGATATTAAATAGTTAACGATTATTACTATATAGAATATTGTTAAAAATATAAGGAAAAGTAGTTCGAGATAAATATTAATAATTAAGGTATTTGTACTCGTTGTCGTTATATTGATAGGAACTTTTAAGAAGGTAATCTCCTTTTCTTTAGTACCGCTAACGAATTGGATTTTAGTAATGTGCCTTAGTGGCTCCTACCTCTCGATGTTATTGAAGAGAATTTTATTATTAGAGTTTATATTTTTATTAATATTTATATTATTAAAGGTATGTAATATAGATATAAGGGTTATTGTATTAACTTCCTTCGAGACGTTGGTTATGTCGTTAATTAATTATTTTAATTACCGTACGAAATCGATGTTATTTTCCTTAAGCTATGCAACCTTGATAATAACCCTATATTCTTCAACTATATAAGAATACGATTTCGAGTTAATAGATGAAAGATTTAAATTTAGTTAGGATTTTTCAAAGAATATTATTTTAGTTATAGGGATATTGTAATTGATGAAGTACGCCTTTTTGCTTTATTAAAAGACGGCGATGTCTTAGACAATATTATTTTATAGGAAGTTGACCCTATTAAAATCGAAGATTTTGATGTTGAAGAGTAAGAAAGGTTAGAAGAGATATTTTAAGAGGTTAATTAATTCGAAGTTAGTACTATTCCTAATATAGTTATTGATAGGGTAGTCGTTGATTAGCTTCGAATTCAAATTTATAGCGATAATAAAGATCCTAATATAATTCTAATCGTTAATAAGCCTTAGCCCGGTGCCTAGCCCGGTGCCTAACCCGGTACCTAAGCCGGTGCCTAGCCGGATCCTTAAGCCGGAGCTCTATTTCCGCCCGGATAAGCCGGCCCGGTACAGCCCCTAGCCTAGTTATTTATTCGGCTAGGTCTACTTCGTAGTACTCCTATTAACGAATTTAATTATATTTAGGCCTTATTATTATAGGCCTTCCCTACTCTATACTTATATAGCACGGTTGAATATTTTAATTTTCGAATGAGGTCTATTAAATACCCGGATTATATTAGGTATGCTATGCGTTGGTACGATGGGAGGTTTGTTTAGTATTTAAGGTTTCGATATATTGCCTTCAATATTTATATACGTAGTTAAATTAACGGTAAAAGCTCATATTACGTTCGGCATGCTTAGAATTTTAATTATGAAGTCTTTACGGATATTAATGCCTTTACAGATTATTTCGAGGCTAATAGTATAGAGTTACGTCGATTGTTGAATTCTATCGTTAAGTTCGCTAATACTCTTCGAGGTATACGAATATATTGGTTGAAGAAAACTTATGAATTCAATGCTTAGGTTCGAGCCTTGGGTATGCTAGTTATTTTTATAACTTTTAGTGCGGCCGATTTGTATTGGGATAGTTAAGTTAAATATATGCCTCGCTACGAAGAATGGAAAGCTACTAATAATAACGATAAACGTTTGATTTTATAGTAGAATTTGTTGAACAACCCCTATATTGCTACTTACCTTTTCTTTAAGAGGTTTTAGGACTTTAAGGACATTGTCTTAAAAGAAAAGTTCAAGATTGACGACTATTAGTAGCGATTGGAGTTCTAGGCTCGAGGTATTGGTTATAGCTATAGTATTTATTAGGTTAATAATATTAATATATTAGACTTTACCGATGAGAACGTTCGATAGGAGTTTGCCCGGCTATAGGGTTATTATATTTTAGTATATAACCTAGTCTTTTATAGTATTAAGTAGTTATAGCTAGGCGAAGGGGAGCCGATCCTAGTATTTGAGATTTTAATATAATTAGGCGATTAAATCGGCCTTAGACTAAATGTAGCCAATCTTTTAATTAGAAGGATCTATAAGATTGAACTTACTTTCTAAGAATTAATTACTATATTTAACCGTATACAAAGGTATAAATATAGTAATATATATTATCTCCGTTAACGCCGTTAGCCCGGTAATTTACCCGGAGGTCCTAGAATTCCGGAGCCGGGCCCGAAAAAATACCGGTTTTATTTCCCTTGTACTTTTTACGATTAAGTATATTTTACTACCCGTCTTAACCCTGGCTTTTAGTTATTCGATAGTAATCGTAATAATATTATTATAAATAATTATAATCGTCTTATTATATTAGGATAGATGGCTAATACCGATATTTAATTATATATTAGTATAAATATAGTATTGAATTATATTACTAAGTATATCTCTAAGGCCGAGAAGAAAATTAAGACTTACTAAGAGATTGCTAGCGAATTAATTCCTAGACTTGCTAATCGTTATATATTGATGTTATTTATATTAAAGTTTATAAATAAGCTTATTATTGAAAGGGATTGGTCTACTTAAGAAGTTTGTTATATATTATTTAGCTTCGATTTATAGGAGAGTATTCGCTTAATTATTTAAATCGATTGTAGATTACTTCGCGTTTAATAAGTTAATATTTAATATATTCCTAATATAGCTAATGTTAATATTTAAATGGATAACGATGAAGATTTGGGTGGCGAAGAAGATGTATTTGGTATTAACATCTAGCTAGATAACGAAATTCGTTAAATTCGAATAGTCTATTAGAAGTATTTCAACCGACTTCGAAATACTATGACTTATATTAATTACTTCGAATTCCTTACTTAGTGGGATACTATTAGATAAAGGGGTTAGAGAAGACTAGGCCGTCGAGTTAAACTAAGGGTATTTAATTACTTTCCTATTTATAACTCCAATGAAAGTTATAATTCTTACCTTAACTACCTTCGAGTTAAACTTATATTGTATTATCCTTATTTCAAAGAGAGGGACTTTTACGAGGTTGAAGGCGTTCGATATAATAATTTCGTTAATGCTTATATAATGTACGTAGAGTTATATATTAATAAGCTTGATTACCCTTACGACTATTACGATAAATTACCCCTTTGTAAAGAGGAAGAGGAATTCGAACCCCCTAAATAGGATGAAGATGTAAATAATATCGATAAACGGGGTTGGGAGTTATTATATAATGAATTGCCCGGTAACCTCTATAATAACCCCTTTGACTACAACGACTTTGAATTATTAGATTATAGGGATATCGACTTTTACGATTGGTTTGATAAAATCAATTACTAAGAATTGGTTAACTAAATTATTGATTATTAGAAGAATAGAAGGAGTAACTACAACCTTCTTGATTTTAATCTTATTATATAAGCTGTATTCGACGGGCTCAACCCTAAATAACGGTTTGTATTCGACGAATTTATTAATTATTATTAGGATTGGCTCAACGGCAATATACCCTCCTAATTGCTTCTTTAAATTGACGGTAGAGGTGGTATTAGTAAGTTGTATTTGATTCGACTACTATTTCATCATATAGATAAAATAATTGTAATATATAGCCGGGATTCCTATTTAGTCCGGGTAATTCCTATTAGTATAGCCGCTAATAATATCAACGGATATACTTTGTATTCGTTACTTCGACTTCTTATATTAAAGTCTAATACCCTATCTAACCTAGAAGGTATTAATCTATTTACCCTTTAAAATAACCTTCGATAGTACAAATATTATATTATTGACGAAAAGTCTATATTAGGCTTAAAGTATTTACTATTCATTAATTCCCGTCTTCGTTAGGTATTCCCTAAAAATTAGGGTATTCGATTTGGTAGTATTAATATCCTTCTACTTAGTGATTTTTACCAACTCCTCCCAGTGGTATCCAAAGTACTCTACTATATTGAGCCATTAGTAGTGCTTGTAGTTAGGGCTCGAAGACAAGCCGAGGCTAATATTCAAGGCTAGCTAGTATAAGGCCAGCTAATATAAGGCTAGCTAATTCAAGCCCTGGTATTCGGCCCGCCTCCGCCCCCGGTATTCGGCCCGCCCCTACTTCCGGCCGTACCGGCTCTAGTACCCGGAGAGCCTACAGAATTAGTACTTTTAAAGGGAGAGTTCTCTAAATTCGAAATTAGCAGCCGTATTTACTTTTACAACTTTAATATTTCTATAGAATTATAATAAGTTGTAAGATAGGGAGGTAATAACCAAGTTAGATTCTATCGAATATTTAAAGGCCTTCGTAATAATAATTCTACTTATATTAACTAGAGGTTATTAGCCACCTGTATACGACTAGTACTACTACTAAATAAGGTTAAACGTTTCGATAATACTTTACGTATTTACTTTAAGAATAAAGAGGTTAACGAATATAACCTTCGATATTTAATATAGTTCGAAAATCTATATATTTAGATTAAAGCTATTTATATTAGTCTAGGTGCCGGCTAAGTCGAATATATTAATGCCGGTAACTTTTATAAGAAATTTCTAATTATTATTAGTAGTAAGGTTATACTTATTAAGAATCTTTGGACTAAGGCTGGCCTGGTTAACAGTATAATTAGTACTATTTATAATATTGCCTAGGATAATATTCGTAAATACAATACTAATTGGTTTGAAATAGATCTTCCTTTCGTTATTTTAGTCAATTTTCCCAATTATATTGGCCTTAATTGCTTTTTAGATTACGAGGAGACTATGCTAGATTATGAATATATTGTACTAGTCTTCCGATTAATTAGAGAGTTTATAAGAAGGGCTATTAATTGTAAGAGGGTGCAATTCCCTTTGACTATTGTATATACCGTTATAGTTTATAAGGTATAGGGTATAACGTTCGATAAGGCTGTTATTAATATATTTAATAACGACTTTACTACTAGGCTTACTTATATAGCCGTATTATAAGTTAGAATATTTTAGGGTATTATATTTGAGAGGAATTTTGATTTGTAAGCCCTTAAGAATAAGAAGGAGAGAGTATATAAAATATTGGAGTAAAATAATATTAGAAGATTATTTTAACGTTTACGGCCTGGTTAACCCCGGCTACCCCGGCCAAATTAATTACAGCCGGTAAACCCGATTCGACCGCTCCGGCCCGTTTAATAACCGGCACCGGCCCAGTAACCAGTTCAGCAACTAGCTCAGCCGTAGATTGATAATAATATTAATTAGCCGTTAAGAAGTAGAAGTCGTAGTAGAGGTAAACCGCCTAGTCGTTGTAGTAGATCGCGTAGTAAACCGCCTAGACGTGTAGCTTAAATGGATTAATAGGGATTGAAAGGGATTGAGTAAATGAATATATCTTTATAATAATAGTTATAGTAATAGAATTTATGTTGATATTGATAAATATTTGAATGACTATTTCCGTGACTATTAATTAAATAATAAGTGAGAATTTAGTAATTGAATGCTTGAATTAAGAGTACTTTTGTAACCGTGACGTTTAAGATTGAATAATAGGTGAGAATTTAGTAAATGAATAATTGAATTAGCACTTTCGTAATTATAACTATAACGTTTATAAGTGAGAACTTAGTAAAAAAAAAGTAAAAAAGAGTTTAGGACTTATAAAGTATACCCGCCCCTAAGTCTCTAGAGTGCAAAGTATTTTAAGCCTATTCCGAGGGATAACCCGTCTTAATTACGCCTTAATTTCTTTGCCTTATATTGACGTCATAGGACTTTTGTGAGCAGTTTTTCCCTAGTTCGGTCACCCCAGACGGACAAGATTGGAAAGCTAGAGTTAGTATAGTCTTTGAAATTAGAAAGCTAGAGTTAGTGTAAAAACGGCAGTTACAGCTGGGAATCGAATAGAGGGTCTCTACGCTATATATACTAGTAACGGCTACGTACGTCTACGCAAACCGCTATACTACGAGCGTCCCCGTAGCACCCCTTATGGGGCTGGTGATAGTAAGGTTGAGAGATAAGGGTTATAAAGACGATTAGAACGTTGTTAGGAGTGTTATTTGGGATTATTTGGGATAATAATAGAAATCTGAGTTGGAGAGTGATCTTTGGTAATATTTGGTAATATCTGGTGATATTTCAGTTGGTGTTTTAGAAGATGTGGATTTAAAGTGAGCTGACGCTTCTATATTTACGCCGGTACGAGGTTCCGTCCCGGGGTAGGATTATTTTTAAATTATTAAATTAAACTATTTTATAAATAATTAAATTTAATTTACTATCCAGCGTAATATTTTAGAATTACGAAGCCTAATCTACTAATTTTCAATACGCTAATTATCGACGCTTTTTAATATCGATTAAATATAATAAAGTAAAAGCTCTATAGTAATACCCTAAATAGGCTATTCGGTATTATCTTCTTTTATAATATATATTCGTCTAATATTCCTATTTTTAAAACGTTTAATAATTTCAATATAGTTTCGTATAATTCATCGTAATTTTAACCGACGTTTCGCCTATAACCCTTTTAATAACTACTAATAAACTCCTACGAAGAGAATTACTTCCTTTCCTATATCCAACTATATTATTATCGGTAATTTCTTCGTTTAACCGATAATTTTTATTTATTACTTAAAAATAGACCTCTATATTAATATTAATATTCTAATATAAACCTATAGGATAAAGCGAGAATATATATTAATACTAATATATATTTTAATACCGTATTTCTATAATTTATAGTAGCCGTCGATATATTATATATAATTCGGCTTAAATATAATTTATCCGCTTCACTTCCTCTTAATAAAGTCTAACCAATTTTAAATATATTTAGAATATAGTTCTTTAAATATTTCGAATAAAGGTACGGCCGGAATATAAATACCGAAGTATTATTAATTATAATAGAAGAATTCCCGTTTACTTATATTCCGTATAATCTCCTCGCTATTATTATAGTCTAATAATTATTAGAATTCCCTTATAATTTAATAACGTTCTTCGACTTCATTCGGGTTAAATTATTTATAGAGACCGAAGTCAAATCGAATTTTGTATAAACCGGTTTTCGTAATAAAAAACCCTTCTTTTTCGAGAATTTTGAATATTTATTATTTAATAAATATAAGCTTAAAGAATAAGTCTTCTACTCTAACCTTTAATACTTCTATTAAGTATATCCGTTTTTAATTATTAGGTATATTGTAATTACGAAGGAAATTATTAAATATAATACAATTAATTTCGATATAGTAATCTATAGATAATTTTTAGAAGATTAAACGTATCGGCGCCTTTTTTATATATATATCCTTAATCTAATCGAAGTAATCCTTGAAGTTCTAAGATATAATAGGTATAATAGAGATAGACGAAGAGAACAATAATAATAAGGTTGAAGATAAAATCGGAATTAAATATAAAGAAAGATAAGAGAAAAACGGGATTAGGGTTGGAAGAAAAGGGAGAAAATAAGAAGGATGTTAGAAGGAGGGAAATAAAAATAATATTGGAATCGAAAAGGAAAAAAGAAGAAGGAAAAAACGAGAAAAGAGGAAAAATAATAGGGAAGAAAGGAGGAGGAATAGAAGACGAAAAAAAAGGAAGAAAGAGAAACGGAATCTTCAAGTAGTTCTACCGGAGTTAGCCTTAATAATATATATATAAGTTTATAAATGGATTTTAAATTTAAAACCGTTAATTTTTACTAGAATTTTATATAATAATATTATAAATATATATATAAGATTACTTTATAAAGTTAATATTATAATTGATATTATATATATATATATACGAAATTAAAAAGACGGTTAAATTAAAAGGACAATTAAATTAAAAGGTATTTATATAATAATATTATAAATATATATATAAGATTACTTTATAAAGTTAATATTATAATTGATATTATATATATATATATACGAAATTAAAAAGACGGTTAAATTAAAAGGACAATTAAATTAAAAGGTATTTAGAAACGAATTTTAGATTTAAAACCGTGCATTATTACTAAATTTTATACAATTATTTTAAATATATATATATTAGTTATTATATAAGGTTAGCGTTATAATTAATATAATATATATATATACGAAATTAAAAAGACGGCTAGATTAGAAGGTATTTAAAAACGGATTTAAGATTTAAAACCGTTGATTTTTACTAGAATTTATATAATAATATTATATATATATATATATATAAGGTTATTATATAGGGTTAGCGTTGTAATTAATTATTTATATATATATCTAAAATT
>RAPC01000078.1:275554-309584 GCA_009806235.1 Neurospora sp. CHS-2018c | reverse complement strand
TTAAAGTAGAAGAGAAATTGAAAACGGCTTTTCCGTTTTTCGTTTTAGAAAAAAGATATTAAATAAAGGTCTTTAAAAGGGTAAGAATCGAAGGGGGTATATTCGTATATAGAAAAGAAAGAAAAGGCCGAATTAAAATTAGAATTAGAATTATTATTTTTATAAGAATAAACGGGAAGAAGTATTATAATTAATATAATATATATTACGACATCCTAAAGGTAATACGGAATTACGCCCTAGGTATCGTTAATTATATAAGACTACTTAAGTATCGAATCTTCTAGCTTCGATTACTTATATTCTTTTACGGAAATACGGGCCTAAAGTATAGTAGTTTTTAGCCTCCGTAATAATATATATATACGAAATTAAAAGGACGGCTAGATTAAAAAGTATTTAAAAACGGATTTTATATTTAAAACCGTTAATTTTTACTCGATTTTATATAATTATATTATATATATATATATAAGGTTATTATATAGGGTTAGTGTTACAATCGATATTATATATATATATACGGAATTTAAAAGACGGCTAGATTAGAAGGTATTTAAAAACGGACTTCAGATTTAAAACCGTTAATTTCTACCCGATTTTATACAATTATATTATATATATATATATAAGGTTATATATAGGGTCAGAGTTGCAATCGGATTTTTACTTTTCTTAAAAGGAAAAATAAAGGTTAATTAAATTAAAAGGTATTCAAAAACGGATTTCAGATTTGAAACCGTTGATTTTTACTGGATTTTATACAATAATATTATATATATATATATAAGGTTATTATATAGGGTCAGCGTTGCAATCGATTAATTATATATAAAAACGAAATTAAAAAGACGGTTAAAATATAATTTATTTATATTTATAAAGAGTTTTCTTAATATAAATTAATTATAATTTAAAATTAANTATATATATATATAAGGTTATTATATAGGGTCAGCGTTGCAATCGATTAATTATATATAAAAACGAAATTAAAAAGACGGTTAAAATATAATTTATTTATATTTATAAAGAGTTTTCTTAATATAAATTAATTATAATTTAAAATTAAATTATAATTACGTTATTATAATTTAGAAAGGTAAAAAAACTCAATATAATTACTACTCCTACTAATTCCAATCTAAAACTACTTAACTATATCTATTACTTACGTTTTTATAATTCATTAATCGAAGTTTTTATTATTTTACGAATTTCATTATTAAATATCGACTTCAATTTATAATCCGTTACGCCTTTCTATTCGCCTATCTTCTTTCCTAACTCCTCTTTAATACAATTTTACACCGCTTTACTACTATTAGTATATATTTTATATATATAGCGCAATACGAATTCAATATACCTTTACAATACGTATATTTATTACTACGTCCGTAGTAAATATAATTAACGTATACGCCCGACAAATATATCGAAACTGGTAGGAAATATATATTTAAAGGATTAATACTACGTTTATTAATATATTTTATATAAATATTAATATCCTCTTCGGAGTAGAATAAAAAGGTTAAAATCGCTATAATTTAAATTGTAGTATCGAAATATAGTTGAATATAATTTTTACTACTTCTTATATAAGTAACCTTATATTTCTAAAAACGCTAGAGCGTTTTAGAATAAAATTAGTTTTAATTAAATAAAATTTAGACTAATCGTATATAAAGAACTTACAATTATCTCCTCATTATAGACTTCCTACTTTAATTACTATAAAATATTAATAATATTATTAAATACCGATTAACGAATAATATTAACTAAGTAATAAATAATATCCGTAACCGTTAAATTCTTATTATATTCTTTAGGCGCGTCCGGTAGGGTACAACCGTATTTATCTCTAAATATATCGTAGGGGAATAGGTCTTCGTCGTTAAAAAGTTAGCTTATTTTAATATAGGTTAGACGCGTAGGGAATAAGTAATAATAGGGTTTAACGGACGTATAGTAGAGTAGGAATACGAGGTTGTAGGATATAAGTATAAAGGGAAGTTATAGCGGCGATAGAAAGGTGAGAGCGGAATAGCGTTATAGAGAATAGGTTGCAGGGTGCAAACGAAAATTGGGTGTAACGTTAAACCGGTTGATAGTAGTAGAGTAGGGAAATTTACAGTCGAATATACAAGCCTCCGTAGTCGGCGCTCGGGCGGGGGAAGCATGGCATGAACCAGAAACCAAATAACTGTGGTTTCCCGGACCCAAGGTGCCACTGTCACTGCCCACGCTGCCCTTCTGGAAGCAAGCAAACAAGCGGAATCGTTGTGGGGGAGGGGAAACGACAGCTTGAGGCGTTGTTGTGGGCGTTGCCAAGGTAATCGATAGTTCTTGTTCCTGATACAATTCGGTTTCTTTTCAGCTTCCCTTACAAAGTGTTTGCGTCTCTCGGACTTTTCTTCCCATGAGGTTATCACAGGACAGAAAAAGGCGGCGCATTGAGCAGAGTCCAGACCCCCCAGCAGAGATCGAGATTTCCATCAACCTGGAAATTTTTGCGCCGACTTGGTGATCTTAACATGGGTGTGAAACTTGGAAGCCGACCAAGTCTCGGATGTCTATCCCGATTGTGACTTTGATTTTGCTGGACGGTCGGTGGGTTTGACTTTCATGCGCTGGCCAAGCTCTTTCCTGATACTACATGTTTCCCTGGGCCTAGGGATTCTTGATTCTTTTGAATATTGTTACAACTGCCAAGACTGGAGACCTGATCCTTTCATGCAGCGTCGCAGCCCTCCTTCAACCACCACGACAGAGCCCGCACTCAACTTTTGTGGATAACAGGCACCATATAAGCTCAGTTTTTGATCCAAAATAGCACATACGACCATAGATGGTAGAAAACTCGGGATCCCGTCCGCTCTCCCATAGATAAGCTACCAATCGCCTGACTAGTAGTTGGGTCGGTGACGACCAGCGAATCCCAGGTGTTGTATGTTTTTTTTTCTTTTTGCGCTTTTCTTGTCCGTTATGGTACCCTTTCTAAGTATCTTTTTCTCCTATTTTGCCTACTCCATTGTGAGACATTCAGCTCTTCACGGTGTTCACACCTTTAATCACAGATGCGTAAAAAAATTTACGATTGCAATAGTTAGAAAGGCAATCCCAGATTGATAGCGAACCCCGAGGTATCAAAACCCAGACATTTCGAATGTCGTAAACAGTCCCGAACCCCATGTTTCCCTTAAAAATCAGCCATGACTTTATTGACACGGAGAAAGACAACAAATACCCCCGATCAACTTCCGCACAATTAACCAACTCACGCCTCCCCTTCTCCTCCTCTCATCTACACCTCTTCCCCTTCTCTCCCCCCTCTCCCATCTCTCCTCCCATTCCCATTCGCCTCCCCCTTCCCATCTTTCACATTCCCAACACTAACAACCCAAACCAACCCACTCGCCCCCGCCAACAGTCCCCCCGCCATCCAAAACGGCAACCCCACCCACCCCCCTCCCCTCCTCAGCCCCTCACTCATCCCCTCCGCCAACACCGGTCCAGCAACCATGATCCCCACCATCTCCAACCATCCCACCACGCTATTCACAAGCCCCATGTGCTCCTCGTCCACCAGGGCGTTCAACAAGCTTCTTAGAGTTGATCCTAACCCGGAGCCTAAAGCGAAGAGGATCATCCCGATTGTGAGGGAGGAGCGGGTGGATGCGAGGGCGATGAGGAGGCAGCCGGTGGTTAGGAGGAGGGAGGAGGCGCGGGCTAGGTAGAGATCCTTTTTGAGGGCGGAAAGGGGGGCAAGGCGGGAGCCGAAGCGCGCCCTTGGGGAAGTACGGGAGGGACCACTGCGGGAGGTACCGAAGGGGGAAAAGGTAGAAAACAGGGGAGAAGTGCCAAGGAGGAGAGAAGAAACAAAGGGCAAAATAACGAGGAGGGTTACCAAAGAAGTAAAGTGCGGGATAGTAAGCAAGTAAGAAGCTTCGGACCGCGAGTAGTCGAAGCGCTTGGTGGCGTATTGGAGCAGGAGGGCTTGGGCGTATTTGCCGATGACGACGAGGGCGAGGGCGAGGGTGAGGATGCAGATTCTTTTGTTAACAACAATAAAGTGGAAGAAGGAGAGGAGGGAGGTGGTGAAGCGGTTGATCATGGTTCCTTGAGAGTGAAAAGGGGTGGAGGGGGGTGGGGAGGAGGAGATCATGGGTTTATCAATATCTTCGTCGTCTGTGGGAAGACGGGCTGGGGCGTTATCCTCGTTGACGAGCCGCTTCGTTGATGAAGCTTGGGCTTTTAGGTGTCGAGTTTCGGGGAAGGTGAGGGAGGTGATGGCTGCGAGAGTTATGAGGCCCAGAGAGAGGAGGAGGGGAATCCATGGACTTTTGACCATGAGCGAACCGGCTATGGGTCCGGAGATCATGCGCGCTGTGAGGTAAGTAGCGTGCATCTGGAAGAAGAGGGTGGCTCGCTCGGCGATGGGGACGATGTCGGATATGAAGGTATAAAGCATGGCTGCGATGATGCCACCGCCTCCGCCGATTCTGGGTTGGTGGCTCCGGTTAGACGAAGATGCTTCATTTTTTCAGGCCAATACTTGGAAAGTGGACTTACAGCAGAAACGAAGAGCTGAGCCAAACCGTCCATATCGGAAAGATGTTTGGTAAGAACACTGCCATCGCTTGTAAGTCAAACACCAACCCACCACCAAAGCTGAGAGTCAGACATACGAATAGTGGCCAACGCGAACATCTGCAACATAGCCCCCGACATCGCCAGCGCAAGCACCGATCTTCGGCCCCATTTATCGGACAATATCCCAAACGGTACCGTCATGAGAATGCTTGGGATGCAGTCAAAGGTGGCCTGCCATCCCTGCAACATGGCCAAATAACTCTGGACATCTTCCTCCTTGCATACCGGATTATCGCTTAGCAGCATGCTTGCCGTGTTATTTGCCGAGTCCAAAACAACATCCGGATGTAAGTTGCGACAAATGATGCTCTCCTCCACAGCGTTAGTCGGTGGCACACTGAGCGCAACGCTGAGCTCCAGGAGGAACATGGCGCCGAGACATAGCGGTATGATCTTGGGCTTTAGACGATTTCTTCGCGCCTCGAGTAGCGAATTATACTGTTCTTGGTCTGCATCGTAGGCGTTGTTGACATTGGAGTCGACGGCGGTATCGGTAGACGACGTGGCAATGGTATCTGCTCTTCCTCGTGAGATGTAAGTAATCCGGGGATTGATATCGATGACGGCGTAGCTGAGTTCTGGAACTGGGGATTGTAACAAGGGGGTGGATTCAATTGTGGAAAAAGACGAAGGTGAGGAAGCTCGATGCTGACCTAGTACCACTCCGTCCTCTTCATAATCTCTGTAAGAAGCCATTTGAAGTAGCTAGTAGTGAGATCAAGATCGGGAGGAGACGGCATAGGTTAGTCAGTAAACTCTGATTCTAGTTGACGTTCCAGGAACTCGGATATGGCAGAGGATAGGTAAAGCAGGGGGATAAAAGGATCATTTTAAGAGCACTGGGGGAACAACATCAGACTGCATGCATACCTACTGAAAAGTTTGAGTTTCGGATACGGTGACCAGAAACTTGAGTGGTATGGTACCGTGAGCAACGACCTGGGACAAGGCGTCGTACTCGTGATAGGGTATCCTATGTTCACACTGCACCCTAATCAACCTCGGATCCGTCGTGTAGGGCAATAAGTGGCAGATAACGAGTGATCGAATCAAGGTTCGGGATACCACTCTGGATGTGGCCGCCCAAAAGGGTGTGGTGTTAGGGACCCACGGTTTGAGGCACAGCATACACAGAACGGATGTATATGCAGTACCTGTAGATAAAGATAAATGAGTTACTCGGCGGTGTATCGGTCATGAGCCATACAAGTGATGAAGCTTGCGATGAGCCTTGCTCTAAGTGAGAGTAAGGAAACCTTGAAAGAATTGAAGAGAGTGAGGAGGTAATAGTATTTTGTGGCAAGGATAGTGGGACTGGGACAACTTGCGCCTATTTTGCGCCTCACTTGCCCCAGGGACCTTCGTGACTATTGGGTCATCCTGTTTGAGGTAAGATCCTGTGCCTTTGGCCCAGCACTTCAACGTGAATGACAGGATCTAAGACACTTGGCGTCTTCCTAGGACCCATCGGTATGGTGTTTCAGCCTTCTGGACTGGGACTTGAGTTCATCTGACACTTATCGAGATCAGTGCTGGGATGAGCGACTGGAGGGACGGGATGAGCCTAGCCATAACCCGCGCAGGATGAAATCTTGGTAGTGACGGGGAAGTCTACATCCAGCAAAGGGAGAATTTGTACTTAACCAAGTCTGGGGATGGTATGGCCTGAGCAGACAACTTCTGCCAGTGGTTCCGTGCATACCACCCATTCCCATCATCCCTTTGGATCAGTGGGTATCCACGTGGTGTATCTCAACGCTGTCTCACCCATGGTTACACAGCCGGTTGTCTGTGAACAGGCATCCAGTCTGGTGTTGTTCATTGGGCCGCTAAAAGAGCAGCCCTGAGCCCGACAGGCATGAAGCTCTTGAGCCAGTCGATGTCGAGGATGAAGTGTCAGAGTGAAAGCTTCCAAGTTCTCCGGTTGTACATGGCTAACAGCCACAGTTCGTCATTCGGTTCGAATCTGGTAACCCAGGGCGTAAAGTGTAAATGTCAGCAACCACATTGATACGAATAAGAGGCAGTCGACAGGCTTTGCCCTACACACCTCGTCCCTTCAAACATGAGCTTCCGAATCACGGCATCATGTGTCGCAGGTACGTGCGGTAAATAGGCGCGATGAGAAAGGGAAGAGGCGCCGCCTACCTGTTGTTTATTCCGAGAGGCGCCTTAACGGTGGGTAAGGTGGGTCATGATCTGCCCTATCATGGGATTTGTTATGTTCTAAGCGTGATTGGAAATGGGATAAGATTGGTCGCGGAATTGTATTTGAGCATCACGTAGGATGAATCAGCACAAGGAAAAACCTCGTACCTATACACTAGATAAACGGGTTATGGACTTACCTTACCCAGTTGGTAGACAGCGAATCGTACTTATTCCAGACTTTCCTTGTTAATATCGATGCGTAAACCCCCGATGCCCGTTGGGTTTCTGGTACGTCTCGCTCCGAGACAGCCAACTCATCACACAGATGATGTTCCACATCTCGTATGAGCGAGGTCCATGGAATTGTTAACAGAAATGGTTTGATATGAGAAAAGAAGGCCTTCCAGAAATGATGTGACAATCCGCTCTACCGACCCCGCGATTGATGGCGTGCTACTTGGGGGTAAGCGATGGCTTGGGTAGAGCCTTTTACCAACCCCCTCTTATAAAAGAGGGGGAAATTTTTGTGTGGGACAAACTTTTACTCTGGGATAAGACCCGCCTGGTACTATGTAGAATCGGCTGTTAACGCCGTATAAAACTACTTATTTGCATCGTATATTCCGGGATTATTTCGCAACGAAAGTTTGTGCCAATTCGCTGTTTCTGACCGTTTAACGCTGTAAAAAAGTAAGCGGTCTATATATCTATAAATTAATATAGAGGTTAATGTACGTGTAGTGAATTTCGATAAATATTTCGATGAGATAGGGGAAGTGCCCGCTGGGTATAGAGGCGCCCGTATATATTTCGATGCCCGTAAATATTTAGAAGGCCTTAGAGTTAAATAATATAAACCGCTAATTATTAGAGAAATCGCTAAGATTAATAGTAAATTCCGTACGTCGATATTTCGTTATATTAAGTCGCTAGTTGAGTAAGGTAAATTAGCTATTTCGTCGCGCCTTATAAGGAAGCCCTGTATATTAATACCCTTTAAAGAGGATATTATTATATTGTATATATTATTCTACTTCTAGGGAAGGTTCCTAACGTTGTATTAAATGGTCGTCGGGGCGGTAAATTGATTACGCTTACTACGGAGAATTCTAGAGACTTGTAATGCGATGTGGTTAGTGAGCTTCTTTAAAGATTACTTAGAGTTGAAGACTATAATTTACTATACGGTTAATATTAAGAAGAGGTTTTAGGAATTAAATAAGGACTTTGTTAATAAGTAGTTTAATAATTACGAGGCTATATTTAAGAAGTATAACGTTGATAGCGGTAATATTTGGAATTGTAATAAGATGAGTGTAAAATTCGGTTGCGTAGCGGGCGGGCGTGTAAAGGTAATTGTATTGAGAGAATTAGTTAGGTATAAAGTAGGTTAATTATAATTAGTTTGTATAGGGAAAGTTATTAACTAACTTTTTTATAACCTAAAATTAATAATATTACTAACCGCGAATCGGCTACTTTAATAGTTAGAATAAATACGATTAGTAAGACTATCCCTATTTATATGATTTTTAAGACGGATTTTATAGAGGACTTTATTGCCAACGACTTCGACGATTTTGTACGGTTCGTTAGATTACCGATTAGTTTTTCGAATACCGACTTTATATTTAATTAATTGAATATAAGAGTAGCGCTCGTTCCGAAACTCAATGTTTCGGAACTTCGAGCGTTACGCTTATAACCACGTTAACCTATAACCTTACAATTATCCCCTCTCTCCGGAGGTTCGTCCTCGAACTTAGGACATTCGGATAACCAAGCCTTTTATAACGGATTAAGCGCCTAAACCCCCAAAGTTATACGACGGACCGAGGGGGAGCTACCTCATCTGGTTCCAGCAAGACCGCTACCGTATCGTACCCTTTATAACTGCAACGAAAGTGCCTCGAGCGGGAATCGAACCTACGACCTCTCGGACACCAGTACAGCTATTGAGTTTCGGAACAATTGTAAGAGTAGCGCTCGATACCACTCGGCCAATAGACCAAAAGATCTAGCAGTTCCGAAACTCAATGTTTCGGAACTTCGAGCGTTACGCTTATAACCACGTTAACCTATAACCTTACATTGAAGTACTTTAATTAGTACTCCTTCTATTCGTCCCTTACTTTTACGAAGTTAAGGGAGGAGGATAGTTATAAGTTAGGAGGTAATAAAGAGGGGTTTTCTTTTCGTAATTAGTTTAAGTGTAATTAGTATAGGGTAGATTATACCGGTAGGAAGTTCGAAGACTTCGTTAATAGTATTAGTTTGAGAAGGTTCTATAAATCTATTTATCGCCTTTTAATTATCGATAGGTTTAATAGTTATTATAGTATAAATATAAAGGAGTATATTAATGCCTTCGATATTATTTTAATAGTTCTGCCCCCTTATTTAATATATATAATATAACCCCTTGATATTAGTGTATTTTCGTCCTTTAAAGTTTATTATTAAAAGGTATTAAGATAATTCGTTTAACGGGGCGAATTCAACTTTATTTGTACTACGTTTATTAAAGAGCTTAAAGTATATTTCGTCCCTATTACTATCGTCTCCCCTCCCTATTAATTATATTATCCCCGACCTTTTAATATATTTTCAATAGTAATATAACCGTATATAATATCCTTAATGGCTTCTCTAATACTAGGACGTAATTAGTTAATTGTATAAGAATCCTGTTGTAAATCCGAGCGAAATAGTTTAAGAAATCTAACCCCGCCCTACCCTTATTACTCCCTAAGGAGGACCGCTTTCGAGAAGCTACGAAAGTTATTACCTATATTAAAGATAAATATTATTATACGTTTAGCTCGCCTACGCGTATCTATTATTACGCCGTTAAAATCGTTATTTATAAAGTATTATTAACGTATAATACTATATAAGAGTACAACTATTAAAATAGGGAGAAAGCAGCTAATTTCGACCGGAAAATAAGGCGGCAGGTATATAAGGTTCTTCGAGAAGGCGAGTCTTTAAATCTCTCTAAGGGAGAGTTCAATTAGAGAATTATAGAGAAGCAATGTAAGGAGTAGCTAATTAAAGAAAAGATGTAATTAATAACTGTTAGGGTATATAATAAGAAAATTTAAAAGTAGTTATATAATAAATAGGTTAAGGATTTAATTAATAGTAAAGGGAAGGTTATATAGAAGGTTTATTTTAATAATTAGAAGAAAGAGCAATTAAAAAATGGCTATATACCGGTTTATAAGAAAGATATATTTAACGACGATGAGAAGGAGGAAGAGGAGGATAGAGGAGGTTTATTTGTACGTAATATATAGGGTATACCAATACTAAAAGTCTTTAAAAAGGTATAGGGAGAACCCTCTTACCTCTTTTCTAATAATTCGGTTAATATTAATTTAAATAATAATTCCTCTACTATTTAATACCCTTCTATTGTTTAACCTTCCTTAATTTAATTACTAGAGCTCCTATCCTCTCCTCCCTACCCTCGCCCTTAACCTATTAGTAAAACGGCTTCTTAAATTACTACTTATATTAATATACAAGCTATTACCTCTATAAATAGTAACCCCATCCCTAAATCTACTACCGACGTCGTTGCTCGTCTCGATATATAAATAATCAACGCTATATTCGAAGACGAGAATACCCTTATTAACAACGATGAGGAGGAGGACGAAATTATCCTCAAAGCGGTTTATAATAGGGAGGACGATGGGGAGGAGGAGGAGGAGGATAATAATGAGTAAGATTTACTAATACTCTTCCCGCTAATTAACCGCCGTCTCTTTGAACCGCCTGCTATATTAGGACCTCCTATACGAGTTAGGCTATTAATTGGATTATTAATACCAGCCGTCGACCCCTCTACGATATTAAGATTACGGTCTTTATAATTAATACTATACTAGGGGGTTATAAAATACGTTGAGGGTACTATAAGACTTCGTATATAGGTAAGGAAGTAAGCGATAGCTATATTTAAGAGTATATTAGTAAGGAGGGAGGTAGTTATAGAGGAGGTAGTACTAATACCTATACTAGTACTTATACTAGTACTAAAAAATGATGGAAAAGACTAAAACCCATCCCTTTATTTACTTATTACCTAACTAGGCAATATACTGGGCTTCAAACGACGTTGTGTTGATGTGTAAATGTGGTGATTTACTATGTGGATGGGACATTTTACTAGTAAATTACTATGTGGGCTGTCCCAGAGTAAAAGTTTGTCCCACACAAAAATTTCCCCCTCTTTTATAAGAGGGGGTTGGCAAAAGGCTCCACCCAAGCCATCGCTTACCCCCAAGTACAGTGTTAGTTGGTCGGATAGGGTCATTCACCCTGGTCAAGTACACACTGAGGGCACTCCCGATGGACGTTTCAGGGGGCAGCCCCACTGATTGTCCCCCGCGCCGCCACGATCTCCAACTTCCAAGCGGCCCTGGGGTAACGCAGAGGTTCATCCGCTTTGCTCAGCTGCTTCAGTTATATCAGACGAACCCGAAGAACCCACTGGTTGTGATCAGTGCTGAAATATTTGAAGAATGTCGCAAGGCAAAGCAAGAGTCATCTCTACCGAGCTCTTGGTGAGTTGATTGATGGTTGCCCTTGACCAAAGCAGGTCGACGCTGACCATCATTCATAGCCCAACAGTGAGGCCGAGTGGAAGAGACTAGTCAAGTGAGTCTTTGTTCAGCTGGTACAAGAGTAACACAAACGCTGTTTACGGTACCTTGCATGCCTTTGCGATCACGATACTTACCATTTCCTCCCAGGACAACCTACATCGGCCAGGACGGTGTCACCCGGACATGGGAACACGCGGAGCGGACCACTCGTCCCAAGGGCAGTGATTTGGACGGTGTAAGCGTTATTGCCATCCTGGAAAAGGATGCTGGTAGGTTTCTTCCGTTCGGTGTAGGGTTCCTTATGGCTGATGGCAAGTTTAACACTACTTTACCTCGTAGGCCGCGAGATTCTTCTTGAGAAGCAGTATCGTCCACCTCTTGATAAGATATGCATTGAGCTTCCTGCTGGTTTGGTGGATAAAGGGGAAACGGCCGAACAGGCCGCTGTCCGGGAGCTTAAGGAAGAGACGGGCTATGTTGCGCAAGCTTTGACGACGTCGCCGATTATGTTTAATGGTATGTAGTCTGTTGAGCCTTGGATGTCGTGTTCTCGCACGCTAACAGGTTGTCAGATCCCGGATTCTGTAACACGAATTTCAAGCTAGTCGAGGTCAGCATCGACATGAGCCTGCCGGAGAACCAGAACTTGAAACCCGAGCTCGAAGAAAACGAGTTTATCGAGGTCTTCCACGTTAAGCTAGCCGATTTGTGGGATGAATGTGTCAAATGGGAGGCTCAAGGGTATGCGCTTGATGCGCGCCTGGCCAGTTTCGCCAAGGGTATTCAAATTGCGAAGAAATACGGGCTTTAACCAGGCCGTAGAAGGTATGAAGATGAGAGTTGCGGACATTGCCGTCGAGCATTATTCTTAAGGAAATCTGGCAACACGTATGCCGCCCACTCGTGGGTTGAATCAGAGCTTCCCCTCTCTTCGCAAGCCTTCCCATAAGGCTACCGCCGCAAGACTTTTGGCGTCTCTGGCACCCTCGCGCCACAGATCCTGCATCTTGATCAGCTTAAGGGATATCTTCTCACCGTGCTCACGGAGCCCCGTAAGTTGACCCGTCCAGTCACTGAGCGTGTCCCGTGGCACGCGTCTCTCGTGCATGTAGATAGGGATGTATTCGTCGCAGCCCCCGGCAGAAGGGTACATGGCTTGTGGTAGGTTACCGTCCTGGATCTTGCCGTTATCACTCTTTGGGGACATGCCTGCCATCTCGCTGAGGCACTTCAGCTCCGAAGTGGGAATCTTCAAGCCGAGTTCTTCCTCGATTTCCATTGCGGCAGTCCCGACAAACTGGCCCTCTTCGTCTACCATGCCAGCAGGCAGTTCAACAAACTCGAGGCTACCGGCAGGTATCCGTGGCTGCACGGTGAGTAAGACATATCGTTCATCGGTATCGGCGGGTGCATCGTCGGGGATCAGGATCACAAGCATGGCGACGCTTGGCCCTCGAAGGAAGATGGATCCGGGGAGCTTCTCTCCGGCACTGTTGGTCACTTCTGCGAGGAGCTTGAGGAAGCCAAGCCTCTTGCCGCCGAAGAGGTCAAATGACTGAACCCTCACGGAGCGGAGCACATAGGGATCCTGGTGGAAGGGGTGCGAACGATTCTGAGCTTGCAGGCTAAGAGAGTTCTCAAGCGTGGATATCCAAGACTGTGCAGGTACCGGTCCTGTCAGTATCTCTACATGGGATGAAACTGTTTAGGAGAGTCTATCTTACACGGAAAGGATGAAAGCCGAGCAGCTGCTCCTGGGAAAGACCCTCGGGCAAGGTCACGGGCACCGCGTAGTCCGGGTGGTTGAAGGTCGACATGGTACGATAGATCCGGATGTTGAAGGGAGAAATCAAGTTGTTTAGGAGTACAGCTGGAGACGATGACGGCCAACGGCGGAGAAGCGAGATGGTGTTTCTACTCTGATAGAGCGCTGCAAGAAAGATTGGCATGATGAACAAAACGGCGATCCATCCTCGCATGTTTTATGCGATCCTCTGTCGGGCGGTGTGCGACTGCGCGCGGGGTGCTGACGCCGAGGCCGCCGTCTGACCGGACTGCTGTGAGCCTGTGAGTTGTTAGGGACAACGAGGCAGAAGCACGGCGGTTGCACGATCCAATCCTGATCCGACTAGAAATTGGGGCTGTGAAGTCGTTGGTGATGTGTCAGATCCGTGTCGCGTCTGGAGTTGTCGACGGGAGGCATCATGATGGGAGCTCTCGGCAGGGCAAGCGGGTCGGGTGTCCGGCCTTGGCTCCAGCTTGGTTGAATGGTCTGCACTGAAGCTCCAGGCTGACGTCAACCGATGGAACCCTGAGACGGCCTGAATCGGGAAGCCTAGCGGCAGAGCGGAGGGCAGTTTGCGGGGCGTTCCTGATCCATTCCGCTAGCTGTGGGTCAGGTGCCCTTGTACGCCGGACTGCCGTCCCAGGGGGATCTACTTTGCATCCAGGGCATTCCATACTCCAAGAACCGAAGTTGACAATGAAAGATCAACGAAACAACAATGAAATCCAGTCCGAGTTGGAGATCCATGACTCCCAGACCTCCAGGTCACATGAAGCGTCTTGGGGTTTGAGTTACAGACTTCCCCACCAAATTACGCTCAGGACATGACAATCCAAACAATGACGTCAGACAAGATGAGTTCAGATGTCTTCAAATAGAGCTCTCATCTCGTTGAATCACATCTTTTTCTCTCCATCTTCATCCAACATCAATCACAATCAAACCAATCGAAAACACACCAAAGGCTCAATCAAAGCCATCACATCAATATAACACGCACACAACAACCACACACAAACACATCCATCAGCATGCCTCGCCAAGGAGACGGTTCTTCTGACAATTACATCGAGCTTGGCCACAACATCATCCACGGCGCCGGTGAGGAGCCTGTAAGTGTTACTTTATCAAGCCTCTATTATCTGCCTCTTGACAAAAGACTAACACAAAATCCCAGACCACCCGCGTCCCACGCGCCGACAAGACCGCCCCCCTTCCCGAGCCCGAGCACGGTCTTGCTATCCCGGGACTGCCCGCCAGTGGAGGTTCGTGCCAGGGTCTCACCAGGGGTCCTGAAGCAGGACAGGGTGGTGGTTCTAAGTATGGTCCCAAGAAGGTCCGACTTAATAGAATCTAATAAATGAAATGAAGTTGTGAACACCCAAGACGCTTATCCAATGGCACATGTGTGATATCAAGAATCTGGTGTTGTGCCTCTGAACATCATGACGGGTTGTGAAGGTGTAAACTGTAAACAACGGAAGTCCCCTTTGCTGTATCATTGAGATGCGGGGTTAGGGTTAGGCGTTACGGGGGTAGTGTTGATCAACCCTCACCTTCCCCTCAACTCCCCGCGCTCCTCGCGAATCCCCAACTCCAATCACGTCATAGACAGTCCATCCTAGTTCGTTTTGGATGCTGCCCATAACCCATCCTAAATCAACAACCATCGAATACCAGGAACCCCAAGCTCTGTGCCCTCCTCTCCGACACTGACCTACCTCCATAAGCCTCACCCTCCGTTCACCAACGCTATCCAAGCTCCCACTTACTTTCACCTCGTTCATTAGAAGCTCCCCTCTCGTCAGCCTCACCACCACTCGAAACCCCCCCCCCCCCCCCCCAAAAAAAAAAAAAAACCAATATCCAGTTCAACACCAGCGCACCATGTCCTCCTCCAAGACCTCCAAACCCGCCGCCGTCGACACCTCCCTCCAAGGCTCGCCCACCGGCGCCGCCGCGCTCTTCGCCTCCTCCCACTCCTCCCCACACCCCCTCAAGCTCTACGGCGGGTGGTTCTGTCCCTTCGTACAACGAGTCTGGATCACCCTCGCCGAGAAGAACATACCGCACCAATACATCGAGATAAACCCTTACCACAAAGCGCCCGAGTTCCTCGCTCTCAACCCTCGCGGTCTCGTGCCCACACTCGCCGTCCCAACCTCCACCGATCCCAAGACGGGTAAAGTCAAGGAGGTGAAGCCGTTATATGAGAGTTTGGTGCTTTGCGAGTATTTGGATGAAGCTTACTCCGACCCTGACCAATACGGCGAACGACTCCTCCCGCAAGACGACGCCTACGAAAGGGCGAGATGCCGGCTCTGGATCGACCATATTTCTTCGAGGGTGGTACCGGCTTTCTACCGATTCATCCAGCACACCCCCGACAAACCCTACACCATTGACGAGATCCGGGCCGAGTTCCACGGACACCTAAAAACCTTCGCCAAGGAGATGCTCTCCTCTTCCTCTCCAGAATCCAACAAGTCAGGACCATTCTTCCTAGGCGACAAGTTCAGTCTAGTAGATATCATGCTAGCACCCTGGGCTAAACGGTTATTCCTGATTGATCACTACAAACCCGGCGGAGTCGGCATCCCGCCCAGCGGCCAAAGGGGAGAAGATGAAGAGGTGTGGAACAGATGGGAGCAATGGTACGAGGCGGTGACGGAGAGGGAGAATGTTAAGAAGACGTGGAGTGATGATGAGCAGTATGTGGAAGCGTATAAGAGGTATGCGGAGGATACGACGCAGAGTGAGGTGGGGAAGGCGACGAGGAGTGGGAGGAGTTTGCCTTGAGTTGAACTTGGGGGGCTGAGGGAGGGAGGGATGGTGTTGATGGCAATGGTGATGGTGGGATTATGAGGGGTGGGAGGGAAAGGAAACGTCAATAGCAAGCCCGCATGGCTCAGTGGTAGAGCGCATCACTAGTAATGATGAAGTCGTCAGTTCGATTCTGGCTGTGGGCATCGTTACTTTCTTTTTGCAAAGTTTACGCTTGTGCCGGAGATCCGATGTCGATATCATCTTTTGCCCCTCGCGGTTCTCTAAATTAGTGTGAACGAAGACGACTTTCATGGCCCATGTTTTCCCGCATCCATGATCTCTGTGCTGTGCGCTGGGAGTTGTGGGGTGGGTTGGTCCTGACGATACAGCATTTGAACAGAAGCAGTCAGGTTTCAGCTTGTTCTCTTTTAACGTGCACGAAAATCCAGTATCATGCGACAATTTCAACTAAAAAGGTTCCTACGTGTCTTCCCCGTATATTTTCCAGAACCAAAGAGTGAGAAGAGCAGCGCGGTTTCACATCTTAGCGAACGGTAACGTAAGGATGAAAATTTTATTTTATTCCATGGGACGAGGCCTCGTTCTCAGACCTCGTCATCTTCAATCACTGCCGCAAATCTAGACTTCAACGGACTGGTTGTCGCTTAAAGACATTAAGCCGGACGGACGTAACATAACTCTGACAACGAATCTTTTCTCTGAATGCCGCAACCCCCCCACCATCCTTTCTATCCCCCCCTTTTTTGTTTGTTCCACACGCTCTTTTGGGCAGGACGTTCGAAGTCCTGAATTCCACAGGGAAGTTGATCCCACGTGGAAAGAAGGGGGTATAATACTCCTAAAATGCCATCCTCTTGAAAATGTTCTAAAACACCGCTCGAACCTCTCAACTGTACCATGGTGGTGCAAACACAGGGTCGGCTCCCATTATAGCCGATCCAGAGAAGCGGGCCATGCAAAGAGCAAATGAGAAGAACGGGCCCAGCCCATGAACAACCCCGTGTCAAAAATGCTGGGAAGAAAACACGCTGGAAGGAAAAATGTAATGTGGATGCTTCTTCAAACCAAGATAGGGTCGAAGTGAAATATCTACGGCCGGAATGGTGGGCAGTGAAAAGCCACAATGTTTATGATGGGATTAAAGCTGATGGGAAAAATTCCCGGAATGGCAGAATGCCCGGAATGGCAAGGGGATGGATCAAAGGGTTACCCCTTCCAACGGAAGCACCTTTGACCTATCCCCCAGGAAGCGAGCGCGGTACTCGATGATGCCGCGAGCAATTGCGTCGAAGTCTCTGACCTTCTTTGCACGGAATTCGTGAAGGAGCTTGCGAAGACCATCGATGAACCGGGTCTTTTGCTCGCCTTCGAATTCGTCGGCTTTGCCGAGCTCCAAGAGGATGGCATCGTCTGGTAGGTAGAGGGGAAGGAGTCAGCGCGCTGGGAGGGGGGAGGGAAGGAGGTCTGATGTTAGCAGCCTACCACTAGTTTTGAGGGGACTTACCAGGAGCAACAATAGATTTAATGTGCTGGAATTCGCACGTCTCGTCGCATTGTTCACCAGCAATCTCTGACGGACAGAGAGGTATGGACGGATTTATCCTGTTACTGTAGGTTAGAGATCTGAGACCACCGGAAACAGTGTCCCGGTAGCTCGGGTGGAATCGATACGCATGGAAGTAGCGCAGCGGGCTTTCGTATGGCCTGAAGGAGCCTGCCTTGGCCGTCGTCGTCTCGTGAGTCTCCTGTGATCTGGTTAACTGAACAGTGTCAGGGACCTCAAGAGAAACGACGTTTACATCTCTTGCAGGTTCCTCCTCTAGCTCCTGGACAGCTTCACGAGGCTGAGCAACAACCGAGATCTGGTCTGGTAAGGGCGACTTGTCCTCGGGAGAGGACTCAAGAGAAGTCGGGCTGGACGGAGATGAGTCGATGTCCATTGGCGATGTTTCATCAAGCTTGGCAGGCGTGGTCTCGCGTTGAACTTCAGAGTCACCACCGCCAGCTTTGTCGGCCAGCTGTGATGTCGGGATGCCCTCAGAAACATCTGTGGGCCGGTCGCCTTGGTCCAACTCCAACTCTTCGCCTTCATCAAGTGACATGGCGGATGTTTGATCATCTTGTTCAGCGGTCTCTGCAGCAACCGTTTCCTCTTGGCCATCGGCAGCCGGGACCGGGATGGAGGACGACCCGGAAGATTTATCATCCACACCTACGACGGCGCTGCTCTCTTTCATAGACTCTGAAGGCGCCGATAATATCTCAAGCTTGGAGACATCTGAATCGTTTTGTGATTCAATAGTAGGATGGGCAGATACTGAAGTTTCATCCCCCGATTGTTAGACATAACTTCGAGCACAGTACTAGGTAACATGACACTTTCCATGGGAATAATGCTCCAAATACAATCATCGCGGACAGAACTTACCGGAAGTGGTGTCCTTATCTGAGCCGTTCGACTGCGCGGGAACTTCCATAGCGTCGGTCTCCGGTTGCTCAGGTTCCTCGGACAACCCATTGATCTCGGCTTCCAAGCGAGCTTGTTCCTCTCGCAACTGCCTCAGCCTGTTCATCTTGGCTTCCAGTGCCGCCTTTGCAGCTGGACTCGGCTTTGGAGGTTCTGGAAGGCTTGGCGAGCTAAGAACAGGCGCTGCCGAAGCGGGCCGTACGGGGGTGGTGACAGAAGACAGACCCGTACTGCTTGTCGAAACGGACTGTCGAGTAGTAGGCAGTCTAAATCCTGCATCATCCTTCAACTCCGGGGTTTGCTCAGGCTGTGTAGGCGTTTGTGAACCCGCGGAAGATTTCTTGGCCTTCCTCTTGGCCTCAGCCTCAGCAATCTTCCTGCGCATTTCCTGAATCATCCGTTCTTTCACGTCAAGTTCCGTCTCTCGTCTTCGGATATTCTGCGCTGTTGCAGGCGGGTTCGATGCCTGCGCACCAGGGACAGGGCTTGAGAACTGACGCGGGGGCAAGGTATCTGTCAAAGGTGGGAAATCACGCAATGGTCCACCGCGCTGGAAGTTCCCGTTAGCCGTCTGTGTTGGCTGTGGGACATCAGTAGGAGATTCCATGTCCATATCAATGTCCATATCCTCGTCGTCCGAGCCGTCAGTCACATCAATGACCAGGGAGGTTTCCTTCCGGATTTGACCGAAAGGTCGTTTAGGCAGACTGGCTGTTGCTGAGGAATACTCTACAAAATCAGCAGCCACTGGCCTTTTCCGCGAGTTCGCAGGTAGCGCAGTTTGGACATTCGGGGTTCCAGAGAAGTGAAGGCCGGGAATAGTTGACACCGCCGTGGGTACGTTGGCCTGAGCTTGAGGTTGTGGTACGCCATTTTTCAAACCGACTGAAGCCGCAGAATTAGGAATGGGAGTGCTTGTAGCCTTGTCAGCAAGACCTGGGGTTGCGGCTTGTGGTTTGATGTTTGCCTGCCCCTGCTTCTGCGCTTCTCGAGACTTGTGCAGTGCTGCAATCTTTTGCTGTAACAAGAGCTCCTTAGGCCCCAGTTTGGGTTTGGGCGCGGCCGCGTCGCCAGCCGGCTTTTCTTGCACTGCCGCTGGCGCTCCCTTTGCTTCGGCAAATACGGGGCTCGTTTGTACCATCGCGACAGGAGCAGGTGCCGTTTTTGGGGCGGGCGCAGAGGGAGGTTTAGGAGCAGGGACAGCCGGGGGCTTTGCAGCCTTCTCGGCCTTTGCGGCCATTAACCGCGCAATACGGTCTTTGCGACTTTCTTCTTTGCCTGGTTGCTCAGTTGTGGAAACCGTCTCAGCAACAGCAGGTGTCGGTTGTTGCTGTTGTACCTTTGTGGTCTGCGGCGAGGTGGGCACGGGGCTAGACACCTTTTCTGGGGCAGCTTTTTGCGTAAAGGTAGTTGTAGTCGCAGTCTCCGATGCCGGCTTCGGTATATCTAGATGGAGGTTGTTGTAAAGCTTTTTGACCACCTTCTCGTCAATACCCTCTTCTATATAATTCTGATATTTGACGCCCAGGGGTAGCAGACGCAAGATGGCAAGCTGAGCTTCCTTTTGAACCGTTTGTAACGTTTTTGGCGCAGACGAGCTACCCGGAGCAGTTTGAGGTGCAGGTGCCGGTTGTTCGGCCGTTTTGGGTGTCGCAGAGTTGCTGAAGGAGGAGGGTGAGGCAAATTGAAGACCAGGAACAAGAGGCGCTCGTCCATTAGCATTACCGATCGCTTTTGTTCGGTCGGGGACAGATTGTGGTGCTGAGACCTATCAGCTTGTTGCATTTGGAAGAAAAAAAAAGGACAAACAAACGGAGGCCCTACCTTGCATGCCCCTATCGCCATTTTGCGGAGTCGGGTTTCCAGATTGCAGCTCCCTTGGCGAGAGGAAGGGCGAGTAGGAACCGGATCGTTCACGCGCCGAACCAGGCACAGCACCTTGGCCATCCTTTGCCAATACTTCTCCCTCGTCCTCATCGTTTCCGTAGAAGTTCGCATCCGGAGTATCGACTGCGCTCGTGGGCTGGCTCTCGACAGGAGCCGGAGCGGGCTTCGGAGCTTTCTTTACGTTGGTGTTGACAGTGATGGGAGGGGCGGGCTCATACAGGTCCTCGAACTGACCCTCACTCAACTCCCCCTCTTCTATCTCGATCTCTTTCGTAACGCGAGCAGGCGGCTTGGGGGGAAGCTTTGGTGGGAGATTGGCGGGGCGGTTTACAGGGCCGTTCGATGAAGGTCCAGCAGCAGCAGGTTGGCTTGGACCAGAGTATGCGCCAAAGCCACGATGCGCAGGGGGCTGGGCCGGTTGCTGAGGCATCATGGGCGGCGGCTGATGGTGTTGGAAAGACGGCGGTGGTTGACCCCAAGGACTGGGAATAGGTGGGACGCCAAAAGGCGTGCTCGTGGCAGGCGGTCCACCAATTCCAAGACCCGGGATTTGCATCGAGTTGTAGTCAAACGCTCCCTGCGAAATGTTGCGATTGGTATCCATACCGAATCCAGGCTGCCCCGGGGGTTGGTACAATGGCGCGGCGCTATATGGAGGAGGAGCTGTGATGGGAGGAGGGACTGGAAAGTTCGGGGGATGCTGATATCCGTATGGCGGTTGGGGAGGCGGCTGGGGAGGCGGTTGGCCTTGATACTGGCCATAGCCGTTGTATGGTCCCGGGTAGGGAGGATATTGAGACATGACGACGGGAGATGTCTGGAGGCAGATATGTGGACTTTGTCTGGGATTGCGCTGGCAATCGAGCCGCATTTCTCAGCGTCGACACAAGATTGTTGTTGGGGCGCGGGGAAGGAAGGCTTCTTTTCCTCCTTTGTGGTTGTTGGCCACTGCGACTGCCCAACTCACGATAGCTCCTTGTTCGCAGAAAAGAAGGCCCAGCCAACAATTAAAGGGCTCCGGCTCCTTCTTCCACTTCTCCGTTGATAGTCGCAAGAGGCGATTCGCAAGTCGCGCCTTTTGTATGATCGGTCAAGCAGTGAGTGACTTGAGGAGATCAGATGAACGCGAGCGTATGTATGGATTCCCGTCGTGCGGCGCGTAAAAGGGATGAATGAAGATGGGATATCTGTACCGTACCCTACAAGGTTAGTGATGACGACGGACCACAATCCCGTCCGTACTGCAGCTCTGGATTACTCTCTGCTGTCCCCAGGAGACAGGCAATCAAATCAGATAACAGGCACGAGCTTCACGAGGATGAAGGCGCGCGGGTTATTTGGGTTGATGGAGGTCGTTTCCTTGTCTGGAAAGGTGTTGGACGTGGATCCAAAAGTCCAGATTGGGGTTGCAGCGGGAAAGATTGAAGAGTTCAGTTTGCATGTGGGATGGCCACGCTTTGGTTCAGTCGGATTCGAGAATTTGGCCCGTGTCCGCGCCACGACGACTGGCGGCGCCGCTTTTACTGCAAAAGACCCGCTAACCAGATATGGCCGATAAGAGAGCACAGGCCATTTGGTGTGACATCAGGGCCAAGCAGCGAGTCTTGCGACGCCGATGCGGTGGTGAGCCGACTCTCGCGACCCTCGAGGGCGGTCAGCAACCTGAACGAGCTGGCTCGTGCTCCCCGCCTAGCTCTGCTCCTCCTGCTCTGGTGGGACGAAAGAGCGGCGGCGGGGACGGGAGGAGAGCTGAGGGGTGGAGCGGGGATGGATCCAGCGGGGAGGAGCACTGGAGGAGCACTGGAGGCCCGGGAGCGTTGAGCAGCGCTGGTCGCATGTATCCACATCGTCCAATCCCGTCGCTGCCCTGGCGCCAAATTCATTGTTTACTTGACACGCCGTGCGCTCTGCCCCCAGGCCTGCCAGGGCAACCACCGCCAACCACGGCCGCCAATCGCCAACCACGACGGCCATCGGCCAGCGGTGTCCCTGCTTCTCTTCCCAGTTGTTGCAGCGGTAGCTCCCCCATCGTCGTCGACCGCCTTCCTGGAAGTTGCCTGCTTCGACCTGACCTTGGTTGGAGATCGTGTGCTCCTTCTCTCCAAGACTCTCTCCCCGTCAACTTTCTCAACACCGAGAAGCCGATGTCTGGGACATTGGTTTCTTGAATCAACACATCGTCTTGTCTTCTTTGGGCGTCTTATTGCTCCAGCTATCGCGTTGTCTAATACTACTTCCAATACCCTTGCTGCGTCCTTTTTGTCGCGTTCAGCTACACTCTTACCTTACTTAGCCAGCGCCGTGCAGCCTTTCAGCCTTCCAGTATCGCATCGATCCCTCGCATCTTTCGGTTGTTTACATGTCTGCGCGGCAGTCCACCGACACCACTTGGAGCAGAGCAGAACATCATCGTCGCCAGAATCGCTAGCCCGAGCACGCTTAATGCGTAGCATTTCCATGATTTCCCTTCAGCCCTACCTAATCTTAACCTAGTACCCAGGGCAGCTACTACACCATGTCGGTACGCAATAATCCCTTCGCGAGGAACAATGCCCCGCCGCAGCAGGGACCGAATGCCCCTGGCTTGGGCAGGCCAAGATCCGCCATCTTCACGAACCCAGCGGCGCCCGTGATCCCTTCGGCCGGTCCAGCTGCTGGTGCTGCTCCTCCTACACCGCCAACCCACATTCGCAGTCTTTCCCATGCCTCGAGCACGCCCACACTCGTTCAGCCGATACCGATACGCCCAGGCCAAAAGAGCTCCTTGCCCGGCTCGACTACGTTTGCGCCGTCCTTCATCAAGACGGAGGACATGAGAAAACATGCCGACATAGTCAAGGGAATCGAAGGCGAGGACTTCTCCGGCAAAAAGTATGTCTGGCTTAAGGATCCCCAGGCAGCCTTTGTCAAGGGGTGGGTCGTCGAAGAGCTCCCAGAGAACAAATTGTTGGTTCAGTGCGATGATGGAAGCGTAAGCAGAACCCCTCTGCCATGCCTGTATCAAGGCACAATGTTCGATCGACTGACTAACTCGCCTGCTAGCAACGAGAGGTGGATGCCGAAACGGTCGACAAAGTCAACCCGGCCAAGTTCGACAAGGCTAATGACATGGCCGAGCTGACCCATCTAAACGAGGCCTCAGTCGTCCACAACCTTCATACGAGATACCAGTCCGACCTCATATACACATACTCCGGGCTTTTCTTGGTTGCCGTCAACCCATATTGTCCTCTCCCCATCTATACCAACGAGTACATTAACATGTACAAGGGTAGAAACAGGGAGGACAACAAGCCCCATATCTTCGCCATGGCCGACGAAGCCTTCCGCAATCTTGTTGATGAGCACGAGAACCAGAGTATCTTGGTCACCGGAGAGTCAGGTGCTGGCAAGACGGAAAATACCAAAAAGGTCATTCAATACCTAGCCGCTGTGGCGCACCCAGACCCTTCGGGCAGGACTAGAGGTTCTCAGCATACGAATCTGTCGGCGCAAATCCTCAGGGCCAACCCAATTCTTGAAGCCTTTGGTAACGCGCAGACAGTGCGAAATAACAACTCGTCGAGATTCGGTAAATTTATCAGAATCGAATTCTCAAGCAATGGCTCCATCGCGGGTGCATTCATCGACTGGTATCTGCTCGAGAAATCCCGAGTGGTCCATGTCAATGCCAATGAGCGTAATTACCACATCTTCTACCAGCTGCTTAAGGGCGCAGATCGGAAGCTTAAGCAAGAGCTTCTGCTGGATAACATGGACGTCAAGGATTTCACTTATACCCGGGATGGCCATGACACCATTACGGGCGTATCTGATAAGGAGGAATGGGATTCGCTCATTGAAGCCTTCCTGGTGATGGGCTTCTCTGACGAAGAGCAGGTCGCAATCCTCCGAACGATTGCAGCCGTCCTCCACCTGGGCAATGTCACCGTGGTCAAGGAGAGCAGATCGGCCGATCAAGCGCGGCTTAACCCTGATGCCAAGGCGATTGCCGGAAGGGCTTGCAAGCTTCTCGGTGTACCTTTGGAGCCCTTCCTCCAGGGTTTGCTGCATCCCAAGGTAAAAGCAGGTCGGGAATGGGTCGAGAAGGTGCAAACTCCCGAGCAGGTTCGTTTGGCCATAGACGCTCTTGCCAAGGGTATCTACGAGCGAGGCTTTGGTGATCTTGTAGCGAGACTCAACCGCCAGCTCGATAGAACTAGCATGGGTCTTGACGATACCCGCTTCATCGGTGTGCTTGATATTGCTGGCTTCGAGATCTTTGAGACCAACAGCTTTGAACAGCTCTGCATCAACTACACCAACGAAAAGCTTCAGCAATTCTTCAACCACCACATGTTCGTCCTCGAACAGGAAGAGTATGCCAGGGAACAAATCGAGTGGAAGTTCATCGACTTCGGAAGAGACCTGCAGCCTACCATTGACTTGATCGAGCTGTCAAATCCGATCGGTATCTTCTCTTGCCTTGATGAGGACTGTGTAATGCCCAAGGCCACCGACAAGACTTTTACGGAGAAGCTGAACTCCTTGTGGGATAAAAAGTCGCAAAAGTATCGCCCTTCTAGACTAGGCCAAGGCTTCATCTTGACCCATTATGCTGCCGAGGTCGAGTACTCGACAGAAGGGTGGCTAGAGAAGAACAAGGATCCACTCAACGACAACATCACACGTCTTCTAGCCGCTTCCACCGACAAGTACATGGCTAACCTGTTCGCCGATTGTGCTGATCAAGATGATGAGGCTGGAGCTATGCGCAGCCGCGTGAAGAAGGGGCTCTTCCGAACTGTTGCGCAGAGGCACAAGGAGCAGTTGTCGAGTCTGATGACGCAGCTGTACTCTACCCACCCGCACTTCGTGCGTTGCATCATTCCCAACCACAAAAAGAAGCCAAAGCAGTTCCAGAGCCTTCTCGTTCTGGACCAGCTCCGTTGCAATGGTGTGTTAGAGGGTATTCGTATTGCTCGAACTGGTTTCCCCAACAGGTTACCGTTTGCCGAGTTTAGACAGCGTTATGAAGTTCTTTGCCCGAACATGCCAAAGGGGTATGTCGAGGGTCAGGCAGCCGCAAGGATCATGCTCGACAGGTTCGGTCTCGATAAGTCACTGTACCGTGTCGGCTTAACCAAGGTCTTTTTCCGCGCGGGTGTACTTGCCGAATTGGAAGAGAAGCGCGATGCCATAATCACCGAGATCATGGCCAAGTTTCAGTCTCTGGCGCGTGGCTACATTAAGAGGAGGATTGCCTACAAGCGCCTTTATAGGGCAGAGGCAACCAGGGTCATACAGAGAAACTTCCAAGTCTACCTAGAACTGAGCGAGAACCCATGGTGGCAGCTCATGGTCCGCATGAAGCCTCTTCTCGGCGCCACAAGAACTGCAACAGAGGTCAAAAAGAGGGATGAAATGATTCGTCAGCTTAGCGACCGGATGAAGCAGGAAGCCATGGATCGGCAGAGGTTGGAGGAGGAGCGTCGCAATGTTCACGCCGAGATGCTTCGAATCCAACAAACCCTCGAGAGCGAGCGTGCTTTGGCCCTTGACAAAGAAGAAATCTTCAAGAGACTGCAGCTACGTGAAGCCGAGCTTGAAGACAAACTGGCGGGCGCTTTGGACGACCAAGAGCGCATGGAGGAGCAAATGGACGGTCTCCTTGAAGCCAAGAAGCGCGCTGAAGTCGACGTGGAGAAGTACCGGACACAGCTCGAGCAAGCTGCTACCATCATCGGAAGGTTGGAAGAGGAAAAATCCGAACTTGCAAACCGGGTTGCGGATCTGGAACGTCAAATCGTTGAAATCTCACAGAAGCAGTCTGAGCGCAGCGAACAGGAAACGGCACTGGAAAACGAGCTTAGGATGCTACAGAGTCAGCTCTCCCTGAAGGATCGCAAGGTTAAGGACCTGGAAAGCAAGCTGCTCAAAATCGACCAAGATAGCGATGTCAAGCTTCTGACAACCCAGAAAGAACTTCAGATTGCCAAGAGCAAGAATCAACAACTGACCACCGAAAACACCCAGTTCCAACAACAGCTTACACAACTCTCGAAGACGTCAACAAGTTATGAGGATCTGATTCGCAAGAAAGAAAGCGAGCTTGCAATTCTCCGTTCGGAAAACAAGCAGCTGGCAATGGAGAGGCGGAGCATTGATGATCAAACAAAGATGCTTGCTTCCGAAAGGGAGAAGGCCGCTGAAAGACTCCGGGAAGTCCAGGCTGAATTGACTGCCATGAAGTCGCAACAATCTCAGCTAATGAGGGAGGCCGAGGATGCCAAGAAGCTTCTCCAAGCTCGTCTCTCGGAAGACGCTCAGGCAGATCAAAACCGTCAAGTGCTCGAGGCACAGATCAAGGATCTCAAGGATGAGTTGTATAACGCTCAGATGGAACTTAGCAGGGAGCGTCAGTCTCGTGATGATGTCCAATTGCTTGGTGAACACAAGTATCAAACCCTCAAGGATGAGTACAGCCACCTTAATGAGTCCAAGATCACGATCGAGAAAGAGCTCTATGCCCAGCAGGATACGCTCCGGCGCGCGGTTGAGACTCGTGCAACGCTTGAACAGGAGCGGGATGATGCTCGCGAGGAGATCCGTCGTCTTCGTAGTGCCATGACCCAGGCCGAGGAAGCACGACGTGAGGCCGAAGTGCTTGGAGAGCGAGCGGCAACCAAGATCGCGCGTGAACGTGAAGAGAGTCTGGTCAAAGACCTCGACGCGGCAAACGACAAGCTTAAGTGGTACGAGTCCGAATGCGCCAAGCTGAATTACCAAGTTGAGGACCTCAACAAGGTGATTATCGAGTCGGGTGAGTTTGGCCTCAAAAACGATCAGGCAAAGGAACGACTCGAGCGAGAACTCAACACCGTGAGGAGCCGACTGGCCGCTTCCGAAAACGACAACCGTGCCCTACTAAACAAGCTGCAACAAAAGGGCCTCGAAATTGCACGGTCCGCGTCAAGGGCCGGTGAAGCATCTCGAGCTCAACTCATCCAAGTACAGCGCGAGAAGACCAGAGTGGAGGAACAAAATACCAAACTCAACAAGCAACTGGGAGATTCTCAAGTCACTGTCGCCGGACTGGAAAAGAAGGTGGAGAAATTGCAACTCACGATCGAAGACCTGAACCACGAACTTGCTAGGGAAACGCAAACCAGCCGCAATGCCGAAAAGCTATCGTCGAACGTTACAGTTCAGCTGGCAGAGGCGAACAGGACCATTGAGTCTGAGCGGCAGTTGCGTACCCAAGCTCAAGGAACAGTCCGCACTCTCCAGTCAACCTTGGATGCGCGTGATAAGGAGCTGATTGAGCTACGGTCTCAACTCTTGAACGCGCTGAAGACGGTGGATCCCGACACAGACGACACTCATATTCAAACTGAAGGTGCAAGTGCCAGTGAAAGGTTCCTCAGCAAGAACTTTGATCTTGTCCGGAAGATTGAGGACTTGCAACAGAACCTTCGTGTCCAGACTACTGCACGCGCCAATGCCGAAGCTCAACTAACGGAGCTGAGGACCAGCAGGAATGACTCTCCGACCAGGCTGCGGCTCGAGGAAATCAGTCCTAACGAGGCGCCTTTCACCGGATCACCGACGCAGAAGCGCAAGACAAACGGACGGCACTACTCCAATGCGTCCACTCCCCCTCCTCGTGAACGTCGTTTTACGAATAGCGACTCGGAGAATCTCAATGATTCTGTCCGTTCGGACCGCACGGCAGATATCGTCAGCTTCAATACTCGCATGGATCTTAGGGCTGAGATTGAAGAGCTGCAGAACCAGCTCCAGCTTGCACAGATGCAAAACCGCCATCTCCAAAGCCAGCTGGAGCGCAACACCGCGTCGGGCGAGGACCCGTACCTCGACGAAAGCCCACAGCTTCGGCGGGTGCAGAAGCTTGAAAAGGCCAATAACCGACTTCATGAACTGCTTGACGATTCCACCAAGAAGGTGTCGGCTTTGGAGAAGGCTCTTCGCACTGGTGAGCTGTCGCTTCGTGATATCCAGACCAGGTCTCATGAGGAGATCCTCGACTTGCTTAATAGCCAGGAGGACTCGCGACGATCACTCTTGCACAGCCACAAGGATGCGGTTGCAGAGCTGACGGACCTCAAGGAGCACTATGACAAGGTACGACACGAGCGTGCCAAGCTTGAAGTTGATCTTCGTGACGCCAGATCGGATCTCCAGGAGATGTCACTCGCCAGGGATCAGGAGGCCGCAAGCCGGAGCCAGTTACTCCAAGAGTTTGCGGACCTCCAGATTCGCCTGGATGCTGAGACATCCAAGCTGGCTGACGTAACAGCAAGCCTCAACCTCTATAAAGGTCGGGCGGATGAGTACTTCAGCAAGCTTGAACAGGCGGAGATTGCCGTTCTCAAGGCCAACCGGGCAGAGACGTTCGCCAGAGCGCAAGCCAAGGAAGCGGAGGATAGCTGCGCAGAGATGATGTCGGAGAGGAAGCGTCTGGATGCGATGATTGAAGATCTGCAACACTCGAACCAAAGGTTGGAGGAGAAGATCGAAGACATGTCGACGGACCTTGCCGCCGTTACTCAGGCCAAGAAGAGGCTTCAGCACGAGCTCGAAGATTACCGCAACCAGCGTGCTAATGACATTGAGGATAAGGAATCGAGCATGGAGCAGATGCGCAAGAAGTACCAGGCTGAGTTTGCGACACTGGCCAACGAGCTTGATCGGGCCCGCGAGGAGAAGCTACGCAAGCAGTCGGAGATTACGAGACTCCGGGAAGAGCTGGACGAGCTTCGGTCCAAGTGGGATGACGAGGTGCTCAACAGCTCGACCTGGTCTAAGGAGAAGGCGCGGCTGGAGGCGACTCTCTCGGACGTGGTGGCCTCTCGCGACGAAGCCGTCAGTGCCCACAATGAGGCTCAAAGCAAGATCGTCACGCTCCTTGGCCAGGTGCGGTCGCTCCGCTCGTCTCTTGACGAGATCACGGCTGAGCGCGATGCCCTATTCCGTGAGAAGAGGAGCATCGAGGCAAGGCTTGAAGAGGCCAAGGCTGGTCTTGACGAGCTGGCCAACAGCGAGAGCCCGTCGCTGCGCAACGCGGCGCACATGGACAGGGAGATCTTGGAGCTCAAGTCTAGCCTTGCTCAACAGGAAGACATCGCTGCGGCTGCCGTGGAGAAGATGCGACGCGCCGAGGCCCTTGCTGCTGAGGTTCAGAAGGACATTGCCGCTGAGCGCGAGAACAATGCCGATCTGCAGAAGCAGAAGGTTACTCTCGAGAAGAACTTCAACGAGCTGCAGATGAAGCTTATCGACCTTGAGACCAAGGGCTATTCGACTGCCAGCCATGATATCAAGTTCCTGCACAGCCGTATTAAGGAGGTAAGTTATTCACAATCATCGCTTTCACAACAGGCCCATAGCTAACCCGTAACCACCAATCCAGCTTGAATCCCAGCTCGAAGAGCAAGAAAACGAGCGCAGCAAATCCCAGCGTTCCGTCCGCAACGTCGACCGCATCGTTAAAGACCTGCAGTCCCAGATCGACCGCAAGGACAAGCAGAACACGCAACTCCAAGAAGACGTGGGGCGCATGCGCGACAAGGTCGACAAACTGCTGAAGACCATTGACGAGCTGCAGTCCTCGGAATCCGCCAACGAGCTCTCCGCCCGCCGCGCCGAGCGCGAGCTGCGCGAGGAAAAAGAAAAGGCCCTGAGGCTGGAGCGCGAGCTCGAAGGGTGGAAGAACCTCCGCATGGAGAAAGGCTCCGCTATGGGCGGCGGCGGCGGCGCGGGCAGCAGCGTGGCGGGAAGCGTGCTGGGCAGCATCAGGGGCAAGAGAACGTTTACGAATGATAATATGCAGATGCAGATGGATGGGGTGATTGAGATTCCGAAGAGGAAGAGCAGCATTAGTAGGGCGCCGAGTCTGACGAAGGGGTTTATTTGAGTTATGAGGTATTTGAGGGATGAAAGATGAAAAAATTGTTGGTGGTGATGAGAAGGAAGTGGAAAGGGTGTAATTAGGGTGGTTGAGTGTGGGTTTTTACACATCTATAATAATTTTGTTACTTTACTTTGTCTTATGGAAAGCTAATCTTGTCTGAAGGCCGTCCGTCTGTTAGGGGGGCTGGGTAGGGCGGAATTAGGCGGTTTCTCGAAAGACGTTGTTGTACATATACCTGTTTTACTGTAACTTTTTGTCAGTCAGGCAGAGAGTATTGTATGTTGAGTTTTGGATGTGAAATAGTGAAGGGACTGGGAAGAGCGTTGTTGTGTATCAAACTCGCGGGGCACAGTCCGATCCAGGATGAAACCGATTCCGAGATTCTGGAAACGCGCATCCTGGTGTTGCGTTGCGTTGCCTGCGTGCGTGCCTGACGAGCTGGATGAGACGAGACGAAAGACAACCCGTCCGCGATCAATGCGATCAATGGGGCCCGGTCCGGCGGGCGGCGTGGATCTCTGATCTGACTGACATTGTTCTGATGCGCAAGGAGTCTCGATCTGTCGAACCCTTGCTCCCGTCCCCGTTCGATTCGAAGAGAAAGCAGACCGATCGGGGCGGACTGCCCTCCGCCTCAATCACAGGGCTTGGCCAGTGCGCTTTCCAGGTGAGCCATGCGTGGTCATCTCGGCGAATCACATCCGCTGTTGATGCCCAGAAGGGAAAGGGCAACGCAGCAACGCAAGCGGGTTGAAGTCATCCCGCTTCTGGTCGCATCGGCTGCTTTCGAACCAAAGAAGGGGAAATGTCTCCACTTTATATTCAACTTCTTGTTGGAGCCCGGGGGTTGTGTCCGATTCAAAAGACGATCTTGGCGGCGACGACATCGTGTGAAGAGGGCATTGATCGGTATGATCGGTTAACTTTAGTACCGATCCACGACCCTTTTTTTTCACGAGACAGCAAAGATCGAACCACCACCCAAATGGAGACTTTTTGGAAGCGCATCCATGTTATGCCGTCCCCGCCTGCTATCATCGACCCACGGAACGGAGCAGGAAGGAATGCTGTTCGTTAATGGCAGCTGAATCGAATCGAATGAATGGAGGGGGAGGGGACGAGGGGAAGAGAAGTGCGGATAAGGGATGCAGTGTGGATGCCAGGAACAGCTTTGCGAGTCTTGAACGGTGGGAGAAAGATGTAAATACAAGACTGTGCGCATCATCACTTGTCTTACAAAGTTCTGTCTCGGGTTTGTTTCTCTCTCCGAACGGTTCGTTGGATCTGTACTTACCTGTTGAAAGTGCTTGTGAGAAGCTCCTGCTCCTGCTATCTGCTTAGCTCTTTGCTTTTTTCTTTGTTGACCATCCCTCGGCGACCTTGCTACTCGACTTTCTTGGAGGGGAAACTTATCTACCTTGAGGGGTTCTCTCTGATCTTTTTTCTTTCTTACTTTTTTGTTTTTCTCCAACTTGTCCGGACGTCTGAATCTGTAATACCCTCCAGACTTTTTAGATTTTCTCGGCTTCTTGCCCAGAGAAGGACAACGACAACAACAACAACAACAACGACGACAAGTTTTAGAGAAGGACACCAGATACACAGACATTATGGCTGAGATTCAAAGGCCACGAAGCGCCATTGTTGTTGGTATGTTTCTCTACCTTAAATTTGAGCTCTTCACCTTACTGTTAGAACACATACTAACCTCTTCACCAAACCAACAGGCGCAGGAGCGGGCGGTATCGCCATCGCGGCCCGTCTGGGCAAAGCCGGAGTAGACGTCACAGTCCTCGAAAAGAACGACTTCACAGGAGGCCGCTGCAGTCTCATCCACACAAAAGATGGCTACCGTTTCGACCAAGGTCCCTCACTCCTCCTCCTACCAGGTCTCTTCCGCGAGACGTTCGAAGACCTAGGCACCACCCTCGAGCAGGAAGGAGTCGAGCTCCTCCAATGCTTTCCCAACTACAACATCTGGTTCTCCGACGGCAAGCGTTTCTCGCCCACCACCGACACCGCCGCCATGAAGCTCGAGATCGAAAAATGGGAAGGCCCCGATGGCTTCCGCCGCTACCTCTCGTGGCTAGCCGAGGGCCACCAGCACTACGAGACCAGCTTGCGACACGTCCTGCACCGCAACTTCAAGTCGATTCTCGAGCTGGCGGATCCCCGGCTGGTCATCCGCTTGCTCATGGCTCTTCACCCCTTTGAGAGCATCTGGCACCGCGCCGGGCAGTTCTTCAAGACGGACCGCATGCAGCGCGTGTTCACTTTTGCGACCATGTACATGGGCATGAGCCCGTTCGAGGCTCCGGCAACGTACAGTCTGCTTCAGTACTCAGAGCTGGCAGAGGGTATCTGGTATCCTCGCGGAGGCTTCCACAAGGTGTTGGAGGCGCTGGTGAACATTGGACAGAGGATGGGCGTCAAGTACAGACTTGGCACGGGCGTGTCCAAGGTTCTCACGGACGGAGGCAAGAACGGAAAGAAGCCAAAGGCGACGGGTGTCCAGCTTGAGAACGGCGAGGTGCTCAATGCCGATTTGGTGGTGGTCAACGCCGACTTGGTGTATGCGTATAACAACCTTCTGCCGAAGGAAGTCGGAGGTATCGAGCGGTACGCGAGCAAGCTCAATAACCGCAAGGCGTCCTGCAGTTCTATTTCCTTCTACTGGAGCTTGTCGGGCAAGGCGCCTGAGCTGGAGACGCACAACATCTTCCTGGCGGAGGAGTACAAGGAGTCCTTTGACGCCATCTTTGAGAGGCAGGCCCTGCCTGACGATCCCAGCTTCGTAAGTAGTTCCCGTTCCCACCCCGCATGGCTCGCGAGCTGTCTCATCTCAGTCCTGATATCTAACCTCACCTCACCCCAACCAGTACATCCACGTCCCCTCCCGCGTCGACCCCTCGGCCGCCCCTCCCAACCGCGACGCCATCATCGCCCTCGTCCCCGTCGGCCACCTCCTGCAAAACGGCCAACCAGAGCAAGACTGGCCCTCTCTGATCTCCAAAGCCCGCACCGCCGTTCTCGCCACCATCGAAGCCCGCACCGGCCTCTCCCTCTCCCCCCTTATAACCGACGAAATCATCAACACCCCCTACACCTGGGAAACCAAGTTCAACCTCAGCAAGGGCGCCATCCTCGGTCTGGCACACGACTTCTTCAACGTGCTCGCCTTCCGGCCCCGAACCAAGGCCAAGGGGTTGGATAACGCTTACTTTGTCGGCGCTAGCACCCACCCTGGAACGGGCGTGCCGATTGTGCTGGCCGGAGCGAAGATTACTGCTGAGCAGATTCTCGAGGAGACGTTCCCTCAGGAAACAAAGGCGCCGTGGACAACGAATGAGGAGAGGAATAGTGGGCGGATGAGGAGGGAGATGGATGAGAGGATTATGAAGGAGGGGGTTATTACGAGGGTTAATAGTAATAAGCCGGGCAGGAGGGGGAGTGATGCTTTTGAGGGGGCCATGGAGGTGGTTAATCTCTTGTGGCAGAGGGCGTTGCCGTTGTTGGTGGCGCTGGCGGGGGTGGTGTATTTCTTGTCGTTTGTGCGGTAGGCTTTTGGGTTGATGGCTTTCACTTTTTGATGAGCGAGCGATTGGGCTTTTGGGTTTTGGTTTTTTAGTCTTGATGGTTTCTTGGATAGGGATAGTTTACTTGGGTATGAATGATTCCGTATATAAAGTCTTGGGGAGTGCTGGGGATGGTTACATGGTGAATGTGTGGGGCAGGTGGAAGCAGGAAGACATGGGCAGATG
>RAPC01000078.1:0-275505 GCA_009806235.1 Neurospora sp. CHS-2018c | reverse complement strand
TTTACATACGTAGTTAGGTTTGAATGGAATGGAAGGAATGAATCTCAACTTACACTTATCTCCCTCGTCTCCCATCTGTGTTATCAACTCCCATGGTCGACACTTGCTGACTTCGTTGAATTCAAGTAGTAAAACAGTACAGACTTCCCTCGCTCCCGTCATCGGTCGACGGGTTATACGAGTACCTACTAGACTAGGTAGCAACTTGTGATGAATGCAACAATATTTGATTCTTCTCCCTTCCGGTCTCTTCTTCCAACTCTTCCTCCCCGTTCCGAGCCATGCAATTCCCAATACCCATCTATCCATCCATCCATCCATCCATCCACCCATCCAACCAAGCTCAATTTCAAAAGGGGGTTTATTACAGAAGCGAAACTAGTAAGCAACGCAAGCCAAACCAAATCATGCTCGCTCTTTCTTTCTCCGTGAGTTCTGCCAACAGTCCAGGGACACAGCTACATACCCTGATCATGGAGCCAGCGAAAAATCTCCGCCGCCCGAATCAAGTGTTGATAAGACAAGACTCTTTGCTCCTTTCCACAATGAATCCGTCCAACAATCTCTAGCACATGTTACTATGCCTCATCTCCGTCCTAGAGATGGCTCCCGGCGAAGCAAGCATACGTAGGTAACCAGATCAGTCATCATCATCAAAGATCTGATACGTATTTTGCAAAATGGTATCCACCACGCGCACCTGCCACCCGGCATCCGCAATGTTGGCGCCGGGACCCGCGGTGCCCATCAGTGTCGGCCCAAAGACGATGGCTAAGTTCTGCGAGCTCATCCGGTTGACGCTCGAGTTGTCGATGACGCGGTGCAGGTGCAGGGTCAAGGCGCGGAGGGTGGCGTAGTTGGGATCGGGAAGGCTGTTGATGATGGCGTGGAGGGAGTCACGGCGGACTACTTCGTCTTCGTTTTCTGTGGAACACGAAAGGTTAGTTTGAAATAACTCGACTGACTGGAAGTGTAAAAAGAGGTTGCTTACTGGCTGCCTCGACAAACGACGCGTAGTGCTCCTTAGTCAACAACGGGTCGGGAAGATCGCGGAAGAATTGCTTCAACAGGCCAGCTACACTGTTGACGTCGTGGAAGAAGTTCTCGGGGTTGCGGAAGTCGAGATTGCTGGAGCCAGAATCTGCAGGTTTCTCGTTAGCCTTGGTTCAACGTCAGACAAAGCGTTAGGCTGAATGTCTTACCTGTGTCAAAGAGAGTCTTGAGTTTGTTCACATGAGGTACAGAGCCAGAGAGCCGGTAGATGCCTTCAAGGCCAAGCCCAAAGAGATCCACAGCCTGAATACATTGGTAAACAACCATAGGAACAGCCAGCCCATCTCTCTCGTATAACCTGGACAGCGACATGCCAAAGACTGGCCGCGTAGGCTGAGCCATTGGCGGCGTCGACTGTCTTCCCTGTGAAGGACCGGAAGGATATCCCTGCTGGCTTGGATTTGCTAGCGGCGCTGGGGATTGCGGAGGAGGTTGACTAAACGGCGGTTGTTGGGGTGGTTGTTGTGGTGGCGGCTGAGATGGCTGTTGCGGTGGTTGTTGGGTTGTCGATGGTGGTGATTGAGGCTGGGAGTATTGGAATGGTAGCGCTCCCAGTTGTGGAGGGCCCGAGGACGAGATCGATCCGATGGCGCCATTGTACCTGGAGCTTGCGGCCTGGGCCTGTTGGGTCGCCGCACCCCGAGAATCACCATACTGAGGGTTGAAAGGGGTGCTCATCTGATTAAGGATGTTCCCATGGCTGAAGCTACGTTCGTGCGAAGGCTGTGATTCGGACTGTTGAGTAGCTGAGATCATCGGAATCGAGGAAGAGCTCTGGCCATAGTGATGACCCAGAGGCGCAGTGGGAGTATCGTTCAAAGGCCCCGTTCTCGAGTTCATTGACCCATATTCTCGGGAATGCGTGGGTGCCTGTTGACTGCCACCCGGTGGTACATACGGAGTTGTAGTAGTGCGATTTGCCGGGTCCAGGAGCTAGCAGGGGGTTAGCCTTGATGACCATGGCATTATCGCAAGATTTATACGACTTACAGCATTCTTTTCATATTTGGGCTCCCCTGTCCTCGGAGGTAGTCGCGGATACTGGCTGAGGACATACTCATCCAGGTCTTTGTCGTTATTGATGGCCTGTACACATTCGCGCAAACTGCGTGCTTCCGGTCCATGTTTCAGAGGGCTAATACTCAAGCCGTTACTGAGCAAGAGCTTCTCATTAAAGGACGCTGCCGGTGTCATCATCAGCATCAAGCCTTGGGAAGAGAATCCATACCAAAGCACTTACCGAACTTTTGCATTTGCAAGACAACACCTGCATCACACTCTCTGACAATCTCTTGAAGAGCCTTGATGGTATCCGGCCGTATCTTGTTGAGCAGCTCTCCGCGTTCCGTCTGTACGGTGTTGACCTTGGCCTGGTAATCCTGATCTGCAGCCTGGGCCTTTCGTAAGAGGTCTTCTTCATGCTGGGCAGCTGACTTGGGACCCTTGAAGCCGAACATTTTGCCTTTTTGTTGACCAGTGGTGTCGCCGGTGCGGGCTCGGTCGTACTCCTCGGCTAAGGCATCGTACTTGGACTTGGACTTGCGCATAGCGGCCTCGAGGTCGGCCACTCGTTGCTCGGCCGTCAGCCCGCTTTGCTTCCATCCTTTCCTGGATTTCTCGGCAATCCCTGCAAGCTCCATCAGGTCCTCGTGCATCTGGTGGAGAGACATGGCGAACTGGGTCTCGTTTTCGGCCATGCGCTCGTGGATCGTCATCATGTCTTCATAGGCTTTGGCGAATGTTCCGCCCCTGTGTTCCGAGCGGGATGAGCTCTCGTGGGATGCCTTGCAGAGTTTTCTGAGGCCGTTCGCATGTTCGTCTTCGAGTACTGAGCGCTTTTTCAGGAAGGTTGCGAATTCCTATATGCAGATCCTATTAGACTACTGTGTCTAGCCCAATTGGTAGGGAGAAATTGAATGGATCGGGCGTCGTAGTCGGGATTCGAGGGGTTTCGTACCTTTGCGGACGCGATGCTCTGTTTCAATCGGTTGAGCATCGTCGCGATGCCAATCTGTTCTCGGAAAACCACAGATTAGTAACTGGATTGACGTCAAGAGAAGGGACTCGTCCGGTCTGAACGCACCTCTGAGGAAAGCACATCTTGAACATGCGACTTGGTCTCATCGTTGATGGGTGCTGCTGTAGGCGGCGCAGGCGCTGCTGCTGTCACCGGGCTGCCGCTGTCTGGTGTTGGTGATGTTGCTGGCGCAGACGCATCCCCTAGAGACATTGCGGATATGTTCTCGCCCTCCAGGCAACTCGGGGTGTGTTGGGTCGCTAGGCAAAGATTCGGTGGTGATGGGAGTGGCGTGTCTTTGTCGAGGAGCCGCAAAGATGCTAATCAACAAATAGCTTTTTCTGTTATGTTAGACAAGATGCAAGAGTCGCGCGTCGTTCAGGGTCGGGGTCGTGGTCGGGGTCTTCAGTTGGTCAGGTCGGGGTCAGGAGGAGTACGGAGGGATCATGAGCGCGGGTTAAGCTAAGATCCCGTCGTTGGCCTGACGGTTGGAGGGTACCTCTAGGTGAGTGTTGGGACGGCATTATTTCCAACACCCCCATTATTCGCTCAGAACACGGCACCGCAGGTGTTACAGCTGCCATATTCCAACCCCACTTCTCCAATGTAATTTTCATACATTACGATACGCTTTTCCGTATAGGATGTAACCGTATTACCCCAACCTAGTCTATATATATTAATAGACCTTTTAAATTCCTCCTAGCCACCTTCGCCCTCGTATTATTCGCCGTTGCTGTAGTAATGGAAAGGATGGTACGGTTATATTATATTGATATATTCAACGGCGGATTGACGTATTTCGTAAAGATATTTATAATAACGAAGTCTAATTAGTATATTTTATACTATACGAATTAACTTAGTCCGTATATGTTAACGGACCTTTCTTCCCAACTACCCTTGCCCTCTATATTACTTAACGGCGGGTTAACGTAGGTTTTGTAAAGATATTTATAATAATGAAGTCTAGTTGTCGCGTTTTATACTATATAAGTTTTCGTACCGGTCCAAACTCTTTACTTCCTCTAATTAATAGTTTAATAATTAAATAAAAATGTTCAATATTAGTGTTTACGAATTTGTAAAGTATATTGCGTACGATTACGTATAATTTATATTTTCGTTAATATTACGTTTAGTAGTTTAAATAAGTAGTAATAAATATTTATATTTATTATACTATTATTATATTTTAAGGAATTCGGTAGTAATATTATTGGTATAGTACTTCTTCGGGTACGTTATATTTAAGTATCCCTTATTGTATAGTCAAAGAGTTTTTATAGCCCGAGCCATTCAAAAGTTAAAATGCACTTCTTTAATAATATGAAGAATAATTTACTTAATTTACTATTATATTATAATAGTCTATATTTTCCCTATCTAATATTATTTATTAATATTCTAAGAAGGTTTCCTCTTGTAATATCGTATAAAGTTAAACTTTAATAATACCTTCCTTTATATTCTAAATATTTTTTCCCACTTCTTATTACCTATTTCCCTCTCCCCTTACTGCATTGCTTGCGAAACCTAGTCCTAATATATATCCCGACTTCTCTAATAGAACCGGTATAGATAATTATACGGTACGTTACGACGATTAAAAAGAGGAATACGACTATATCGGATCGGATTCTAACCTAGATGTATATAATTAGGACGAAGTATATCCCGAACCTAATATTACGACCGATTTAAATAATTATATAGTACGCCAAATCGACTAGGGAAAAAAGGTAGATTATTTCGTAATAGCTTCTAATTTAAATATAAACGATTGGGCGGAAATATACTCCGAATTACCTGTTAAAACCGACGTAGCTAACTACGTAGTACGCTATATCGATTAAAAGGATAAGGAAGATTATTTTAGTATAGACTTTTCTTTAGATAAATATATATAGGACGAAGTCTATCCAAAAGATTGTAAACCGGGTTATATTAAAATAAGCGATAATAATCCGGTTAATAACTATATTTATAAATACGAAGAGGTATTTGCCTCTAATATTAGAATAGAAGATAGATAGTAACCTCTTCGTTAAAATTACCCGGTTAAGATAGAAGAAGGTACTACCGAATTCGACCCTATTCGAATAAATAAATCCTCTATTCTAAATAGCCTTACGGATAACGATATAGTCGAAATTGCTTTTATAACCGATTATAACGAAAATTCGTATATTACCCTATTTTTAAATCCTTTTTACTACTCTCCTTAAAATAGTACGTCCTTTAAGGTAAGCGGATACTATATAGTAGACGGTTTTAAGGACGACTATATTGTCGGCGCTTCTTTAATAGCTTATGAGAGTAAAGGCCTAATTCTGCCCGTATTAATATATACCTTTTAGTCTATTCCTACGACAGAGTTGGTATTTTCTAGTATTGGCCCTTCGTTCTAGAGTAAGCGTAACGAATTATTCGATTATAGAAAGAAGTATGGTTTTGTCCCCTTAGTATTATGTAGTAAAATCCGGAATAATACTACGGTTGTCAATTTCGTATATTCTAAGGTGGAAAAGTGTAAGGATGCGTATGTTAATATAAATGGGGGGGGGTAATTGCGTATTTACCGCCGTACCCTAGGTTATCCCTTTAAAATTAATATCGAATATAAGGTCGGCTTTTAAGGTTGGAAGGCAATGGCTATTAATTTACGGTACGAAGGTATATTAAAATATTCTATTTACCTATGTCCTATTTATATATTGGTTATTTATATATAATCGTTATATTCGGCTATATACGGCCGGGTCGACCCGCGTCGGCCGATTTATTAATACTAACGGTTTAATATAAATTCGGTAGTTTATATTATAATGCCGTACGGATTTTTCGGTATTTATCTCTACTATTGTACTAATGTAGTATTTAAGACATCTACGTAATAGTAATGTATTTAGGCGTCCCCCCTTTCGTAAGGTATATATTATTAAGAGCGGTATTATAAATAGAATCGAATATATATACTAAGAATATAACGAATAAATGAAGAATATTCGCTCTATTACGCGTAGGGAATATAAAGATTATAAATTAATCGATAAGGATTTTAGTAATATATGTATTCGGTAGAAAAGATAATAGTAAACCGGTTTTATTAATACCTAATACTTTATCCGGGACGTAAAAGAGTCCTTAGATACTATATTTTGCGAAATTAATTAGGCGGATAATACTTATTAAACGATTTAATAAATTTTTTAAATAGATAATAATTAAGAGTGCGTACTTCGGAATAATCTAGATTGTATTACTATCGATACTACGAATAATACGAATAAATTTAAATTTCCCCTTGTTTTTAGCGTTACGACGACCGCCGAACCGGTAACGTTACCCGTATTTTAAACGTTACTATATTGCGAAAGCTATGTTAGATATAATTTTTTTGCCGAATAATTAGCAGCGTATTACCGGAAGTTTAATATATTAATTCCCTATATATTTATTATTAACGGCGATTAAGGATTAATAAATAGTTTCGAAAAATACTTTTTTATTATTATTAAATAGCGGTATATTTACTACGTTAATTATAATATAATTAAATAAATTTAATTTAAATAGATCCTGCTAATTTTTAAAGTGTTTCTAAATTTAATTGTTTAGGATTGTATTTATATATAAAATTAAACCGAGCCGCCTATAATAAGAGAGATTAGAATGCGGTAATATAATTGTAAAGAAGCTTAAAATGTAATTGATAATAAATTTAGGCGAATATATAAGAATAATATTAAGTTTAAGATTAGGGAAATTATATAGGCGATATTATGTATTTTTAACGATATTGAAAAGGATATTCGTATTAGTACGTTTCTAACCGGTTCGTATATATTAGAATGTAATAAAATTGATTAATTTTTATTTAAGCTTCTTTAATACGTAGAAGAGAATAGTATATAATTGTATAGAAATAGAATTAGAGATTGCGAAGAGGTTTTTATAGCGTACGTTCGCGTTATAGTAGCCTTTGTTTAATTATATTAAAATGTTATTATGGCTTATCCGGGAATATTTTTATATATATTATACTTCGAAATATTGTAATTTCGGGTAAATTACGACGTCTTTTAACGAATCTATTAACGACGTCTTTAAATCGTCCGGGATTTTTAGGAGGATTGGCCTTTGGGATTTCTATTAAGCGATTAAAATCTTTAACGAGTAAAGGTGTAAGTAATAGGAGGAAAAGTATAGCGTTACGTATAATAAATTATAGTATAATTATATTAAGATAAATTAGTTAGGCGAATGTAGAATGCGAATTTATTTATTAGGTTTGAAAAAAATTGTCGCGGAGCGTTAGCGGGCGTGTAAATTTGCCTATAATTAAAGGCCCCTACCGGATTATATTAAATCTATATGTAAGTAATTCGGTTTGCCTTATAGTTACGATTTCCGTTAGGCGATAGTTGGTAGTAGAGTAGTATTAGTAATACCCGAGAATTGTAATTATTTTTGGTATATAAAAACGGATATGGTTAATACCCGGTAGATTGTCCCTTTATTCTTCTTCGTTTTAATATAATATAGTACGCCTACAATTCACTTCTTTATATTTTGGGTATATAGAAGGGCGTCCCTAAATATCCTTAGCGTAGTAATTATAACCCGTTCGGTAATGCGGATAGGAGGAATTGTAAGTGTAATTAGAAGAAAGTTGCGAAGGTAAAGCTGTTGGGACTTATAAGACGTTCGAAAATTAATATTCTTACGGATTTACGGCGCGTTTAGTCCGGTTACGAACGAAACCTTCCTTTAGCAGGCCTTAATATTGCCGATTCTAAGTTTTATAATTAGAGTAGTAATACTATTTGAGATATAGAGGGTAGTGCTATACGTTCGGCCTCGTTAATATAAGGTCTAAGTTCGTAATTTACGTACGGTTAGGGTAATTATAGTTAATAGTAATTGCCTTCTATATAAGAATTAATTCTTCGTTAGCCGATTATTTAACTCTAACCTCTCCTTCTATCCGCCTAAGCCGTCGATATGTTAATAAGCCCTATATAAATTTAACCTCTTTCTTTATTTTCTTAAGCCGTCGAGATATTAAAATACCTTATATAACCCCGACCTCTTTTTCTATTTTCCTAAACCGTTAATTTACTTAAGCGTTTTATATAGCCCCAAATTCGTCTATATCTCCTATCCGCTTAAACCGTCGGTATAGTCGCGGGCCTTATAACGTTAAAATAGTCTTCTAAATAGCCCGGCCCTAATATTTTAATTATTGGTCGGCCCTCTAAATGTTTAAAATAGGAATGCCCGGTTAATTTAATAAAAATACGAATATTTCTACCTTTATACGCTACGTATTTTAAACCTATATTATAGAAGTATAATCGATAGTTATATTTATATTCCGACGAATAATTATAGTTGCTTATTTATTATAGGTTTAGGGGGCTGCCATCGGCTTATTATAGTATTAAATATAGTATTTAGCATTTGTCTATTGTTCTAAATACTGGACGTCTTCGGTCGGAATACTTTAATATTATCCGTATAGTGGCAAACGCCTATAGTGTATTTTTATTTAGTTATATTGGCTAATTGTTCGTCGTTTGCCTTTACTTATATTCGGCGGGACGTACGTTTCGTAGCGCTCCCGAGAATTTGAGATGTCGATGTAGAGGTACCTTTTCCCGCCGCTCGAGGGCCGGTGTAGTGGAATATTGTTATAAGATAGTATTTCGTCTCTATTTAGTCGATTTGCGTCTATAAGGTCGATATATTATTCCTTTTTATTCCGACTACTTAGTACTAAACTGCTAGGCCTAATTTCGGTCTCGTTTAGCCGAATTATATATAGGTATTCAATTAGTATTTCTCGTCCGCGTTTACCGATCTATTACTAGGGCCGATCGTCTTTCCTCTCCCCTATTTGGTTTAATTACTCCTATATCGCCGCTAAATCCGGTTTATCTTAGTATTTCGGTACCCCTATATTTATTCCGTATAGTATATCCTCGGTTATATCCACTTTCGAATAAATATTTCTACGGTCGATAGATATATCCTATAATATTCAAGTCTATTTGTACGCTATATTTTTAAATACCTATTTAGATTTTAACCGGTCCGTTTACGACAATTGCCTATTGGTACGGCTAATATAATATAAATATATATTATTAATACCGCCTGTTGTAGGTGTTATAGGATATAATATAATAGTAGTTGGTTATTCTATAGATATTTATGAGAGCGTTTGCGGTAAAAATTTGTATATTAAATTATAATTATATATTTGCTCCGTCGATAGCGTTAAGGGGATGAATACGAGTTTTAGCGCGTTAGTTCTCTAATGTTTATTTTCTTATTGCCCGGTAATTACTACGATGTCGATTATTATAACCTTCCTTATATATATTTTATTAGATTATAATTGGACTATTGTTATATTATTGTTAAATATTACTTTGTAAATTATAATATAGTTTTAGCGCCGTTGAAAAAAGAAAAAAAGGATAAGGGAATTAGCGGATTATAACGAAAGTTGTATTCTTATATCGATATATTTTATTAGTATTAGTACTATAGGAATAATTATAGTAGTATTACTACGGCTATATATTTACTAGTTTCGTCTAATATCGGGATTTTACTAGCTTACCGAATATAGTAGTAGCGGAATTTAGTACCGGATTGGGGTTTGTATCCGTATTTTATTAGTAAGGGTATTGTTTAGGTTTTAAGTTATCTTTCTTCTATATATATTCTTTTCGGTAGTTTCTATACTATATGATTATTTATTTAAATAATCGTTTTAATTCTACTTTTTACTACTAGTTAATATAGTTTTCGAAATTATATTATATTTTATAATACCGATTACGCTATCCCTTCGATTAAAGCCGCGGCATTCCTCCGTACTTTAGCCGATTCTTAACTACTGTTTAATTATTTACCCGACTATATCCCAATTATACCCTATATTCTAATTATTAAGCTTATAAATACTATTAATTCCTATTAAAATTCCTCTCTTAGTTATCAAACTTATTCCCGTTTATTTTTCATACCCTTTCAAACTCCTTTTTTTTCTATAGTTATTAGTAATATCGATAGGGTATATAATTCGTATCTTAATACTATAATTCGTCTCGATTCTATCCCGCCCGGCTTGGGTAAAATTATTCGTCCTATCCGGCAACCCCTAATTAATTCCTTATATACCCCCTCCTTTATTCTTTTTCTATTCTTTAAAAGGTGAATAATAGTTATACTTCGGGCGGGTCTCCGATTTTCGATTATATAATATCCTCCTTTATTATATTAGTATATTGAGGGCCCTATGCTAGGCTAGCTTAGGGTTCGTATTTCTATATAAGGCTATTCGTTCGTATAGTCGGATTCGGGATTCGGGAGGCCTATGGTCAAATTAACTAATTAGTCTACCTTGAAGGTGTATTTTATTTTTACTTTTCTATTAGGCTTAGCGTTCGTCTATTACCGCCGGAATAGATTTAGTATATTAAACGCCTTTTCGCGGATTATTAATATTAATCGGATCCCCGTTCCGTTGCTGTAATAAATTATATATATTAGCCGCTTTATACCGATTGTACCGATTTTACGGTTCGTATTATATAATATTACCCCGTTTCTGGTATTTTTTATAAGTTGATTATTATATTATTTATAGATATTTAACGATACCGTCTTCTACTCCTTTAATCTTTGTAGTAAATGTCCTGTTATTTTCGAATACGACCTAAATGACCTCCTATTATTATAAATGTGGTATAGTCGACTTATGTAGAAGTAGATTGGGTTTTGTATTGATAAGATTTTTATATAACCTCGTTATTTCTGTAGTAGCTCTAGCGATAATCTTATCCCGTTTTATATATTGGGTGACTGTTTGTAGCGGGGGTCGTTCTTCTTCTTCTTTATATATTAGTCCGCTAAATATAAATAGTTCGAAGTCGTTATTTGTTTTTGGCTTAAGGGTGCCGATTAACTGCTAGCGGTTATATATTTCGTGCGCCCTTACTTTAGGTGCCTATTTTATTTCGATTATAAGCCGGAGTATATAGGATATACTACTATGAGTATTTAGTTAATCTTTTCTAAGGAATATCCGGCGGTTCTTATTAGAATAGTATCCCCGTTGGGGCGAGTAGGGTTGGGTGAGTTGGATTTGTAGAATTTGGACTTCTTCGATCTGTTGCTATTATATAAGGTTGTTTATTTATATATCGATACCTCTACGCCCTCGTTCTTATTTAATTTGGATATTTTTTATTCGATATTCCGGTACGGACGGCCCTTTTTTAATAATGTTAATGCCTATCTAGATACTATTCTTGGTATTGTATATCCTTTATTGCTTTAGTTATCCTTTTAACCTTGGCTTTACTTCGGCAAAAAAAAATCTATTTATTATAGTTATTACTTTATTGTATATTTTAGGTTCGAGGCGTATATAGAGGCGAATTCGTCTATTCGGTTGCCGCTAGATATTCTTTTTATACCCCTTTCTAACGAAGACGCGTCGCCCTATCTATTTAAGGACGCTTCGGTTATATTTACTATTACGGGAGCGTTAGTTATTTCTATTGAGTCGGTCCCGGTTTAGGATCTTATATCGGTATCTGGAGTTGTGCTATCGATATTTTATCGGGGAAGCCGGTCCTTTAGCGCTAATCGACGGGATTCTATTAGTAGCGTATTAGTTCCCTTTTAACGTTATCTTTCGGGTGGTAGTATATTATTAATATTTTATTGGCGAAATGTATTTACGGGTAGTTATAATCGCCGCGGAAGTTATGCGACGTTTTAGAGAGGCTATTTATTTAATTTCCGACCCGCTACCCGTTTATTACCCCCTTTTGAATAGGATAGCGGTAATTTAGTTTATTATACCTTTAAAAGTAAGTTATCCCCGTTCTTTAATACTATATTCCGTCTACGTATAGTATTATCTAACGAAATCTACTTTAGGGCGTCGCCGGGTTAGCCCTTGCCAATTAGGATAGAATTAGAATATTATATTAAAATATATTTTGGGTATTCCTAAATATTGTATGTTTTTTGCTTTTTGTAATAGTATTATATTGGGTTAATAATTCGTTATTATATATTTGTTTTTTGTAGTTTCCGTTATTTTTGGATTGTTTGTACTATAGTATATGTCCGACGTATTGCGAATGATTGATTTATTAGTGTTTTTTCCCCCGTTGGTATTGTTCGAACTCTTGGTTGAATTTTTAGTTGAATTTCTAGTTGAACTATTTTAGGTTAGACTTCTAGTCGAATGTCTATATAAATTTTTGTTGGACTTCTAGTTGAACTTCTAGTTAAATTATTTTAGGTTAGACTTTTAATCGAATGTCTATTTGAATTTTTATTAGACTTTTAGTTAGATTTCTAGTTGAATTTCTAATTGAACTTCTGGTTGAATTATTTTGGGTTAGATTTCTAGTTGGACTATTATTAAACTTCTAATTGAATTTTAGGTTAGACTTCTAATTGAATTATTGTTAGACTTTTAATTAAAATATTTTTATTGGACTTCTAGTTAAACTTTTAGTTGAATTTTTAATTGGACTTCTAGCTGAACTTCTTAAGTAAATGGTATTAGTTGTATTAGAGGAGTCAATTGTTGCCCCCCGTCCCGGACGGCGGTATAAGCGAATAATAAATTGGTTAAGGCGGTAGGAAGGCGGGCGATATCTTGTATTAAATTATTATATTTATACTTTTCTATTTCTATTAAATTAATTTAGTATTTTGTAATTCGTATATTACTTACTTTATATTCGTACTACGAAATATTAATATAATTATAATCCTATTATTATACTAATATAATTATTATACTAGATACCGATAATAACCGCTAACCGCTAGGGAAGCTTTTAAATTTATTTATATTATTATTTAGGATAATAGCTTCCTAAGACGCTTATTAAAATTAATTCTAGAAATAAGCGTATTGCCGTTAAAGTAAAGGATTTTAACGCTACCCTCTTTAAGAGATCCCCTACGAAGAAAAAGGCTATTCTTCGTAAGCGCTTTACTATTAAGTAAAAGGCCGAATTGGCGGCTACTATTCCTATTGATAAGCCCGCTACTACTACTATAGTAGTTGGTTTTGAGCCGGTTTCTTCCTTTATCGACGGTATTACTATTGGTAACGGTAATGGTAATAATATTAATGTTGCTATAAACGATATCTCTTAGGCGGAAGATATTATATATAAGGTTATTATTGCTAATACGGTTAACGCTATTAATAATATAGGTAGTATTAGTCTTGGCGAAATCTATATAAGATTTTCCGTTTCCCTTTTAATACGCTTTGGAGGTTAGGAGTATATAAGTAATTATTAACGCTTTTATTTATAGGTTGTTACTACGAACCGAAGCTATAAGCGACGTTGTTTTCGTTCCGAATAGACTCCTATTAATATAAAAATACCTTTTAGAATTATTGTTTCGTAGAGTACTTTCTCCTCTATTTAAATTTACAAATCCTTTTCCAAATTGTACGTACGCGCTTTTACTTCCGTATAATCGACCTCGACTTTACCTAATCGACTATATTTTTTTCAATACTATTTACCAAGTAGTCGTTGTAATTAATCGTTATAATGCCTAATCCGACTAATTGATTAGTATTTGTAAATTAAATTTTAACGGCCTTTATACTTAAGTATTAATTATTTATACGATAATTGATTACGTGCAATTGATTTCTATTACATATAGCCGACTTCCTTTATATACGAATAACCGCCCCTAAATAATACTTCTTTTAGTAACTAATATACTTCTAAAGCAAGTACTAACTTTCGAACGATAAGCGATAAGCGAATACGTACAACCGACTTCCTTTATATATATACGACTATCCCTAAATTATACGGCTTTTAATAATTAATTTAATAGTATAGCCTGGTACGTTATTCGAAGGTAACTTTAATAGATATTGCCTCCTACTTTTGCGGCGGAAATATAATTCTATTATCCGATTTAGGCATTTCGGCTCTACGTAGCTAATTTCGCTCGTACGTAGCCGATACCCGTTCTTTGTACGAATATTAGCCGATTTCTATTTCCCGTTTGCTTATATACTATTTATAGACGACGGCTTTTCTTTCTTTTATATTATCTAATTTTAAACGTTCCTACTATTAAGGGTGGCGGTATTAGTATTAGCGAGATTTAAGTCTCCTCCTTCTTCTACCTAGTCCTTTATAGTTCTATAAGGCTTTTACCGCGTTAATATATAGTGAGCCTACTTATTTTTCTCTTACTCTTCTAATAAGCCGCTAGTTATACTCCTCTTTCTTCTATATATTCCTCTATAGTTCTATTAGCCTTATACTACGTTGAAGTATAGAAAGCCTACTAAATTTTCTCCTACTTTGAATACCCCGACTTTAATAACGAATATCTCTAGAAGTTAAGAGCCTTAAAGGCTATTACCCTAATTTATAAGAATCCCTAAATACCTTAAATACCTATTTAACCTTCTATTCCGAATACCCCGATTTCGAAGACGAATATTTCTAAAAACTAAAGGTTTTAAGGGTTACTACTTTAATTTATAAGAATCCCCAAATACCCTAAACACTTAGCCTTCTACTCTGAATACCCCGACTTCGAAGATGAACATTTCTAGAAGCTAAAGGCCTTAAGGGCTATTACCCTAATTTATAAGAATTCCTAAATACCTTAAATACTTAGCCTTCTACTTCGAATACCCCGATTTCGAAGACGAATATTTTTAGAAGCTAAAGGCTTTAAGGGTTATTATTCTAATCTATAAGAATCCTTAAATACCCTAAATATTTAGAGTCGAAGACGGAGTAATTTGCTAAAGTATTAAAAGGGGAAACCAACGGTAATTATAACCTATTGAAATTAGATTTTAATAAGTCCTAATTTAATTACGCTAACTGTAGTAAAATAGCCGATAGTTTAGATATAGTATATTTTATAATTGGCTTCGCTAGACTTTAATAAGTCCTAACCCAATTACGCTAATTGTAGTAAGATGGCTGATAGTCTAAATATAGTATATTTTATAATCGGTTTCGAAAAAGCTTTAGAGGGCGTTATTACTAGGTTAGTAGCCGTTCGTATAGGGAACGGGGTATTTTTTATTTCTTCCCCGAGGGAAATTATCTAGGGGATTTGGGGAGGGTAGAGAAGATTTGGGAGTATTAGTTATATTGTTGGCCTAGTTAAGGCCGATAACTTTATAGAAAGATGGAAGGACGTCGGGTAATATTACGAAGACGTTTGGAGTTGAGATGAAGATGCGGATTTATATCGAATGAACGACTGGTTTTATTACGAATATTAGATTAGATGTTTCTAATCCTATTATCGATAAGCGGTTGGAAATAAAATCCGATTTGTTATATAGCGGCGCTATTAGAGTAGTTAGAGGCTATCTTGATAACGCTCTAAGATAAATTAGAGGCCTTCCTAACGGCGCTTTCAAGGTAATTAAAGGCCCTTTTAATTAGCCGACCCTAGTTTATTCGATTATAGTATAGGTAAAGGGAAATTGCTTCTATATAATAATCGACGATGTTAAATTTGATAAGCTTTTTTAAAAAAAGCCGGCGCGATCGCTTAAATTAATAGCTTAGCTATTTAATGGCTATTGCTATTTACTAAGCGAATTTAATTAAGAAAATGCAATTTTTAAATTTGGTTAGGATAACGTAGTACTATAGAGGGTTATTCTATATTTCGAAGAGTTGATTGGTTATAGTGCGAACGCTCCCGTGAAGGGTATTAATAGTATAATTGCCTTATTAACGGATAGTCCTCCTAATGAGATACGGTTACTGCGAATAGTCCTATTACCCTATATTATTTAGTATGAAGCCTTTTAAGTTTATAACTAGAGCGCTTAACCTGCGTTTAATTTATAAAACTATTTTAGAAAGAGATTTCAAAACGGTCTTTACCTTCTCTCTTTATTCTATTAAATAATAATACTAATAAGGAATACTATAATTTATTAGTAAAATAATCAGGGTCTGCCTTTTACGCCGCTCCTATAGTAATATACTTAATATATAAAGCTATTCTAGAAGGAGACCTTAAAAGGGTTAAGCGGATCTCTTCCTTCCGCTATATAATAGTACTAATAAGGAATATTATAATTTACTAGCAAAATAGTTAGAATCTGCCTTTTACGCCGCTTCCGCGATAATATATTTAGCCTGCGCTTAATTTATAAAGCTATTCTAGAAGGAGGTTTTAAAAGGGTTAAGCGGATCTCCTCTTTCCGTTATATAACGGTATTAATAAGGAATACTACAGCTTATTAGTAAAATAGTTAGAGTCCGCCTTTTACGCCGCTTCTACGATAATACGCTTAGCCCGCGCTTAATTTATAAAGCTATTTTAGAAGGAGGCCTTAAAAAGGTTAAGTGGATCTCCTCTTTCCGTTATATAATGGTATTAATAAGGAATATTATAGTTTATTAGCAAAATAGTTAAAGTCCGCCTTTTACGCTACTTCTACGATAGCGCGCTTAGCCCGTACCTAATTTATAAAGTTATTCTAAAAGGAGGTTTCAAAAGGGTTAAGCGGATCCTTTATTAAAATAAGAATATTATTAATACTTAAACGATTAGAGATTAAGTGAATATAAAAGGAGCGCGTAGCGCGCCGGGTAGTAAATAGCGAAGGTATTTCCTAAGCCGAATAGGCTATTGGCGATATTCTTATTACTAGTATAACTTTATTAATAGTATTAATACCTTCTATCGCTATATTCCTTTAAATATTAGATCCTGGGTATCTATATACTTTCTATATAAATATAGGAAATAAGTATTACCGTTGAATTGGAGTCCGTCGCGTAGGGCTATAAGTTCTCTTTAAATAGGCGAATCTAGTAAATTACTATTCTCTTCCCGTCTTTCCGTTTAAATAGGGGGGGTAAGCGAAATTATCGTCTTAATTTATAGCAATATACGAAGCCGTTTGCTAGTATTAGACGATAACTATAATAATGTTGTATACTCTAGAGGGTAAGGACGATAGCAATTAAGTTTATAGATTAGTATTTAAAAGGGTTGTAAAAATATAGTTAAAAAAAAGCGAAATTGAATTATATAGTAGATATATATAAAGCAAATGCGTTATTAAGGAGAATTTGTAATACCGCTGTATAGGTTATAGTTTTTCCTAACGGTACCGGTAAATTTATTTCTACCCCTAAGAAGATGCCCGGTGGCTGTAGCCGTTCTTCTAAGGAAGCCGATAGCGTTGTAATAGTTAATGGTAGCCCGACTTCTTTAATTTCTGGAATCCCCGTAGGTATAAATACTCTTTTTATTATTAACGGTTTTAAAATACCCGATACCCCTTCTAAGTCTATCTTCGGTAGTAATATTGCTTCTTTGAAGAAGTGTATTACTACTGATGTGGCGGATCCGGATGTAAATATTATTTTTATAGAGGATATAAACCGCGTATTATAGCTAAGTAGAAGAGGGAGGCGGGAGATTACCGAAACCCCTCCGTTGAATTTTATAGTATTGGTAAGTATTTAATTCAATTCTTCTATCTTATAGATAGTTGGGGATTCGCTATTCGGACGAAGAAGTAACGGTAGCGGCTTAGGATGCGTTTTTCCGCGGCCTTATTATATTAGAGGGCGTCTTCGTTTTTAGTAAAAATGTATTAGGTTTCGAATTTGTATACTTCTATAATATTGAATTAGTTATTAAGTTCCTCTTTATACTTTTCTATATAAGATTTTATATATTTAATTGATTTGTAGTAGGCGGTACGGTTCTTTAAATTATAGAACGTATTATTAGGAATATTTATAACTTCGTTTTAAATAAATTGGATAGTCTAGTTTACTAAATTTTTAAAGTGAGTAAAGGTATTTATATTTCTAGGGAAAATTGGTAGTATTGCTATATAGGTTATAATTTTTCCTAATAAACCGCTGGCTATAACGGCGCCGGCCCCTCCCCTTGCGAGACTATATTCGGCTGCTTAATATGTATATCCTTCGATTAGGAGGCCCGGATTTAGGACCCCTCTATCCCCCGGACCGAATAGTTGACTAGGGAGTAAATTTAAAAGTACGCTTAATGTATTTACGGTTATATAGAATTCGTTAGGGAAATAATATTGAAAGCGTAAGAGGAATAGACTTATTAAATTAGTAAAAAGAGGAGAGATTTCGATTTCGATATAGGGTAATAAAGTTGTTATTATTAAACGCCTTTATTTTAGTACTATACGGCCTAAATAATAAGCTTATTTTCCCTAATATCCTTAATTATTAGATAATAGCCTGTTACTTAGCTAGTCGGCTGAGTGCTCCGGTCTTGTCGCTAGTACTATAGATTACGAGGACCCCGAATAGGAAGTCGATAAAATTAGTATTTCTAAGGTAATTAATAGTAAGTTTTTTTATAATGCGGATTGGAGAGGTTAGGACCCCGACTTAGATTATTAGTCCGCCTCTAATTTTAAGTACGCCCCGAAGGCTTTTTGGGAATTCTACGAAATTAATCCGGATATTCTAGGCCCGCTTAAACGGTTAATAAATTAATTAAACGAAGATTAGGAGGAGTACGATAACGACGAACTATTAAAGTTATTAGGGTTGAGGCGATTATAGAGGATTTTATGTAAGTAAGGCAAGATTTGCGGACGAGTCTTCTATATGTAGGGGGGTAGGTGATATAATGGCGCCGGCCCGGCTATACTGCTATATCCGTTATACCCTATAGGAGTATTAGTATTAGGAAGTATTATAAAGATTAGAAGAATAAGTAATATAGAAGGTAATTTATTTATTATAATTATATTTTTATTATTTATTTAGTTTATCCCTTTACTTTTATATATAGGGTTTATTAAGCTTTTAATTTTACCGTTTACTTGGGAAAGAGTTGTATATCCGGGAACCCTCTACTCGGTTCGTCTATTTATTTATATATAAGTCCGCGTAAAGCTTTATTCTCTACTTTTTAAAATTTTAATTTGAGTGTAAGTAATAATATTGCAATTCTAATTACTATATCCGGACTTTATCGTTCTAGTCCTTATAAGTACGGCGCCTCTCTATATTAATAATCTGGTACCCCTTTTATTTAATATTAATTTATAAAACGGATTTTAATATTATCTCTTCTTTTCTTATCCTCCCAAATTATTAAATCTTTTAACTTCAAGTTGAGCTGTATTCTAAATATATAAATCGGTTTATTAAATTTTATTATTATTAAACTCTTAGTAGTAAAGCCGTATTTTTAGCGTATTATTTACTCGTTTAGTCTCTTCTTAAACCTTCTTTTAACTACTATTGTAATCGTCCCTATTTTAGCTATCGACGCTCTTATAATTATATTAATTCCTTACCTCTTTCGTTCTATATCGCTACTTTTCAGCTCTTTCAATCTCTTAATTATCGCCTTCGAGATAAATAATGTCTCCTCCTTATTCTACTTTGTTCGCCAATATAGTATTTCAATATTAAGGTATTAGAAGTCTTTAATTAAATAAGTTTATAAATATTAGTACTTTTGTAGGTAAACCCTTATAGCCTTATTTTTTATTTATATATTTATTTCTTTTTATTTAAATTTAATATCGGATATTATTTTAAATACTTAGAATCGTATAGTTATTAAAATTTATATTTTTTAATTTCGATTATCCTCTCTCTCGATATTAATTTCCAAATTTACTTAAGTACCGGCGGTCTTAACTCTTTACGATAATCGTTCGAAATATTAGTTAAAATAAATTATAAATTGAATTTTTAAAAGAGTAATTTTATAAAAATTTATTAAAAAAAAAAGGAATTTAGGACTTATAGAGTAGACCCTACCCGAATATTTTATAGTAATTAAATATTTAAGTTACTATTTAGTAGTACCGAGGGATAGTCCGAGATTTATATATGCTTTAATTTCACGCTAGTACGAATATTATTAGTATTTTTTATTTAGAGTTCGGCTATATATTAATACTACGTAGATTTTTATAGGTAATTCCTTTAATACGGTTTTAATCCTTTAATACGGTCTTATATGTAGTCTAATATTATCTTCCGCTTATTTTACGTTTACTTTCGGCTTAATTTTGAATTTTGGGGTATTAACGTTTATTTTAAGTATTTTATACTATAGTTCGGTCTTATATAGTCGGTCGAATCTATAAATTAAATTAATACTTTTTTATAATTAAAGGTTCGAATTAATTTTTTTATTAATTTTTTTATATTTATTTAGAAGGCGGGTCTAGAGGGTCGAGGGTCTTATTTAGAAGGTCGAGGGTTGTATTTATAGAGTTGAGGATTTTTAGGAATAGAGGCCGATTTGGACCGGTTTTATAAATAAGGGTATAGTTTACCCTTATTTAAGCTATAGAATTATTATAGTTGGTCGTTATTTAGGACTAGTAATAAAATTTATAGGAATATAGTTTATAAAGTAGAATTTACGTCGATATAATAATAATAATAGTAATAATGTTGGTAATACTATAAATAGTATTGAAATTTGTATTGAGATTGAAGTTGACGAGTAAAAGTAATAATATTAGAGATAGTATTGAGAGTAGTATTGAAATTTAAGTTGGTAATAATGGTAATGGTGTTGATAAGTGTTGAGAGTGTTAATATTGGTGATGATGGTAATATTGGAGATAGTATTGAGAGTAGTATTGAGATTTAAATTAGTAATGATAGTAATAGTATTAATAAGTGTCGAGAGTGTTAATGTTGGTAATAATGGTGATGATAGTAGTAGTGTTGAGAATAGTATTAAAATTTAAGTTGGTAATGATGGTGATGGTGTTGATAAGTATTGAGAGTATTAATATTGGTGATGATGGTGATAATTGTAGTAGTATTGAGAGTAGTATTAAGATTTAAATTAGTAATGATTGTAATAGTATTAATAAGTGTTGAGAGTATTAATATTGGTGATAATAGTAATAATTGTGGTAGTATTGAGAGTGGTATTAAGATTTAAGTTAGTAATGATCGTAATAGTGTTAATGAGTATTAAAAGTGTTAAGAGTATTAATATTATTGAAATTGAAGTTGGTAATATTATTGAGAGTGCTAATATTGGTAATATTAGTGATGGTGTTTGTATATTAATAGCGTTTATAATTACTCCTTTTATTTTATTTTATATTGTACATTATTAATATTTTTGGCTATCTCCCTCTCTCTCTTTCTCTCGCGTTCAATTTTTCCTTACCTTTATTTACCTATTAATTACTAATTAACCCTTAATGCTAATATATTAATTATTTTTAAAAACGATAATTTTGAGTTCGAAGCGCGCTTTAACGACTTATTTAAAGAGGAGGAAGAGCGCTGCGATTTGCTTACCCTCAAACGTTAGTGTATTATTACTAGTTGGGTCGGTATTAAAACAGTTTTACTAGCTAAAGATAAGTTTATTTATAAGATAGCCTTATTAGCTAAAGACGAGCCTATTTATAAAATAGCTTTACTAATTAAAAACGAACCTATTTACAAAATAGCCTCACCAGCTAAAGACGAGCCTATTCACGAATAAAAGGCTATAGCTACGAACTTCTCTCAAATTCTCTCCATCCGTTTAAAGTAGTATATTACTTTTATTCGCCAAAATAATTCTAATTAATATAAATCTAGGAAATAGTATAGTATTAGGGTCTAAAAACTATTTTAGTATTAATACTTTAAAGTTAATAGTATTGAGATTTATATAGTATTATTTACGTAGAGTACAATTAAGATATATAATAGGTATAGAGTAAGATAATAAGTGTTAGTATTAATACCCGAAGGCAAAGAAAAGTAAAGTAAAGATAGGGTATTATCGATATGTTAATAATTAAATAAAAGTCCTCTATTTTCTTTATTATCTTTATTATCCTTATCTTTATCTTTATTATTATTATTATTATTATCTTCCTCCTTAATTATTATTAGGCCGCTTAAATGAATAAGGGCCGAAAGTCCGGGGGCGGGGAAGGGGAACCTTTAAGTTCTTGCTAATGCCAGCTTCTAGCTCCTTCTGCTTTTGCTCTTTCTTCTTTTTATATTCTTCTTTATTGCGGAGGTACTTTACCTCCTCCTCTAGTTCGATAAAACGGGTATTGACGATATCCTAGTTGGGGTAGCCAGCTGGAGTAGAGACGAAGCTGGGAGGAGGGAAATTTTCGGAGGCGGGAGGGAGGGATTGAGGGGGCCGGGTTTAGAGGATTGAGGGGGTAGTTACGGGAGTAGGGTGGGCGCGGGCGTAGGTTTGGGGGGTAGGGTTAGGGCTGGGGCTCCCTTTAAAAGTATTGAGGGGTTGGAGGGTAGAATAATAGATAGTGCGGCGGGGCGTTGGGGTTTCGAAAGCCGGAGGAGGGATATAGAGGGGGGCGGGGGCCGGAGTAAAAGTTTTAAAAGCCGGAGGGAGGGGGCCGGGGACCGGAGAAATAGGACGGCGAAGTTTGCCGTTGCGGCCGATATAAGGGACGATAACCCTTTTAGGCCCGAAGGTAAAGTCGATAAAGCCTTTAAAATATAATATTAATTAATATTTAAAAGAAAGTAATAAAAAGGAAAGAAAAATACTTATTTAAGTATAATTCCCTTCTTTTTAAGGCGAATTATAGTAGGGATAGTATTTATAAGGTTATTATAATGCTTATGTATAATATAATTATTATAGTTTCTAACTTCTTCTAATTCTTGTAACGCTTAATATATATCGTGTATTTTGGGACGTTTAGGATTGCAATTAACCCTCTTTTCGGAGTAAATATAATATTTTATACCTTTACCCCCTTTAGGCTCGATATAGTAATATTTATTCCGTATATAGTAGTAGTATGGAAAGTTATACGGGTGATTATATTTACCGTCTTGGAAATACGAAAGTTAGTATACGATAATAATTAGGGAATATGGAAAGTAAGTAGAAGATAATATGTAATAATAATTAGGGGTATAGATAATTAAGGAAAGGGAATATATAAAGTAAGTAGAAAATATTTTATAATTTTAAGTTTCTTTGCTAAGGCCTCCTCCTTCTCTTTTTCCTTCTTTGATAATTTAGTACGGCGGGGGAGGTATTTGCCTAGCGGATATTTGGGTAACTAAGTTCGATTATTACTGGGGGTATTAGTAGTGGCCGGGGTGCCCGGAGAATTATTATTGTAGTAGCGGCGGCGTTTAGAGTGTACGGCGGGTTCTTTAAGAGGGCGGGTAGGAGTTTCGGGGGCGGGTGGCTAGGTTGAATTGGGCGTAGAATTAGTAGAATTAGTAGGGCTAATAAGAGGGACGGATAGGTTGGAAGATATTGTATTTATATAGCGACTATTAAATATATATAGATTGGTTAGGCGTAGGGGGATAGATTGATTGTAAGATTAATTGTAATTTATATAGTTATATAGTTTAATCCGGGGAAGAAAAGAAGAGAAAGGAGGGGAAGATAATAATTTTAAGTAATAAGTAATATGTATATTAGCGAGGGTATAAGTATAGAGGTAAGTACGAGGGTACGAGGGTAGGCAGGCAGGTAGGTAGGTAGGCAGGTAATTACGCAAACGGTATTTATTAAGTAGGTTATTATAATAATAAAGATTAGACGATAAATTTAAGGACTATTTATTATTAATATATAGGCCGCTAATTCGTGTATATATAGTCGAATTGTATATAGATAGTTGAGTGTATTAAATATCGTATTTTAAATTGTACTTTATATTTAAACCGGTTAAAGTATCCTCCCTCTTCTATTCGTTAATTTATTTTCCCGCTTCTAGTATTATTAATAGGAGAGAAAGGCTATTCTAATTTATTTTATTGTTTAAGTATATTATATAATAGAATAATAAAGTAATAAAATAATAAAGTAATTTTATTGTAGTTAAGAAAAAGCTTATAATAAGGGTATATATATTCGTAATTTGAATTATACTTATAAATACTACTTCGTTAGGCGTAAAGTATTTTATAAATAAGCCTTTCTAAACCGGAATTTTCTATAACCTAATAAAGTAATGAAATAATAAAGTAATTGGAGGTTTAGGAATAGTTTATTCTTATCGTAATTGAGAATAAATTTATAATAAGGGTATTTGTATTCGTAATTTGAATTATACTTATAAATATTATTTCGTTAGGCGTAAAGTAGAGGTATTTTATAAGTAAAGCCTTTCTAAATTAGAACTTTTTATAACCGTTCCGTATAAATGCGTTACTTTTTTCCCTATATATTCTAATTTATAGTAATTTTATAGAAGGTTTCTAAGGGGGGGGGGGGCGTGTAAATAGATTGCGTATTATAACCCTCGTTCCGAAGTTTTTTTTAGCGCTTTAAGTATATTAGATTTAGTATTAACGTAATTATTTAATTCGCTATAGTAGTTAAAGCTATTCGTAATTTGGCGGATTGGCCGTTTAAGGGTATAATATAGATAATATTTGGAAAGGGCTATCTATCCTCTTATACCTTCTCTTATATAAATAGGAGTAAGAATATATATAGTAAAGGATATTTATTTAGGGAAATTGTTTTTTTCTTCGTATATTCGCTATTATAATTAAAGTTGTTTATAAGGCGAAAGGCTACCGAATGAAATATAATAGTACTATTAATAGTAAGATGGAGTTCCCCCCCCCCCCCCCTCGATCTCTAATTGTAAGAAGGCTTCTATTTCTACCGATGTAGAGGTAGTAAATACGTTTAAAAGTTTTATTAAAAAAATAGTAAATAGCCCGGTTATTAAACGAAATGGTACTATTAATAGCAAGATGGAATTCCCCCCCCCCCTTCGATCTTTAATTGTGAGAAGGTTTTTATTTTTACCGACGTAGAGGTAGTAGACGCGTTTAAAAATTTTATTAAAGAAGTAGTAGAGGGCTTGGCTATCGAGTAAAATAGTGCTATTAATAGTAAGATAGAGTTCCCCCCTCCCTTTCGATTTCTAATTGTAAGAAGGCTTCTATTTTTATTAATATAAAGGTAGTAAATGCGTTTAAAAATTTTATTGAAGAAGTAGTAGAGGGCCCGGTTATCGAACGAAATAGTACTATTAATAATAAAATAGAATTTTCTTTAAAAATTTATTGAAGAAGAAGTAGTAGAGGGCTTAAATAGCTATTAAGTATATATAAGTATTACGGTTAGCCTTTTTTTTAAGCGAGCCGGATAGTGAAGACCGTTCGAAATTAATAGTCTCGGCTATTAATTCGCGCTATAGTAGTAATAATAATTAGCTAATCGATAAAATTATTAGATATTCTTATATAGAAAACGCTAAATATTATTTTTAATTATATAGGTATATAGTAACCGAATATTAATTGTTATAATTTAAGGCGGATTTGTAAATAATAGCGTTAATAACCCCTCTTCTAATATATAAGGAAGAAGGAATTTACTTAAATTTCGCTATTAGTATTAGCCGGGGAGGAAGTAGGCTCGAAGCCTATAAATATAGTAATAGTAGCGGCTTTAGTAGCGGCTTTAATAGTAGTTTTCTCCGCCCTTTATTTAATAGTAAAGTACTTATAGGGAGTAGCCTTCTTTTTAGTAGGCGTTTCTTCGAAAACGCTTCAGGATCGAACGTTTAATTCCGGACGCGGTCTTTAAGGGGGTCTTAGGTATTATATTATTAAAGGAAAGGTTAGCTATAGTAGAGCCAAGAGTAGTTAGGAAAAGAGATAGAAGTTATAGTTTGGTGTAGGGGATTGCGTTGAATACGTTAGGAATATCGTTTATTTAAATGAAGTTATATAAATAAGGTAATATAAAAGATAGAAAGGTAATTGGAAAATATAAAAGGGTCGACGTTTATACGGGGATACGTATTAATTATACGTAGGCGAAATCGTATAGATAGGATCGAAGTGTCCGGATTTAATAGCAAAATTATACTACTACTATAAGAAGAGGTAATATCTATTGAGGCCGCTTTCGAATAAAATTAGTATAGCGTTTAAATTAGGGCTTATTGCTCTTTATATGTATAATATTAATATTAAAATAATAGTCGAATATAATGCCCTATAAAGTCTTTACCTTCGAGACCGCTACGTACGTTAAATTAAGTATAAAATCGTCCTTAAATACGTTGAAAATAGCGATATTTATAGTTGTACTTTACGATTTGTATATTATAATAGTATAAGCGATCGTGACTAGGAATTGCTGCCTCGTATATAAAGTAGATCCTCTTATATATTCTCGAATAGAACGGAAGATGGGTACGACTTTAGCATTAAGGCCTTCCTATTCAAAATAGGCCGGGCTACTATAATTAGGGAAATGCATTAATAGGGTATGAGGCGGTACTTCTCGAGGTTCAACACTCTCACAATCAGAGATCGAGGGGGGGGGGGGAACTCCATCTTGCTATTAATAGCACCGTCTCGCCTATAGTTCCTATACTATTTTAACTCAATATATTCCTCTCCTTTATTCTAAACGCCTTATCTAGAAGGAGGAGGCTATTTAGAAGGAGGAGGCTATTTAGAGCCGAATAGATTAATAATAGAAGTTATATCCTATAAAGATATATACCGTACGTATGTAAAATCTACCTGGGGATTAATTAGTATAAGGGAATACTACGGTATTAAGTATTATAATACGGATAATATTAAAATAATTGAAAGTACTATGTAAATAGAAATTGGGGTTAATTGTTTTAAAAGTACGCTGGTTATTAAAAGCCGTACGGTTCGGAGGTAGTCGCTTATACGTAAAGGAAGTTAATTATATATAAAGGAAATCGGCTACGTATAATCGATAATCGCGTAAATAGCCGGTAAATATAGGTATAAAGGCCGTTAAAATCTAGTCTATAAATAGTTAGTCAATTAGCCGGATCGGGAATATTATTATAATTGATTACGATAATTATTTAATTAATTACTTAATTAGTAAATAGGTAGTATTAAAAAAAAAGGATAGTCGATTAAGTAGAGTCGAGGTCGGTTACGTGGAAGTGAAGGCGTATATATATAATTTAGGAAAGGATTTATAGGTTTATAATAAGGTGATTACTTTAAGTCCCTTCCGTATTATAATTATGTAAAAGGTATAGAGGTCGAAAACGTTATTATAAATCTTAATTAAATATTGTGATAAGATTTTGTAAGGATGAATATTAATAGAAAAATAGAAATTAGGACGGATATAATAATAGGAGAAAAAAGAAGAAGGGAAGAAGGGAAGACGGTTTCTTATATCCCCCTTAGACAATAGATAGTTATTAACGATAAATTAATAATCTTTTATATTATATTGAGGTAATCGAGAGAGGAAGTAAATATACTATTTATGATTTGAATATAATAATAAACGAAAAGAATAATTATTAAGGTAATTACTACTGTTATTAAAAAGGGACGAGATAATATTTTTAAGAAAAATTTACGTATTTAATCCTCGAATTTGCTTACTGTTTACTTCCTAATACGAAAGTATTTAACGAAAGGACGAAGTATTTATCTAAGAAGTAAATATTAATTGGATTAAATACTACTTTGTAGCTTAAATAAATAGTAATTTCGAAAAGAAACCTTTCCGCGATTATCGTTAGTAGATAGATTATTTATAAAAGTTCTATAAGAATACCTCCCCCCCTTACCTCTTTTTAACCTTTTTTCCTCTTCCCTTTTAATTAAATACGTTAGAAAATAATAGATTTTTTAGTTAATAGACTAAATCTTTTTTTACTATAATAAATATCTCTTCTATATCTAATTTACGTTCGTATTCTAAGTAATTATATTATTCCAATTAGTAATTATCCTCGCCTATTCTAATATTATAGTCCCTAACTAGGACTTTCCTACTATTATTATTATTATTAGCGATTATTATCGATTATTCTAATACTATATTCCCCGGGCAATTAGGACTTTTCTATTATTATTATTATTATTATTATCTTCACATTATTAACGATAATCCTTAATTATTCTATTATTATAGTCCCCGACGAGGACCTTTCCCCTATTATTATTATTATTATCCTTATATTATCTGCGACTATTCTAATATTATAGTCCCTAATTAGGACTTTTTTATTATCGTTATTATTATACGCCCGGAGGCCCGAAGTAAAAGTATTACCTACTATTAGCATATATCTACGTAATAATAAGTATTAATATAATGACTATATTAGGTAGGGTGAAGCGTTAGGCCGTAACCGATTTATTGGCTGCCTAATATATAAAGACTAAGGGTATTACTTTATAGTATACGCCGCCTAAATATCGGCGTACTTATAAAAAGTAAGGGAAGAATATTAATAGTGCGGCAATAGATATAATATATATATTAATTCGAAATACTATTCCGGATTGTGGGGATTAGGACGAGACCTGTAATATTATTAACGATTACGGTATATCGGTAATCGGTTTATCTTAGAACGAGTATTATAAATAAGTTAATAAATTTCTTAATATACTACTATTTAAGTATTACGATTTTGATTAGTGCCTAGCTACCGGCGCTATTTCAACCCTAATAAACTATTTTATAGTAAAGGTTGCCTAGTACGCCGTAAGGATAATTACGGCTACGAAAAATATTAATTAGTATATAATTTAGGAATTAATTCTTCGGCGATTATATTTTATAGATATATTCTTGCCGCTGCGTATAAGGTATTACGTTGGCTTTATATTGGTTATTGTATCCTATTAGGACGACGGTATATTAGGTCCGGTTAAGTAGAAGATAAAGGAGATTATAAACTTTATTATTAATTAGGCGGTAGAGTTGTATAATGGTAGTAAATTACTACTCTAATATCCGATTACCCGAAACGATTTAACGTTTAAAGTATATGGAGTTGCGGCTGTTTACTTGCGCGCTACGGGCACTTTGGATACTCATTTCGCAGAACTACGAGAGATTTAAGGTTAGAATCCGATTATTTAGTTGATAGAATTACAAATTCGCCCCGTTCCTATTACTTTAGGGGGGCGTATATGGGCCGGCGATTAACCTAGTATTAGGTCTAGTAATAGGGTTAAAAGGCGGAAGGTATTAGTATAGGGCGATTTGTATATTGTAACGGCTGGAAAGGTTGTAAATACGGAAGATTATTAGGATTGCTTGCCCGGTGTGGAGATTAATAATATGGAGATGAAAGCGACTGATAGTAGTTTAGATGATAATGTGACTTCGACCGGTATGGGGACGGCGATTAGCGAGTTGGAAGACTATATTGCCGATTTGGAGATTAAGAACTAATTTGTTGAGGAGTGTATTATGTATTTTGAAGAGGAATTCCGGTCTGCCCGATAAAATAACGTTTGGTATAAGAAAGACCACTAGTATTACGAAGGGCAAATCGAGTAGTATAAAACCGATATAGTATACGTTAAAGAATTGGTCGACGAATTTTAATAATATATTACTTTTATTTATAATATCCCGGAAAAGCCCGCCGATACTACGAATTTATACGTTAATATAAAAGCGGTTATTAAGAAAGTATATTACGGCGAGGAAGATAATGTGAGAGCTGTATTAGACGAGGATAGTTTAACGGCGGTAATAGTACTTTGGAATAGTCTACGTTGGATTAATAATGTGGTAATTAATTAGGATGGGAAGGAATATCCGCTAAAGTATAAAATCTGTAATTAGATGAGGTTTAATATTATTTAAAGTAGACTATAGGAGTTTTGGGAGAAGTATTGGCGTTAATAGGCGTTGAATGGGCTGGTGCGAGTTTTTAATGGGGTAAGATGGAGGGGGAGGGGAGGCGTTACGATAATATTTATTAGAAAGGGAAGACGAATAGTTCGGATTTAGTAATTTTGTAAATTTAAAAGGATTACCGAAACGGATTTAGTATAAGAATAAAGTGTTATATAGGTATTTTTAGAGGGATTCGGGTATATAGTGAAAAAATACGATATTAATTATACGTTATTGTTATATTTATTTTATACGTCTCCTATTTTATAAATATTAAAAAATATATATAGTTCTTATAATTTTATTTATTATTATTCGCCGTTTTATAAATAGTATAGAGCGTTCGAAGCGCTTAAGGGTTAGATATTAATATTCCTAATATTCGAATATAGTAATATTTAAGTTCGTAATAATTTTAGAGGGTTTGGCCGTGTATAGATAATGTAATTTTATAAAAATATATTTATAATAAGATTATAATATTATATTAGAATGATGGGAAACGAGGTACGATTTGTATTGTATTTGCTATATATTAAATAACGCTAATGTAAGAAATATAATTATACGATTCTAAATATATTAATTTTATATACGGCTATCCTAATAATATTGCTATATATTCTTAAAAACCTTAATTCCGATTTAGTTATTCTAAAAACGTTATTATAAATCCCTAAGAATACTAACCTAAATATAGTAGACTTTTATTCGATGGTAGGGGTGAATTTTAAATACGCGTCCGTATTAACTTCGGTGACGAAGGCCGAGATGGTAGCATTTATTTTCGGGATTATTTCGTGGAGACGGGCGAATTTATTACTGAGGCGGGTATTTTCCTTTTAGAGATAGGCGTTCTCCTCGCGGAGACGTATTATTTCGGTAGTACGCTCCTTAATAGTAAAATTAGTAGTAATAAATATCGCGATATTGAAGTTAAGTTTAATTTATATTAGTATTATATATTATAATGTTAATACTATAAAGAAAAAAATAAAGAAATAAAAAATAATTTACGCGGATGGGATAGAGTAGCTACTTTTTTCTAAGAGCGGAAGGTTCTCCGCCGTTTGTTTAATAGTAATTTAGATCTGTTTAGCCAAGCGAGATTTGTCCTCCTCCGGTAGCGTTGATTAATTGTGTGCGGCGGCGAGTAAGAAGTTTTGAGAAGGACGATAGGTAATATTGTGGCGGTGGTAATTATTATAAGCCTTACCCCGGGTATGGACGTAGGTACGTTCGCGTTTAGTATATATAATGTAATTTCCGGCGGGGGGTAGAGCGGGGGCTTGGGCGGCGGCGGCGGGAGCGAGAGCTGGGGTAGCGGCGGTAGGGCTTATATTAAGAGCGAGAGGGGGTGGGGTAGTATTTTATAAAATGGTATTGTTAAAAGGCTATTACTATAATAGTAGATTTGTAAAAAGGATGATCTTGGTATAGGGGATATTTATGGTAGTAGTTATAAGAAGTTCTACGGCTGTAGCGGTAGTAGCGGTACGCTCGCGGCGGCGGTTGCGGGCCTGGATTAGGCCGTTTATACGGGTAGATTTGTGGGTACGGCGCTTTACGGTTACCGGGCCGGCGGGGCGATTAGGTCTGCGGCGGATAGGAATAATAGGGTTATTTATATTCGTTCTATTATAATAAGGTTAACTGCGATTATTTAGAAACGGTAGGAGTAGTTCGAATGTGTATAATTTACTTACTTTTTAATCGTAGTAGTCGAATCTAATTAAATAAAACCCAATAGTATAAATGGAAATTAAAGGAACGGTTTATATATATATAATAGAAAGAAAGAAATATTAATAGCGGCGACTAGTGTTATTATTGTATGTTGTAGCTAAGGAGAGGAAGAGGAAATAGGAATTAGAAGAATAAAAATTGGTAGGATAGAGGGAAATGCGCCGGTAGGGCCGCTAGTACCACTTTTAGTAGAATTATAATGCTTGTATAGGTAATATTCGTATTCGGTTCTAATTAGTTTATTAATCTAATCTATATATAATTACGTACCTATAGGGCTGACTATATAGTAGGCACCGCTTTTAATAAGTAGGGACAAGCCCGGTTATACTATTTTCTAAATTACTTTATATTCGCTCAATTAAAATATATTATATTATATAAATTACGGTCGATTATACGTTAAACCGATTTGACGAGGTTCGATATATAAATATAATATTCTTTATTATATTGGTTATCCCCGCTACCCTTTTACGCGGTCGTATTGCTACCGTATTATTAAATATTCTTATTCGCGCTAGATCTCTAGTGCCCGATTCGATTATTTATTTACTATTTTGCAATAAAAAGCGCTCGAAGGGCTAGACCGCGAAGAAGAAGAAGTTTGTAAATTAAATATATTATTATTCTACTATTTTATACTTTGTTATATTTAGGGTTAAATATATGCGTATAGTCTAATTACGTTTTATAGGGTACCGATAATAGAGAAGAGGACGCAAATGATAATTTCGTTAAGCTTAACGAGAATATTAGCAATATAATTAAAGATAGTATCGAAGGTATTCTATAGGGTAAGCCTTATACGAACCTATGTATTGTCTATATGCGGAACGGTTACTACTGCGTGGAAGTTAACTTGAAGACGGGTAAGAGTAAGAAATATTATAATTACGTCGTTTAAAAAATTATTTGCCCCCCCGGCCGTACCCGTATTATAAAAGCCTATAAGGTATTGTAAAAAGCTAGTAACGTCCGCGCTAAATACCTTTTTTGCTAAATTTATAATAATTTATTCGATACTCTAATTTTTATAAATAAATTAGTCAAATTAAGAAATATAATAGAGTAAGTACTATTATATTATACCCCCCCCCCTTTCCTATCCTAATATTTTAATCTATTCGGTTCGAATTAAGAATTTTATTTATTCCTAACCTATAAGAGATATTATTATATAATGAATATTAATTAACGATATACCTTTTATATTATAGGGATAATCTTATTTACGACTTTGGCGAATAAGTCGATATTATTCCGCGCTATAATACTACGCGTACTCCTACCTCTTTTATCCTTACCCCTTCGATATTCGACCCCCCGCCTTCTACGATCCCTGCTATTAATTATATATTATCGCCTTCCCGTTCTCTCCCGTCCGTTGTTAAAATACCTATTTTTTAAGCCTAATTTACCGAATTAATAGTGAGAATGGCGAGGTTAAAGGTTAAAGCGGAGGAAAAGAAGGAGAGTAAAAAAAGGAAACGGGATTTGTAGGATTATATTAATAATAGTTAGATAGGTACGGGTTCTACTAATAATAAAATAAATTTTGCCAGCCTCTATAAAAGGCCTATCCGCTCTATTACTAATTTTATTACCGGTATTGAGAATACGCTGTTTAAAAATTAGCGGTAGGATAAAGGATATATTTATAAGTAGAAATAAAGGTATATAAATTAGAAGTAATATATATAGTATTATAGTAAACGGTCCCGGCGTATATTATTTGCATTTTAATATACTTATTAATTTGGGGGGGGTTTTATCACGTTCATTTCTTATAGAATAATATAATCTAAGAAAAGGGGTTATTAAAAGTAGGGAGGTGTAGATCAGTTGGCAATTTTAGAGGTTTGCAAAGCCCTTAATTCTCTTAGTATTATTGGGAAGATAAAAGGAAGGATAGCCCTCTTAAAAATAAAAGAAAGGAAGGCAAATAATTATAGATAAAATATAGAAGTAGTAAGAAAGTAACCCGAATTTTGCCTTATTAAATAGAACTGCTAAATATATTCCGTAATTTCGACCTCTTTGAAGAAATTGATTTCTAGATCTACTCCTTACTATTTTAATTTAGAAAGTGAATTAAGAGGTAAAGCTTTGTTTTACCTTTTTTTATTTCTTAGTAGTTAATGGCAATAATTTAATAAGTCTACTTAATTCCTGTAAATAATTCCTAGAATAAATATAAATAAATATATAGAGGTATATAAGTAGAAGAATTAAATATATAAAAACGGGATATTATTACCGATATAAATAATAAATAAGTCTTTTATTAACGCCCTTATTTTAGTAATAAATTATAAGTATATTATATTTTTATATTTATTAATTTATTTAAATATTGAGTGGTTAAGCCGCGGCGATATAGGTCTCCTATTTATTTATTTATACCAAATTCTTCTTCCCCCTAATTATATATATAAGGAAGGGATAGGTAGTTATATACTATTCTTAATACTTGGGGATAGTCGGCTTTATAGGATAACTATTAGTCGAGAACGTCGGTATTATATACGTATTCGACCGGTAAAATTTGGCCTTGTAAATATAATTTAAATTCGTCTTCGAAGTAATACAATGAAGGGCGATGGTTAATGTATTACTAGTACCGAATATAGTCGCCGTAGAAGTTATTGAACGGGTTAATAAGTATAATATATATAGGACCTCCTCTAATTTCGTTGTAGTTACTAATCTACTTTATACTATTATAAGAATTTTATTCGTAATAGCCTTCTTATATTTTTCGTATACTATAGTATTTACGGTACCCGGTAGCCTATAGTATAGATTATTAATTAATTTACTATAGCTTATAATTAGGATATAATACTATAGTAAACCGATACGCGTTTAACTAATATATTTGTAGTAAGTATTTGTCAAATTCGATAGTAGTATATTCGAAATAGCGATGGAGGAAAATATAGCCTTCGGTATTTAGGTTAGGGATATAGGAGCGGCTATTTTTAATTTGGGTAGGTTGGGGAATAATTATAGATGGAATATACGCGGCCGAATTAGGTTTTATAATTGGTTTAGAAGTAATACGGCCGTCTAATATAATTTATTATAATACGAAATGGTCTGCGAGACTATTTATAGCGCTAATACTACGTAGGATTACGGGGTTGTTTAGTTTAAAGGGGCGAATAGTTACGGCTATTTTATTTAACCGCCGTAGTATCGACCGGACGACGTCGAGGACCTCCTAATCTTTATTTATTAAAATATTCTCTATAGCGATATGTATAATTAGCTCCTCCTATTGTAATGAAGAGTAAAATTCGTTAACCGCGACTTTTAAATTGAATACCGTTTCGATTATATTTAGTATTGACTTTTAAGTAGTAAATAAAATACGTTTTCGGTAATAGGTATATAGTTTAACTGTAAGGGCTGTTGTAAAGGGATTAGTATCCGTATTACTAATAGAAGTATAGTCTACGTCGCTAATAGTATAGTAAAGGCGGATAAGGCGTACGAATTTATATTTGTATAAAGAAGACCGACGTATAATAGTAGCGATATTACGTAATTTCTCGATTGTACCCTACCGCTTTTACTATTCTAAAACGATAGCCTCTTTTACTTCTATCCGGTATTAGTCGTTGTATAGAATACGTAATAAATTATAATACCCCTCCTCGAGGAATACGGACGCTGTAATATTAAGGATATAATTAATATATTATACGCGGCGACGCTCCGTCTTTTATTTAATAGGAGCGTATTTATTTCTTAATTTTTTTATTATAATAGATACGGCTATAACGTTTTCTTTAAAATTATTATACTAAATATATCCGATACGCCCGCCTAGTACTATCGACTCGGGTAATAAATTAAAAAAGTTTAATACTTTTATAATTATTTCTGTAATATTAAAGTTGTTGAATTCGCCGTCTATTTAGTATATTCCGAGGAAGTAATTCTCTAGTTTATAATATTCGTTAGTATAGTAAACGTTAATTCCTATTAAATTATACCCGCCGGAAGACTATATATAGAAAGAAATATACTTTTTAAACGGGGACGCTTATAGTACTACTTTTACTCAATTAACTTAGTCCTTATATTGTGTGTTAACCTAATTACGGAATGCGGAGTTATTACTAATATTAAATAAATTAATTTTATTACTTGTTAATTTATAAGAGGTGAATAAAAGGAGGACGTTTTAGAATATATCGGAGCCGATTGCCCCGAGGGGGGTATTATAATCGTTAATCTATTATATTAGGGTTCGTTTATTATTATTAAGTATCGACGATATAGGATTAATAATATTAGAGTCGGGCGATTTTGTATAGTCGAATCGGTTAAGGTATATCTTCCGCCTTTTAATAATTGGTTCGGTAATTAGTTTATAATTTTCGGCCAAATTATTAGCGATAGGATTATAGTAAATAGTATTGGTATAGACGGTAGTAGTATTACTAATTTCGGTTGGGATAATACTATATATTCGGTTACGTTTACTATAAACGGATATAGAATTACGTTTAAATCCTATATTAAATATAAGTCTAGTATAGTAAATAAAGGGAGATAAATTCGAATAATAAAATAACGGTTAATTTATAGGATTGGTTAACGACTAGGCGGTAATCGATTTAATAAACGATTAGGACGAACGGATCGGCTATATTCGCGGTATACCGAATTAAATTCAGAAAGTGTATAGATTTAAAGATAATATTGTCTGCCGCCGAGGTTATAATAATAATAGATATATTATAGAAACGTAGATAAATAGTAATTAAAAGCCTATATATATAGAAATATATATGTATATATTTGAAGGAAGTATATATAGGTATGTAGACGTATATATTATATTAATAAAATCTACTTAATATATATATTTTACGATAAACCGGCGATTAAAAAGTATAATATAAATAGATCCGAAAATAGGTATAGGATACGGCTAAATTAATTCTGTATAAGGGTATAACGGATTAATACGTCCGGCCGGGCGTATAAGGTCGAACCGACTCTATTTAGTCGTTAACGGCCGGTTCTACCGCCGAGACGAACGTATTATATAATAAGGTAAATTATATTATTTACTATAATTAAGTGAAATAATAGTAATATTATAATATATATTATTATAGGCGATAAAGTATATAAATAGGTTACATTAAGAATTTAATTTCTATTAGGCGCCTTTCTGCTTATTCCCGCGTATCTTTTACTACGCGCTCCTCGTCTTTATTATTAATGGAAAATATAATAATAGGGTCTAGATTATTAATTTGGTTCCCGGAAGTTAGGTTGGTAATATTTATATCGACCCTATTTATTACGAACTCCTTAACGTACTCCGTCCTACGATATTTAATTTTAGTGCGCTAATTAGTATATAGGCGCGCTTTAACGGTATTATATTTATAATAGCGCTTCTATTTTAAAGCTTTTAATGCGATAGCGAATTCGATACCTTACCTCCGGAAAAATAGTCTACGCCTTAGGGTATTTGTATTACCGACGGGAAGAGCAAATAGAGAAAGCGTACGTAGGGGAGGCGTTATAGAACCCTAAGGTAGATTGAAAGGTAGTAAATAATTTTATACTTATATAGCGGTATCGACTTCGGTTCTTTTAAAGCGTTAGCGTATAAATATAATTTATTATACTTAAACCTCCCTTTATAAATAGAATAAACCGAATTACGATTAAAATTATAGTAAGGATATTAGTAGGCCTTCGCGTAATATTTAATCGAATTCGTATTATTATTATTTAAGAATAATTGTAATTAAGGATATTAAATAGGAGGGGGGGTGGGGCGAAAAGTAATTAATAGAGTTAGTATTTGAAACGAATAATATTTGGTTTAACGGGGATATTACTTATAAGAGAAGTGCGGTTTAAAGTACGATTAGGACGATGGTTAGCCGGCGGGCCGGATAACGATAGATTAATTGCCGATATTTGTATTTCCGAAGGATGAGTAAAGTGATATTTATATTAATATTTGATATTGATAAGTATATAATAAACCGATTTGGCGGTACGTATAGAATAAATAGAAAGAATAGGTTAATTGGGCGGGGTAAGGTAGAGGAAAGAATTGAATTACGGAATGAAAAAGGCAGATAGCGATACTATATATAAGAAAGTATTTAGTAGTATGCCCGGTCATATCTATTATTATAATATCCATTATTATAGATAATAATGGTATTTTACATTATATATAGCCGCTGCTATATAAATGTAGTATATACGTAAATACCTTACTTACGTAATTATACCGGCGGCTTAGTAATAATAATATATATAATAATAATATAATAATTGTGCGTATACCGATTATATATATGATATATATAGTTGTAATCTAGCTATATTTACGTATATATATTATTATATTTAATTAGAGTCGTTGCCGGTCGTAATAATAATAAATTAGGGATTATTAATAAATTGCCTAGGTAAGGCCTATAGATTTACACTTTCGGATATAGGAATACGGCGTTGGCAATACAATAGATTAGAAGATATTCTAATAAATATTAATAAAAACGAAGGATAATTTCATTAAATAGTTGCGTAAGTATACGATAAAATATTATAAAAGTTGTATTTAATATACTAATATTAATAACCGTTAATATAGTATACGACGAAAGAATAGCAATTAGATAGTAATATACGGTATAGGTTATTTGTAGAGGTAAGTGATATATATAGATATTACTAAGTAATAAAATAAGTGGATACGGTACGGATGTAACGGATTTATAGAAGTGGCCTCCGAGACCCGGGGTAAAAGTCCGGACTAGAAATACCTTATTATTCCGAATTTATTTATTTTCTTTAAATTACTCGTTATATTAATCGACGTTAATATTCCTAAATAAATATATATACTATATACGTCCGCTAATAATAACGTATATATAATTATTATCGAAATCGGTTCCTGAGTTTATCGAATTTTTTTAATACTATATTAAAGAACGAGAAAAATTATATTTAGTAAATAGCGTAGAATATTAAAATCGTATTATAGAATAGTAGTATATAATAAATAACGAATTAGAGGCTTGTGAAGTAGGGAAAGGTATTTATAACGATATTATTATATAAATAGGGGCGAGTAGGGTAAAAGCGTATTAATAATTATATTTAATTAATTCCTCGCTATATTACCCTATTTTATATATAGTCGGTATTTAAGAGAAGAATTCAAGTAAGTACTCTATTATAAACCATTTGCTATAGGCCGATCTACCTACGACCGGAGAAAATATAAATAAAATAAATAATACTAAAATAAACGATATGGAAATCACTAGCGGGATCGTCGAATATTTCTACTAATAATTGGGAAGTGCGGTCGTTACTGAACGAATCCCGTTTACTATATTTAAAAACCCGGCCTTCCAACGAATATTAAGGGTTATAAATAATAATGTAATTAATTTTATACTACTCGAATCGTCTAATTTCTTAGAATTGTAGACCCGAGACCGCTATTAGCACGCCCTCGAACGTATGAAATTGCAAATAGCCAAATCGCTATTTAGTAAATATATATTCTTCGACCCTTAGACGCTACCGAATAGAATTCCGCTAGTATCGATATTCGTCTACTATATAGATTACTACCGTATAATAAAAGACGAAATATTAAATATTTAGGAAGTAGAGGGAGGATATAGCGACGCTAATACAATAGCGACCGTCGTCGAAACTATAAGAATATTTGATTTAATAAGCGATAATATATTCGGCTTTTTTAGTAATAATATCGATCCCGAATTTCGCTACATCTATTATATTATCCGACTACTTAAACCCGATTTAACGGAAAATTAAATTGAAATAAAAGTAGTAAAGTGCCGTTTATACTATTTGAACCGTATATTTAACGCTTACGCCGAGGCAATTATAAGAGGAGGTAAAGCACTTATACCCGGCTATAATAACCGATATACCCGGGTATTCCCGATGGAGGATAATTTATTCGTATAGGACTAATATAAGTCAAATCCGTTTGGTCGATTATTTAAAATTATTAACTTTATCCAATAAATTCGTAAACGGCGTAAATTGTTTAGCGAAATAGTATATTGTAACCGCAGTACTATATTATATAACGATAGGCGGGTTTAGCGTAGTATTATTATTAATTATAATATTCTATTACCCCTTCTTACTATCGTCCTTAACGACGGCTTATAATAGTATACTAAATACCGAGTAATATACTACGCTTAGAAGTATAGGAAGATATTCGACGACTATACGACGATAATTATTTAATACCCCGACCTGTTATAGTAATTATAAGAGATGGACCGTATCGGTCCGAACGATTAGTTTATTATTACGAATATATTAGAAGTATTACAATTAATCGGCCGATATAATAAATATATTAATTCGTATACGTCTAACTTTTCAATAGTAATACTTAGCCTCGTTTATTTAATAGTAAGGTTCTAGGACTAGGATAAGCTATTCCCGGTTAAGACCTCCCCCTTTGGGTACGGTATTTTTTATTATACTTCGCGATCCGTATTTAAAGAGCGAATTACCCGAGCCGGGTTCGACGACGACGATTTTATTAATTCGAATAACTATATATATAGTATAACCGCTGAAGGCTGCGTAATAGTTAAGATCATTGTTAGAATAATAATAGATAAATTGAGAGATAGTGGAAATTATTTATACCGGAGTAGTGTATATTAGAACGCGTATATTTTGAACCCCGAATTCCGCTTAGAATAGATCTAACGCTATTGCTTAAACGAGAGGGACTATATTTACGATATATTTAAGGCCGTATATATACGAAATTATTATAATATAGCGACGGAAGACCTACCGGTCCTTATAGGCGGATAATAATTCGCTATAATTAATAATAGAGAATTTTACTAAGATAGGAATTAGTTCTAATTACTCTTATCTAATATATACGCCTGGTTTAAACCGTGCGTATATATTAACGATTATATTTATGTAATAGAGGATTTAATAGTATAGTAGAAGACTTAAAAGAGTATTTAACCTAAATTAATATATATAGCGTTCGATATCTACTCTATACCGCCTACGATAAATAATTGTTAACGATGTAAGATTAATACTCGGTTAATAGTAAGTAGTTACGTATAATATATATTAATTGAGTCTATTAATATTATTAAAAGCTTGAACTTCTAGAAGCGATGTGAATATATATAAGGAGAGTATAACGATACGGACGGAGTATTGGGTTAGTAGATGGGTATTAAAATTGAAGAGAGAAGCGAGAATTTATTATTTAATTTATAAATACGAATTTGATTTAGTAATATTAAAATTAATATATTATTCTAAATATAGGGTATTAGTAGGGGAAGACTTTAAAAACGATTAAATTAAAATCGATGAAAAGGTTAGAAATTGAAAACTGATTTTAGAATTTAATTTCTAGACTCGAACTTTGAGCTTAGCTTAATAAATATTAGCAACCCGTTAACTAACCTATATTATTGGTACCTTATCGAGAATTATTAACGCTTATCGACTGGTCTAAAAATGTTAATTTATTATATATTAATCGGGATAGGGTTAGCGGTAATTAGCGCGGATAAAACCAATCTAAGTATAGTTCGTAATACGCATTAGCCTTCTAGAATCTTATAAGATCTTCGTCACCCTATATAATTCTCTGCCTTTTTACAACTTCCACTTTCTACTTCTTTTAACCTCCCCGGCAGGTTTATTTATTTTACTACTCCAAACTCCCCTATTATTAATTCTTAAATATTCTCACCCTTATTTAAGTGGCCGCGTTTAGTAGAGAAAAGTAGCGTTCCCGAAATTGCGAAATGTATTAAATTATTGGGCTACCGGGCTATCGAGGCGAAGTCTACTTTATTATAAGAAAGTAATAGACTAGAGAATTGTATTTCTAGCCCGTCTAAGAGCTATTTATTATTCCGCGATTAAGGCGAAGCTACTGTAGTAGTTCTACCTACTACGTAGGAGTATATAACCCCCCTATAATAGTTATTACTAGTGTAGTAGTTCTACCTACTATGTAGGAGTATATAATCCCCTACGATAATTATTATTAGTATAGTAGTTTTACCTACTACGTAGGAATATATAACCCCCCCTTATAATAGTTATTACTAGTATAATAGTTTTATTTACTATATAGGAGTATACAATCCCCTATAATAGTTATTATTAATTATTAACCTTATTTTAAATTGCCCGCCCTTACTCCTCCCCCCGAAACTAAAATAATCGACCTTCCTATATAGAGAGGTATCTATTTAATACTTATTACTATAATAACTGTTTCCCCCCCTTTACTACCGGATTAATAATAGCCTTTTTATTATTATTAGAAGGCGATTCTCTACGTTTACTACTTTATAGATTTAATTATCCTTGTAAAAATTCGTAATAAGGACTAATACTAGTATTAGCACTGGTATAGGTAAGAATTTTATAATTAACGCCGCTTTTAATTAAAAAAAGCTAATGGCGATTTTGAAGGCTAATAGTTAAATGAGATAATATAAGTTCTTTTTGGTTATACTATTACTAGGTCTGTTTTCAATTTTCATTTTTATAGGTATTAGGCGTATTATCCCTATCCCCTTTTATTATTCCTATTCCTTTTTATTATTCTTATTCCTATTCCCTTTCTTATTTACATCCCCTTTCCCTTTCTTATTCACATCCCCTTTCCCTTTCTTATTTACTTTTATTATTCCTATTCCTTTCCCTTTCCCGTTCTTAATTCCCTTTACTATTCCCAATTCCAATTCCAATTCCCAATTCCCGTTCCCAACTCTAATTCATCATTCCTTTCTTTACTAACCTATTTGCCTTAAAACAATAGGCCTTCTCTCAACAATTTTATAAACTTTTTTTAACTATCCGACGAATTTCTTACTAATTCTAAATAAATTTTCCTATTTATTTAGACTAAAATTTGAGCTTAAACCCTTAAATAACATTTAGTATTATTAATAATACTATTAATTTACTAGTAAGACTATACTAATACTACTAACGCTAATGCTAAAAAAAAACAATTATACGTATTGTATTTCGATAGACACTGATAATAATAATCTCCTACTTAATTAATATCGAATAGCTATTAACGGGTAGTATTCTTATAATTACTAATAAATATTGCCGCAAATTCCCTACGGATTTAATTAATAACTTTACTATCCCTAATATTTATAAATAGCTTAACTACCGCTAGTTTACTAATACGACTATATTAATACTACTAATGCTAACGCTAAAAGGAAATAATTATACGTATTGTATCTCGATGGACACCGATAATAATAATCTCTTACTTAATTAGTATCGAATAGTTATTAATAAATATTACTTATATAATTACTAATACTAACTACGAATAACCACTTATTTATCCCCCCTATAGGGGGCTATTAATTACGCCTAAAACTAATTTAATATTACTAAAACTACTAATTTAATTGGAAATTACTTTTAATAGTAGAGCTAATACTAAGAGAGTAATAATAGCGGTAAAGGCGACGAAGGTTAAGTATAAGAAGTCGATTAGGTTTTCCGTTGGCGAGGATATTGTAGGCTCTATCGAGGAATATATTAAGGCTTTAGATAGTATTGACTATACTATTACTAACGATTATTTACTCCGTCTTATTTTCAAAACCTTAAAGACGTTTGAGTTCGTTAATTTAAATAAGGCTATTAAGCACTTTAAGAATTATTAAGGGCTGGTTACCTATTAAAGGTTAAATTAAAATAAATTCACCTTCGTCCCTATTCCCCTTCCCTTTCCCCTTCCCCTTCCTAATTCTTATTCTTACCCTTTCTATATTCCTATTCCCACTCCCCTTCTTATTCCTATCCCCATTCCCCTTCTTATTTCCCTTCGTTTTATTTACCTTTCCCCTTCATTCTCAGTCCTTTTCTTTCTAATTTGTTTATACATCTTCTATCTTAATTTTAAATTAATAACGATAAGAATAATAATAACTTCCAATTTTCCGATAACCTTGGTTATAATTATACCCGCCACCCTTTTACCTTTAATTACTTTCAAATCTATTAAACTAATTTGAATGCGACTAACCGTAAATAAATTACGTATTTATTATATTTTATCGTTACTATTTCGCCCCTTAATATTATCTAATAATCTATAACCCCTTAGTAAAATTACCTTCGCTACCGCGAGTACTAATAATTATTTATTATAATACGCCCGAACCGTACGGAGGCGGATAAAATCTATTATTAAGGATTTATTTATTTCCGATTTATACCGCCTTTAGAGCAATACCTTAAGTTCGCCGTTACGATAAAGTATAGTCGGAAGCGAAGGATTGACTTAGAGGATGTAGATTTAATTAGCGCGAAATAGTTGGCTTTATTTTTATTTACCATCGCTATTACTATATCCAAGAAATTATATAGGATCCCCTATTTGAATATTTCAAGACCGCCGCCGATTGGTAGCGTTAGTAATAGTATTGCCTATATGTATATTCGATTATCTATTTTCGCGCGATAAGAGCGGATTGAGAGGTAAGACTATTAATAATATCTAAGTAATAATATATTCTAATTCTAGTTAGTCAAAGCCGTATTTAAGAATTTCGAAGTTATTAGTAGAATATTACTCTAAACTATAAAACGAATTTATTAGGGCTATAACCTATAATTAAAATGAAATATTTCTATAGGAATATAGTAATAATAAACCTAAGTCCGAAAAGTAGCCCCTATTTCTAAAGAACGATTAAAGGGACTATGAACCCGCGAAATCTATTACTCCTCTAATTAATAATTAAAAGGCTCTCTAGAATTATATTAAACTATATTTCGCCTTTACTATAGAAGCTCTAGAGGTAGGCTATATTAAGGAGTTCCTTTCCTTCCTACGGGTACGCGACTTTGTATTCACCTTTAATTAGCCCTTTACCGAGAAGTATATTCGAAATATCGCCGCTTTAATTATTTAAATTATAAAAGACGTATTAGAAATACTATACGTACGCTATTATTAGGAGTAAGGACTATTATTTAAGGGGGCTACGTTACTATTAAGACCGATGCCTACTTAGAAGTTAAGGGGGTATATTAAAGCTACGCTAATTGTATTTATATTAATAAAGGTAGTGTATATTTACGTAATAAGGGTATTCCTATACGATTTTAACTGTTTTTCTAATTAAAAGCCCTTAATATTATTAAAAGTATAAATAGTATTTAATTGAATAGAAAAGGGGGGAGGATCCTAAATTAAATACTTCTAAATAATATCCAAATAATTTTAAATCCGCTACTCTTTTATAAACCGCGCCTCCTCTATATATTGGACTTTCTATACTAAGCTTTCTTCTACTAAAGTAGGAATAGGAGTAAGAGTTGGAGTTAATAATTCTCCTATTAATTTCTAATAAATTTATTAAACTTTATAATTTTTTTAGTCGTATAGATTGTTGTTATTAAGAAGCCTCTTAAATTATCGACTTTAAAAGCGTTGGTATTGCCGCTGGAAAAATTAATTTTAAGGCCCTTCTATAGGGGCTGTAAATTTAGTAAATAATGAGCGAGGATATTAATGTTCTAGATAAAGCTATTAAACGCTTTAAAGGGGGGTGGTTTTATATTATAAAGTAAGTTTATTATTAATTAGCTACTTTTACTTTTCTCCCTAAATATAAATATATTATTATTTTAGTTGGTTTTCCTTAGGGCTACCCCTTCTTTCTAAAAGGGTATATAAAACCTCTTTATCCGTCTGCGAATGCTATAAGATTTATAAATCTATTATTATCCGGAATAATGCTATTACCTGCGGGTAAATAGAAAGTACCCGGTTCTATTTTAATTCGTACGGTATAGTAATTAGTCTAGTAGCGGGAGGGGAAGATTAGAGACTAAATATACTATTCGCTACCTATTTTATATATTTTTTACTAATCTGCTTATATAGTATTTATAATTTCCTTACGAGGTTAGTATATTTTATTAGCCTCCCCCGGAATTAAGCCGCTATTATTAAAATCGTTTAGTTAATTATTTTCTTTATATTTATTAAAAATCGCCCCTTCTAATTAATTTCTTCGGACGCCGGCGTTCGTTTTTATATTCGACTTGTAGTTCCTCCGTTCGTATTAATAGTACCCGATATCTTCTAAATAGTAAAGCTTTTATAGGTAATATAAATTAAGAACTAGTTAATTAAAATACGTACGTAAAAGAACTTCCTATTTACTACGCTGAGGCGGCTCTAGAAGTAGGGGTAGAATTTCGAAGATTGCCGGATCTTTAGAAGTATAATAAGAAATTTAATTAAAAGTTCAATTAGAAGTCTAACTAGAAGTCTAACTAGAAATTCAATAGAAGTTTAATTAGAAGTCTAACTATAATTCTAATTAGAAGTTCAATTAGAAGTTCAATTAGAAGTCTAATTAGAAGTTCAATTAGAAGTTCAACTAGAAGTACCACTAGTTCTAGCTATTAACGAAGGCCTTTATAAGGTTAAGGATTTAAAAGGATTTTATAATATAATGAGAGATACTATTTGGTATTTAGTAAGTTAACGTTGTAATATGTAGTATAGTAGTTGAATATATATTAATTTGTAGATAGTATTAAGATTATAATAAAAAGTAATACCCGTACTCTTTATAGTTAAACCTTAAGCTAGTATATTAAAGCCGATTATAAGATTTTATTTACTATTAATATTTTTAAGCTACTATAAGAAGAGAGTTAGAAGTAAAGGATATTAAAAGCCTTTATATTTATACGAAATTATTAATAGAAGAGGTCTTCCGGTAAATTAAGATATTTATTTACTTTTAATTATCGGAGGGAGACCGTTTGGTAGAAGACCGGTCTAATATTATTTAATAGTACGAAGTTATATAATACGAAGATGTATAGAGTAATAATAATACTAGAATTAACGGCCCGGAACGGTATTTAGAGCTCTTCGTTAAATCGGAACTCTTCGTCGTCGTAATCGGGATATTACTAAGTAAATAAGGAGAAAAGGGTGTAGAGGAAGGAAGAATATAATTTATAAAATATTTATATAAAAAGGAGGGAAATTATAGAGGGAAGTATTATATTAGAAAAGGTTAGGGCCGGCGAGCCGGAAAGTAGGGCGGTGCGCCGGGACCCTATTATCTCTTTAAATTATAATAATAAAAAGAAATTGGGGAATAGGGCGAGTTAGAGGATATAGAAGCGCGCTGGTAATCTTGTTATCGATTTTTTTTCTATTTAATTATACCGAAATTCCTCCTTTCCGAACTTAAAGGTATTAATAAAGGTTTTAGCGAGAGATTATATTGATATAGGATTCGAATTTATAATTTTAGAAGTTCGATTTCTATACGTTATTATTATACTTATTGATAATTTTTATATTTAAATCCTATTATTAATATTGACGACTATTAGACTACTATTATTATTGTTATCCTCTTTATTAGTAAGGGTACTATAAAGGATTAGGGCGTTGCTAGTATAGGGTTGGGGCGAAATAATGGGCGGGAGAAGGCGACGAATATCGGCGTAGGTAGCGATAACCTCTTATAAGACGTCGGTAAGTATAATATTTTCTAAGAGTGTAGTTAGGGCGGGGGCCGTAGGAGCCGGGCTGCTAATAGGATTGTTAGCGGGGGCGTCGAGGGAATTTATAGTTTAAGGAGTTATTTAATTTGGGGTAATGTTGCGGAAACCGAAGCGGGTAAATTAAGTAATTTTATGGATAGATAATTCGGAAGGTTCGCGGGGAAAGATGTTAAGACGTTTGTATAAAATGTAGATGTTATTATAGAATAGAGTAGTATTACGACGAAGGATTTCGACGGCCGTAATGCCGGTAGGAGTATAGGTGTTGTAAAATAAGATTATATACGCCGATTCCTAAAAGGCGTAAATTAGACCGTTTAAAATTAGAAGGAAGTTGTAAAGGCGATTATTCGCGCTAAATTATATGTAGTTAGAATAGCGATTAGGGTTATCAGTTATATTAGAAAAGAGGAAGGTTAATTTTAGGAAAATTTGAGAAAAAGGTAAGGGTAGAGGAAATAGTAAAATAATTTATGGATTTATATGTAAACGTTACGACCGATAGTATTTATAATGAAGGTCGCCGGGGTAGTTTAGAGGAGAGTTATAACTTTGTTTATTACGCGTTAAGTAGAATGAGTATAAGGGATTTTACGGGCCTCGCTAAGAAATATTAACGTTAGGTGCTTAGAAATAGTAATAAGGGATAAGATTTATTTATTGTTTACGTAGAGGACGGTAGTATGGAGGGCGTAAAGAAGTTTACGGTTGGTATTGGTAAAATTGGTTATAATAGTAGTTAATAATAGTGTTAATATTTATAAAAAATTATAATACGCGTAAAGAAGGAAGGAAAGAGGAAGAGGAAGAGAGGGGAGGGAGGATAGGTTTTTATAGAAGAACTGAAAGGGTAAAAGGTAAAGTAGGGTTGCGGTAAGTAATGAGGGTATAGGGTATAGATTATAAGAAGGAAGTATATAAAGGCGGTTAGAAGGTAAATAAAGTGGTAATAAAGAATTAGAGAAGAAATATAGCGATTACTAAGGTAGGATAAGAAAAATAACCGGGGGTAGGATAATAAATTGATTAAGTAATAAGAAGAGGAGAGTAAAAGTAAACGGCGATAAGGCGAAGAGAAAGAGATGGTAAATATCGATTGGGGTAATAGAAGGTTTTCTACTATTCGAAATCGAATTATCTAATAGTAAGGAATACGGGTAAGAATATAAAGGATTCCGGGATTTTAATTAGTTAAATTAAGGATTTGAATAAGTGTAAATAGTTGTAAGTAGTTGTAGGGCGTATATAGAGAAGCTTTATTTTACCGAATATAATACGGGCGTAATAAAGTAGTAACGGAGTAGAGACTATTCTACCCTAAAAGTATTAATTTTTTAAAGGCGACGACGAATACGCTTTATTAATTTTATAATCTTTACCTTCCTATATTAATATAAGTCCTAAGATTTAATATATCCGGATACTCTTTACCTAATGCAAAACGTAGGAATATAATAGACGAAATAGATAGGGAATTTAAAAAATAATATAAGGTAAAGAGAGAAGAATAAGAGAGAAAAAGGTACCGAAAAAACCGAACGAAACTAACTTATATCCTCCTCCTTTAAACTAATCGTTTTCCTATTTATTACGCTTCCTATTCTCCTATTATAAAACCTCCTCTTTTATCGTTATATAATAATTATATTCCTTACTTTATATATTGATATTATTGTTTTAAGAGTGGCGGTAGAGTTAATTATAAGTATATATATACCGATTATAAAGATAACGATTATATTAAATTAAGTAATAATACTGTCTTCGTAAATTACGAATTCGGTAGGTAGTATTCTAACGAATATAATCCGATTTTTATCCTCCTTAGTTGCGATATACTCTATATCCTACTATAAATCGTCAACTGTCTATAGTAGTATATAAAGAATGCCTACGGGCTAACGGGTAATAGACGAAATAGGTATAAAATAGTTAATATCCGACCCTATAGCGTTATTAAGCGAGTAATAGATAACCGTAGTTTTGTAATCGGCGTGCCCGACGGACTTAAAATTCTTTCGGACGATGAAATATTAATATAGATTATAGTAGAAGGAACCTAAAAGTTAAATATTTTAATTGATAATCGGTAGTTTCTACGGAGCTAAATACTATTAAATAGGTTATTTAGCGTTAATAAAGCGCCGAATATAGGTTTCGTTAAACCCGAAACTACCTTCGCTAAACCTAGTTAATACCGGCCTATAGGAATAGGATGAAATATTTGGTATATTAGAGCCGGGATATAGGTAAGGGAGTATATGCCCGATAAGTTCTAATTATTCGGCCGGGAGATACTATAGGCGGATGGAAGTAAGGATACCCTAGTTTTATATATAAAAGGTTGGGTCGAGGTATTAATTGTGTATAATGTAATGCCGAGTCTATTCTAGGGGGTCGGTATACTCCCGACGTTAATATATTTAATACTAAATTTTATACTACGAAGCGTATAGTAAAAACTCCTCTATTATAATGTTCGGTTGGTTATTAGTAGTATTAATATATTTATTGAGGAATTATATGTACTTTATTACCGCTTAAATAAAAAATACTTTGTAGAGGATATTGTCTGGGTATTATTAGACTATAATTCGGATGTTAAATACTAATTGGGGTAGAATTAAATTAGAAGTAATTTTAAATAAGGGTATATAAATTATAGGTAGTCGCTCTAATTCCTTTTGGTCTTGTAGCCTAATCCGATATAGGATTTTTACTTATTTCTATTGGGAATCCGGACGGCGTATAATATTAATATAGAGTACGAATCGGGTACGGTACTGATCGATGTTATATTAAAAATCTACGAATTAGCTACGTCGACTACCGATACTATTATAATAGAACGATGTAACTACTTATTAAAAAGGAAAGTATAGTGTATAGTTATACCGATTTTAGTGTTGCTAGTTAAATAAGTATTGTTAAACCGGAGGAATTAATCGGATTTAAATAAATAGACGTATTAGGTACCGATTACCGGTACTACTGTAGTAAGATAATAATTTATTGATAAATATAAGACCGTTTGTAGGTAGTCGTTCGAAACGGTAGAATATCCGGCCGTTGGCGTAAAGAGGTTCGAACGAAGGGGGGATAATATATTATTAATAGGATTGTATAGAATGGTTAATATCTTTTTAAACTATAAACGGGTTGATAAAACGAGGGAGGCCTAATGGTAATATAGAAGCTAATTTGCCGAAGGGAAGTACGAAAGAATAGATAATAAAGGCTAATTCCCTATTGAGGGAAGACGTTAGAAATTGTAATGCTATAAAGTAGGTAAAGTCGGAGATAAAGAATCGCGTCCGTACGGAGGTAGGATTAAGTAGTTTAGGTATATAGGAAAGTTTATTAGATTAAGGTTATTTAGGAGAAGAAGGGCGAAGGCCTATAGAGAAAAAAGAATAAATTGCTTTGATAGAATATAGTTTAATTAATTTATTTTATATAATTAAATGAAAAGCGATATTATAATCGCTACTACCTATTTATAAAATAGAGGTAGTATAATAAGCCCTGATTGTTCTAAATGCCTAATTAGACGAAAAGCGGTTTAATAGTAGGAGAGCGTTTTGCTCGATACTATAGAAGTAGAAACGTTTATTAAAGTAAATTAGTAACCGTAGGAGTGAAATAGAGGTTAATTAAGAGTAAAATGCCCGATAGAAAGTAAATATAATATTAGTAAAATAGGTAACGATAAGTATTGGTAAACCAAAGGCCCGTATAAAATAGTCTATAAATATAAGAATATAAATTAGATAAACGTTATTAAAACCGTATACTATAAAAGGGTATTAAAAGAATAAATATATATTTAAGGCGATAGAGTGTCGGCTACGTCGAGGCGAATTAACTATATATAGCCGAATCCTTAAGCTAATCCCCAAATATATATAACTAAATATCGCCCTTATCTTATTAAATTAACCGAATTAATAAATTAATTATTAGTAATAGACCCTTAATATAATACCGACCGTATATATATATAATAACTTCTTATACTTCTACTTTATATATCGGATTCAATTAAAGATCCGATTCGCCTACGGTATTATCTACGCTAAATCGAATATTCGATTCGTCCTACCCGCCGTCCCCTACTATAAATAATAGGGTATATTCTATTTTAACTTCGGCTTTAATATTACTTTTCTATAACGATCCTAATTTTGGGTATTCTTTAGTTTCTCTAGTATAATAATTGATATATTACTTTATGCGGCGCTAACGGAGTATATTTCAACTACGGAATCCCGAATACTAAATAGCTTTAATTAATTGGAAGGTTAAATTGCGAAGTTATAGGCGAATATAGACGAGGGATAGTTAGCGACTTGAATTAGAATTATTGCGGCTGGAGTATAGTAGTTGGGATGATAGTTGCCGATTTAATACCCTTTAAACTTCTATTTGGTTATAGCCGGCGTAATTATTAATCCTGGTAGACCGGCGCGGCGTTAACGTATTTAAAGATAAAGCTTCGACTATCGTCCGCGCTGCTCTTCTAATTTATATATCGGCTTGTATGCGTACGTCTTCTTTATTCTATACTTATATTTCCTAGCTAAATCGGTTCTATAATTCCCGTATTTTCCGGGCCTTAATAATGCCGCGGAAATTATTAAGGGTATATTTAACGAATTTATCCGAATCGTTATATATTATAAAGTATACGATGCTATCGGCCCCGATAAACGGGGGTATATAGTTAGGATTTTTGTCGAAGGGATATTTGTAGTATTAGGTATTATTGTGGCCTAAATATAAAGGGATGTAGTATTTAGTATTAAGCCTTAGAAATAATTCTAAATACTATAAGACGTTATTATAGTCTATTTACGGAGTAAAGGGCGTGTTGGAGAGCGTAGCCAATTGGTAGGAGGATGACGGTGCGGAAGTAGATAGAGTAAGATAATGCTAATTAGGGTTAAAGAGAAGTTAATCGGTATAGGGTTCTAATAGGTTAGGAGAGAATTATCGGACGGACGACGGAATTAACGATATATAAATAGGGTTATTAGGTAATGGGGTTGGAGATGAGGTCGGATTAGGTATATACCTTAATTGAGCCGGAGGCGAAGATAGGTATAGCGAATAGAAAATAGGTATCCCCGGAAAAATTGGGAATCCGGGCGATATAAAATCGTCCGGCAAGGTCGAAGATATAATAAAGTACGGTATTAAATATTAGAAATAAATATTGGTAATTAGAATATAGATAATTCATATCCCGTTATTAGCTAATACTAAATTTGGTTAGGCTACTTATATATCTCTTAGCTGTATTAGCCGGACGCGCATCTATTTAAGGGAAAGACGAAGTATTAGTAGGTAAGGTAGGGTATCGAATATTGTAACTTTATTTTACGTCCGAATCTTTTTAATAAATATATTTATATGTTAGAATAGTATAGGGATGGAGGTTCGCGGTTTGTATTTAATTATTACTACGGGAATAGGAGTTGATATGGAATTTGTAATAGCTTTACGCTTACGATTAATTATCTTTATACTATTCGTCGTTATTGTTTTATAAAGGCCTGGTTAGTCTACTATAATGCTAATGTCCGAGACCTCTATAAATAGTTATATTATACCGGTATTCGTATAGTACGAAATATGATAGTTAGACTTCGTTATTGTAAATATCTTTACAAAACCTATATTAATCTACCGTCGAATATATTATTATAATATAGCCGTGCTATTTATTCTATTATTACAATAACGATGAATAATATAGAGGGCGAGGGTAGTTAGGAAGAAAAGTCTGTTAATATATACGGACTAGGTTAATTCGTACGGTATAAGGCGCGCTAATTGGATTTCGTTATTGTAAGTATTTTTATAAGATACGTTAATCCGCTGTTGAATATATTAATATAATATAGCTGTATTATCCTTTCTATTACTACGATAACGACGAATAATATAGAGGGCGAAGGTGGCTAGGAAGAAAGGTCCGTTAATATATACGGACTAGGCTTCCCTCCGCTCCGCCGGCCTACTTAGTAATTCCGAACCCGATGTCGTACGAAACCGGGAATATCCGATTGAGAATTGGATTATCTATACGACGTACGTCGTGCGTCGTTACGAGCGACGGGACGTGAACCCGTATATGCGCGATATAGGCGGTAATATTAACGATATAGAAAGTAGTAAATTTCAGGGCGTAATTAGGGTCGTACGTATGATAGTATTGGAGTCTGTTATGCGGAGTGCATGCGGGGTTATCGGGCTGGCAGACCCACCTGCCAACCGGTGCCGTGTTCTGAGCGACTAATGGGGGTGTTGGAAATTGTTTACTGTTGGGATGGGGTGGAACGGGAATGGATCCCCATGGCGTTGGCGGCGGCGGCGACGGCGGCTGCACCGCTGCACCTCATTAAATTCTCCAGAATCCACACTGGAACCACTTCCAGGCTAGGCGGCAGGGGAAGCTCACAAGGTTCTGACAGGGACCAGGACCACCTGAGCTGCAGGTGCAATGGTGCACAGCTGCTGCTTCATCTTCAGTGGGCTCCACTACTATCAATGACGCCCCACCTCGCGTGCCGTTAACGTGCCGTGAACGTGCCGCTACTGCTGGGTTGAAGTTGCAGTGAGTAAAGGTACGACCGAGAAAGGTCGTGATGCCCTCTTGCTCTTGGCCCAAGCTTCCACTTCAACCCTTCAACTCCCAACTTTACTTTCTCAACAGAAGCACCACAGGTGTGCAACACCCAACTCAATCCGTCTTGTTGGTTACCAACATCGGCAATTTCAAGCTCAGTTTCTGTCGAGTCACCAACACGACAATCTTATCACTCGTATTCAGCACATGTTTGATGGCGAAGGTGCTGTTGGTGCGCATCTTTCACAACATGGGTCGGTAGCGAGGGATCTTTGTCCTTCCTCTCTTGCCCTTCATTCAACCCGACGACACCTTATCACGACGGAAAAGGAAGACGAAATCAGGCACCATCCATGATACCAAAGGGCAGCAGCGCATAAGGTCGCACGGTTTCAGCATGCTTCGTCCCTACCAATATGGTGCTTGGGTAGAAGCCTGCCTGAGCGCGACGGACGGAAGGCCCAAGTGATGGGTGGACCAACGATCTTTAAATTGACGGAAAACAATCGACATCCGGTTTTACCATGCAACTTAAGGGCTTACTTTCTGATACCCTTGATGACGATCAATCACCCCCCGCGAAATGCGCTTCGAAAACGAACCCGCCATCCCTTGCTTCACGGCGATACCCGTTATATCGATGGTCGGTTTGGCGTATCCTTGGCCTTGGCGTCGAGCACACGGTCTGTTCCGTGATAGAGAACCTCACATCGACTGGTTATTGGAGGATATCCTCCCAAAAAGTAGCTACCTCGAGAGCTATATGGCAACCCGACTGGTCTAGCTCCCGGAAACCGCTCGAAACGAGGAGTATTGAAAAGCTTTCATGCTCCATGGATCGAGTTTTTCTCTACAGCTCGATCTCAATATCTAAAACTCCACGACTCGGTCTCGTCTTTCCCGCCTCCTTCCGTTCCACAACGTCGAAAAAGGCGAGTCCCATGACGATAGTGTTCCTGCGCATCGTCTAGCTAAGACTCCAACGTCTGCAAGAGACCGTGGATTGGCATTCCCCTGCATCGTTGGGCAAAAGCAATCCAAGACATGGCCTTTGCCATGCCCATACAACAGACGTTGGGGGTGTCAACAGTTCGATGAAAGCTTCTCCCGCCATTCAACAAGACGGGCTGCTGCATCAAGCATGCCTCTCTGGACGGACAACATGCGATAGGCGCATGGCAGCAGGTGGTACGTGCATTCGTTCGATTCCCATAGACGAGACCATAGGACGGATCAGACTTTCCGGTGTGTCTCGCACTCTAACCGCACGACACCGGATGGAAAGGGAAAGAAGAGCAGGAAGGTAAAATTTTTAGACTTTTGGTTCGTAAGTTAAGCTCGCATCAAGACTCCATGCCAAGTTCACCCATAAGAACTCCAAAAAGAAACCAAATGCATCCGTGTATCACGTTGATACTCCCACAGCAGCAACCCCAGGTATGGTAATTTTCCAAACTTATAAAACAGCACGCCTAACTTTAGATGAGGCCCTTGAAAATGGCAGCCTCAGCGTTAAGGATGGAGGATCCGGCAGCTCCAATAACAGCTACAGACATGTGTTAGCGCATGATCTCTAAAGGCATTCAGGGCACAAGGCAACTTACTGTTGTGGCTCAAGGCAACAAACTTGATATCGAAGATGCCGCTCTCGTCCTCTCTGACGCGACCAACGCTGACAGTGTATCCCTTGCAGAGATCACGGTCAAGACGGGGCTGGGGCCTGTCGGCCTCGTCAAAGACCTTGATAGGGGGCTCGGGGGCCGAGGGGCATCCCAGCTTCTGGGCATCAGAAACATAGCTGCGCAAGGCCTCCTTGACCTCCTCGGCGGACGGGGGGGGGCGCTGGGCGAAGCGCAGCGACACGCAGGCGGTGTGGCCGTCCAAGACAGGAACACGGTTGCAGGCTGCCGACACCCGGAGCTCCTTCTGGTCCTCAAAGGCAGTGGCGTCGGCGTTGAGAGAACCCAGGATCTTCTGGGCCTCGGTCTCCAGCTTGTCCTCCTCGCCCGAAATGAAGGGCACGACATTGTCAATGATGTCCATGCTGCTGACACCGGGGTATCCAGCACCCGAGACAGCCTGCATGGTGACGACGGATACGGTATCGATCTTGCCGAAGCGCGCCTGGAGGGCGGCAAAGGGGGCGACGAGGCCAATGACGGCGCAGTTGCTGTTGCATACCAGGAAGCCCTTGTCGAGGCCGAGGGTCTTGCGCTGGTGGGGGATCAGGTCGAGATGGTTGAGGTTGACGGTCGGGACGACGAGGGGCACGAGGGGGTCGCGTCTGTAGTTCTTCGCATTGGAGAAAACAGCAATGTTGGCGTGCTGGAACTCCTTCTCGACGTCGCCGGCGACATCGCTGTCGAGACCGCTGAAGACGATGTCGCAGTCGGCGAACTCGCTGGCCTTGCACTCGCGGACGACTAGGTCACCGAACTCGGGGGAGATGGGGGTGGATTGCTTCCAGCGGACGGCATCGCGGTACTTCTTTCCAGCGGAGCGGGAGGAGGCGCCGACGGCGACGAGCTTCAGGACGGGGTGGTTCTGGAGCAGCAGGATGAAGCGCTGGCCGACGGAGCCGGTGCAGCCCAAGACACCTGCGGGACGTCATGGGAACGGTTAGTGCTCGGGCCGGTACAGTATTATTTCGCGTGTGTAAATCGGAGAGCCGGTATGGATCCGTCCGGTCTGGAGACGGGGACGGGGACACATGCTGAACACATGCTGAAGTGTCCCTGGGGAACCTAAAAAGTGGGGTGTCGCAGAGACTCACCAACGTTTCTGGTAGGAAATTGAGACATGATGACGAGCTGTGCTGGAAACTAAGAGGACAAAGTGATTCAAGAAATGGATCAAGCAAACAGAACAGGAAAGTTCTTGGGCAGGAAAATGGTTCAGATAGGAAGGTGAGTCAATGGCGCTCTTTCTTCCCAGACAAGAGGCGAGATCTGCTCCGCAACTTTTTCTCTCATTGCCTCTCACAAATGAGTCGCCATCGGCTCGGCGCCCCGCCACAGGGTTCCCCCAACACTCCGGCGATCGGAGCTGTGATGCACGCACTCGTGTGGGGCCAGACACGGGAGCTCCAAACGTGGAACTTCGGGGGGACTTGTCCAGCACACTTTTTATCGCTTTCAGGGACAGGAACGGGGCCAAGCACCGTCCGTGTCCATCAGGTCGAATGGTCGCAAGACAGGGTGTTCCCAGGGCCGCGTCTTAGCTCCAACGTTGGAGGGTTGCGGTCAGCGGTCTGGTCCGACTTTGGAGCATTGGTGGAGGCGGCCCTGTCCCACTCCGGGGAGTACTTCCAGAGAGTACCTAGAGGTATCCTCTGAACCGGTACGGTATGGTACGTATCGCCGGGCCGTAGGGCTGGAACCCGTCCACATGCTCCATTTTTTACAGGTCATTGGACTGTTGTTTGCGCTCTGTTCCCCTCATTCTTACTCCTCACCACTTGCAGCCAAACACTTTCTCCCCCCTGATCTTCACCTCAACATCAACATCCGGTTCAGGAGCGTCGAGTCGCACATCGTTCGTGCAGTACGCCGCCACACATACAGCTTCACCACAGCAACAACCTCTTCTGGATTGCTTACTTTCTGGAATGTGTGCTGCATCTGTTCGACGTTGCACCAAATGCTTGGCCGTTACCATGACCGGCTTTAACACGACGTCTTTTATAGGTCAGCAGCAATCCCCACAATAGAAACGACGGGAGAAAGCACAACATCAACGTCCCCCATCGTGATCAAAACCCAATCACGCTTGGGCAAGGGATTTATACAGGCATTCCTTGTGATCTCACGACAGCATCAATACTCCCCGCCTATTGTCAGCCCGCCCTCTCCTCTCGAGCCGCTTGTCAGTGTCCGCTCCAGATTCAGCACAGCACCCGCAGCCAACGATCGTCTTCTGGTGGCTTGCCAGATGTGGATAGGGAAAAACATCATATGTCCTGAATATGCATGGGTAAACGGACGCCCCATGAGGCTGGCCTCGAGTTGGGCCCCAGGTTGTTGGGATATTTCCCCACCACGATACGTACGGGATCTCCCATGCTTGTCACCCAGCCCTACGTACCCTATCTGTCGCCGCCTGGTCGAGCGGTGAACAACCCGACTGAGAGCTCAAAAAAATACGACGGCTGCCTTACCAGGTCACCACCCTTGAAGAAACACCAACTTGGCACGATGCCATGTCGCCTTCACTCTACGTCCGAAGCATAGGCATGGGATCATATCGATGCTCTTTGTTTGTTCAACAGATGAGTGTCACGGAGACTATCTGTCCAGCCCAAAGCACCGAGATCCCCCCGTCAAGCGGATGGGTACCACCTCTTTTATCGCACCATGTCCAGAGATCATGTCCACAATGCTTGTCCCATTGGGAACAGATGCAGTCTTGGCAGTTCCCAATACTCCAACCATTGGATAAAGCCCAGTGACGCAAACCCTTCTATAAATGAAGGGAAGCGAGCGGACGACAGCTGCCACTGACATTGTCATGTAACGCGCCTCGACGCCTTGTTGGACCAATGTTGGGAAGATGGCTTGCCATGGCGCAAATACTAGTTAGCCGCTTGGCTGAAAAGAGCCAGATGATCTTTCCCCTCTCTTCAGCTTTGCCCATCGTTTTATTTGTGGTAAAGTTATCACTTTCGTGGTTGCTCTTCATCCAGGTCACAAAAGACTGATAGCCACTTCCTGTTCTTCATCCCCTCTTTTGACTCAAGTCATTGTAATTTCTAGTCAGGGTGGAGCTTTCAGCAATAAAATCGTTTCTGCTTACTCGTGCCGAGTTCTCATCTTTTCTTGCCTTTTCTCTCTTGACTTTCTTCACCACGCCAATCGCTGAGCTGAAAGAAACTCAGTTCGACGCCCTCGCTCCTCAGCTCTTCAGCCGCTTTGATCGATCATAAGCTTTAAGGACTCCAATTGCCTCGGTTGTCAACGACCGTTGATCCATGAAGATCACTTACATAGCTTCCAACCCCACTGCTACATTACCCACACAACAACAGACCACGAGGGATTGGATCTAAACCTTGTATGGTTTGCGCAAGGAACCTGCTTGGATTACTTGATTTTAAGGATTGTTATTAAAGAAAGATCTCTACTCAACGACTTCAGACAACCAGGCAAACGGTTTTGCCATCTGAGTCTGTCTCTTCACACAGCAACTTCCAGGTTGAACGCCATTACCTACCACCAAAGCTTGAGGAGAAGCCTGCAATCATGGACAACTCTATAACAACAGACGACCTCTCTTGGTCAATCGTCGACACTATCAAGCAATCACCACCCGTCGATGTCACCGCTCCTTACGACACCAAGTCTCTCGCCGGCAAGACCATCCTAATCACCGGCGGGGCATCCGGCTTCGGTGCCGCCTTCGCCCGCAAGTGGGCCAAGCATGGCTCCCACATCATCATCGGCGACGTGAACGACTCGGCCGGCGAGGAGCTCATCGCCGAGCTCCGCTCCCTCCCCGGCTCCTCCAAGCACCACTACTACCAGCACTGCGACGTGACCAAATGGGAAGACCAAGTCTCCCTCTTCAAGATGGCCGCCCGCGCCAGTCCCACCCGCGGGATCGACGCCGTCGTAGCCGGCGCCGGCATCAGCGAGCAAGGGGACGTAGCCTCGGGTGCCCCAGGCGTCTTCGACAACCCCTCCGGTCTCGACTCCGACGACAGCATCCCACCCCCACCACCGCCGCCTTTAAACGTCCTCAACGTCAACCTGACAGGCGTCATGTACACAACCCACCTCGCTCTCTTCTGGCTTCCCCGCAACGGTGGCGTCTCCCGCCTCGATCTCCTCGATGATACCACCATTAATGATAGCCGACCAATCCGCGACCGCCACCTCCTCCTCGTCTCCTCCATCGCCGGCCTCGCCCCCCTCCCCGGCCAAACGGAGTACACAGCCTCCAAGCACGGCGTGCTCGGTCTGTTTCGCTCCCTGAGGGCGACCTCCTGGACGAAAGGGATCAGGTGCAACGTGCTTTGTCCGTACTTTGTCGATACCCCCATCATCCCCTGGCGCGGACTGGCGCTGTTGGCGGGCGGGTCGAAGGCGGAGATTGAGGATGTGGTGGATACGGCGACGAGGTTGATGGCTGATGAGGAAGTGGTGGGGAGGGGGTTGGTTATTGGGGGGCGGCAGAGGGTTGTTGGGGGACGGGTTGTGACGGTGGGGGATGCTGAGAGTGAGGTTCTGGAAGATGGGAATGGGGAAGGACGGGGGCAGGGAGAGGGAGGGATTAGGAGCCCGCCTGGCGCGGTGTGGGAGGTGCATGCGCATGATTATGAGATGGTGGAGGTGTTTGTTTATAGGTTTGTTAAGATTTTGAATATGGTTAGGACGGTTAGGGGGTGGGTTGGGACGTTGAAAGATTTGTGGGGGATTTATTTGAGCAGGAAAGGGGGAGGGAAAGCAGCCAAGAATGTGGTGGTTAAGGGGATGTGAGGAGGGTGATTATCTTACGATGAATGAATTTTGGGTAGGGCGATCTTATGGCTTGGCTGTTATGATCACCGGGCATTTGGGATAACCTTTTGGTATGTGTTTTCGTTGGCATGACCAGTGAATGAGTGAAGTGAGCTTCAAGATTCGGGTTCGGATATCTATGTAGTCAAATCTTCTACCTGTGCATACCTATAAGAGGCTGGAGGCGGGAAAACCGACGGACTGGCAGACGAAGGAACATCAAGGATGAGCGGGGACGAGGGTCACCATTTTGGATGTCCATATTCATGAGCGTTGAAGTCCATAACGCATGGCTTAGCTAGTCAGATTCTACCTAATGATATATAACATGACATGATAATGTGTAGCTCCATGAACAGGCGTGGAGTAGCTAACAGGCTGTATGAAGGTTGCACCAACATGAGTCCAGCATAAAAGAAAGGTATGATCGGTCGTCCCTGTCCTCCCGCTCCCTCCTGTATACCCTCCGACCGCCAGTCTGGGGAAGGAGCAGCCCGTCGGTCTGAGTCGTGGCTTCCCATTTTCCTCTTATTAATTGTAGGGATACCAAATTCCACTAACGGATCTTAGTCAATGAGGTGATATTGGGGCGGAAAGGAGAAAAAAAAAAGAGTGAATACAGAGTGAAGAGATGGTGAAGAGATAGAGAGGTGATGGTGAAGAGACAGAGAACTAATAGTGAAGAGACGATCAAGGATTAGAGAAGACTAAAACTCAGTAGAAGTGTAAGAGAAAGTGAAGAGTAGTTGAAATCACGGACAAGAGACCAAGTCCATTTAGTATTGAGGTTCACCTCCAATATCTCATGTCATCGAATCAACGATTGCAGCCTTTTGTGACGATCATGCAGCACATCACAATATCTCCCTTGATACTGACGCTAAACGACGAGACCACTAGACAACAACTACGATCTCCAAACAACCTACGTGTAACAATTCAGTCAGTTGTGACACTATCAATCAATTGCCACAAAACTGCCGGGTAGATTTGATTTAGTAAACACCTTGAAGTCATAACTTTATTTGCCAGTCGCTACCTCCGCTATGACAAATATCCAGATATAAAAAGAATCGACTGACGTTAATCAACACACTTAGATAGAACCAGAGTAGAAATTCGCTAACATGACATTGACATCCTCTCTCACTCACGCCCACGCCCGCCTGAAGTGGTCATCATAGTGATCTCATTCATCAACGATGCTTCACTTCCGTCTCCCGTCTCCCGTCTGATCCCCAGCTCTCACCCCCAGAATACGCGCCTCTGGCAGCAACAATTTGTGGTTCCGATGTGCATACCGAGCGTCATACACGCTGTAGCATAAGGACTTTGCCGGGAACGAAGAGCAGATATGGAGAGAAGCGATATGATAACCACTATGACATCATGGTAGGTAGGCGCGTCTGAGAAAGCAGGCGTTATAGGGGAGGAATAAATCACAAAAAGTAAGCAAGAGAAGATATAACGGATGCCTAATATAGAGTGCGGCTCCCTTCCATCCTGAGGGACTCCACCACCGTATTGCCAACGTCAGCCTTCCACAAAAGTTTCGTGGGGGTTCGGTGACACCCGGCTGAGGTTATCGTGATTGCTGTTGTGTTCGCGTGCCACCGGGAGGATAAGCAGAGGTGTTTGCCGGTGTCGGATGAAAGAAGGTTGCCGCAACTCGTTTGATCAAAGAAGCGATGAAGAAGGGGTATAAACATGGCGCCAAGAGGATATTCCATCCAAAGCAAAAACCAACGATAAGATATTTTATGCAAAACATTTTCCTGTTTGATGTGTATAAGAGGTTTGGTATCATTTCATCCCATGTCCCCAAGTCTTTTGCCGTTAACCCCGGAGATGTGTTCAGCCCATTTTGTAGATGCGTGCCCCATATATGATATGTGTAGTTTTCTTCTCTTCTGCCATATGATGTCAAACGATCCGGGTTTTAATTCCTTTCGCCGCGTATGAGGGCCGCCGTACATACACAAAGGTGGTTGAAATGATTGGTTTGGAAGACTGCACCATTGTGTGTATATTTTCTTGCACCGCAAGCCGCCTGCATGAATGCCAGTGTGTTTGTATGTGTTGCGATATGCCACAAGCCAAATAACAATAACTCCTACGGACCTCTTGGGTCCATGTCGCCCATGCTCGTTTCTCTCCCTTGGATGCTGATGATAAACCGATCGTGACGCCGTAGGCCGATGCCAATCCCTAGACTCCACGCACGCTGGTGTGGCCACGAAAACAGCTCTTGAACCATAGTCGAAGGCCATGAGACGCTCGCCCTGAACAAAAGCCAAAAAGGAGACCGGGGAAGCACAAGGGGAATTCCGGCAAAAAGAGAATCCTCTACGACTCCAGCGTGTTGGGTGAAACGGAAAAGAAAAGAAAAAAGAAAAACAACGACGTTAAATTAAGAGGGAAATCGTGTCCATGTCGAAAAACAACATTCATGTGTCCACACGCACCATGCGCCAATGCATGCCATGTCGAAGATGCCAGCCGTATGCAAGCCGTAAACCACTGTGCCTCAAACATCGCCTACCAGCTCCAATCAACACCCCATGTCCATGCCGCTCTTCTTGTCCAATTGATCGGCGCGAGGCAGAGAAAAGATGTGTAAGTGAAGCAATAATCCAAAACGTGAAATATCCTTTTCTTGAAATACGCAGAAAAACAAGGACAACAGATCGGAAATAACGAAGAGATCTGAAAATGTCATCCGGAGGGCAAGGGCGCCAGCTTCGTATGCGTATTATCATCTGCCCATCATGTATGCCGGGAATTGCGCCTGAGAGTTGCCGTTCAGTTGCGAAGAGCCGTTGAAGCTCGAAGCCCAGGGGCTCTGAGTCGTGGGGAACGGGGGCGGGGTATACGGATTGTGTCCGTTGTTCAGCATGTTAGGTGACCCCGAGTACAGCGACCTGTTCATGCCCAAACCAGGAGGGGCAGACAATCCCGGAGGGGGTCCACTTGCGGTTGTGAAACCAGTGTTGGGACCGTGGGGGAAACCATTCATGCCGTTCATGGGTCCAGCGCCATTCTGGCCAGGCGCCTGACCCGTGCGAACTCCAAGGGGGTTCTTTGAGAAACTCAGTCGCATACCGCCCTTCCGGCTATTGCTGAGCGTATGACCATAGAGCTCGTTTAAGGCCTTGGTGGCAAAAGAGACGTCCTCGAACTCGACAAAGCACATGGGCCCATTGTGCTTAGTCCTGTAACAAAGGCGCTTGTATCCCCGCACCTTGGAAAACACGGCCTTGAGCTCTTCCTCGGAGGTATCGATGGGCAAATTGCCGACGTAGAGGGTATTGCAAGGAGGGTTCATGTCCGCGGGGTTCGCGGGTGGGTGTTGGCGATACGGCTGAGCATGGGGCATCATTGGGACGGGGCCCATCATGTTGGTAGGCGACATGGTAGCAGAATGCGCTCCCATGCCCCCCATGCTTGACTGGGAATAGTGCGGCATTGATTGCGGCATAGTCGTGGGAACCGATGTGTTTAGCGACAAGTTTGCCATGCGCGTGATGGGAAGCTGAGATGAGGTGGACCGACGTTGCTGGGGTCCGCCTTCAGCAAAGCCGCCAATCTCCTTGAGAATTTCGCCCGTTTCGTCATCGTCTGCGGAATCGTTGTTAATCAAGGTCTTGCCGGTCGCGCGACTACCGTCAGTAAGGTAGTTTCCAATGGGCGATTGAGCGGAGAAGAGGTTCTGGTAGTGCGCAGTGGCCTCGGGGCTGCCCAACTCGGTGGACCCGTACGTAGTATTAAGGGGCGGCGACATTCGGTCAAGAGATTGGAATGTGCCATTGAAGCGCGACACTTGTCTCGAGGAGGGCGCCGTAAGCGCTGTCGGCGAAGTGACTGCCGATGCCGCAGCGGAGACGGATGTGTCAATCGAGAACCTGGTGCTCGAGGATGCGGAATCGGACTGAATAACCTCAACAATCATTTCGGCGTCGTTGGTCATATTCGTCTTGCCATTCAGGAGTTGCCTCGTCTCCTGTGCGCCCTCCAAGGTCTTGAATGTGAGAATCGCGGTTCGGAAACCAGCATCGTCCGACATATTGGCGGGCAGTAGCTCGGCTTTGACGAGATCCTTGGAGAGGGCCATCATGAGGCGCAGCTGGTCTTCGGTGAAGTTGGCAGGCAACTTGCGGATGCGGGCGACCGAATAGGTCGGGGAGGGCGTCGCGGCGAACGGGGTTCCGACAGGCTTGGCAGCGTCGCGATCGAAGGGCTTGCCAGGTGTGTAGTAGCCGACCGGAGAGGTCATGCCTTGTCTATTGTTGAAGGCCTGGGCAGCCTGAGCGGCGGAAGGTCGCGGTAGGTAGGATGGGGCGGCCATTGTGTTGGTTGTCGCGGTGGACGACGAGAAGGGGCTCGCGCGGTTCGAGGCCAGGGAAGCAAAAGAGTTGGCGTTGACGGCGACGGAGGAGGTTACGCCCGGAGCGTTCACGTTCTGACGATGATCCCCGTTCATGCCTCGCGGTGCGTTTGGTGCATGTACAGGTTGGAGTCGCTACAAATAGAACGGGTCTTGACTGGGGCGACGATCGGACGTGATTGATCGAATGGGCGACGAGCCGTCGGCAGGTTGGCAGTGGAGGAATTGGGTTCGCAGAGTGGATGCGACGGCGACTTTGTGGAGAGTAGGATGCCTGGTTACGTCGAGCGTGTCAGGTACCGTGCTGGAATCCAGTCCGTACGTATGCGTACACCACACTACTAGAATACGTGTGTGTTGACTCGCTCGCTTGAGAGATTGAAGGAAGTGCTGCTAGGTATTCGCGTGCACCAGCAGCAGGGGGCCCGGGATACGGGAGGGCAGTAAGGATGAGGACAGAACAAAGAAAGCGTGGCAAGAAACAGGTGACGGGGCCGGGCCTGGGGTGGAATCAACCTTACCTGCAAGTTATTTACCAAGACGACGCGACAGAATACCCGGCCAAGGCGAGGGCTTTGTGTGAGGGTTCGTTGTTGATGTGATGACGATGAGGGGTGCACAGCCAGAATCTGTCTGCTTGTTGCTCTTGTAGTGGGCGGTAGTAACTGGTGGTTGCTTGGTGGTGGCAGTTCGTTCTCGCTGTGCTGAATGGAGGAAACGAATGCTGCCTCTGATGCCTGCGTGCAAAAAGGTACGAGGTAACGAGGTAACGTGCAAAGCGACAGGAATACAGCAGCCGAGTTTGCTAGAGGATTAGGTGGTGAATGAGTGGGTGTAAGTGTGCAGGTGGTGGGAGGGAGGGAAAAAAAAGGTGGCCTGGGGTTGGAGGAAGAGGAAAGTTGAAAGTCTGGGTAGTGGTGTGGGATGGGGGAGAGCTTTGTGCAGAATGGAGTGACCTGTCGCAAATGGGCAAAAGGGGAGCGAACCGTCAGTCGGTTGTGTGTGTGCGAGTGCGGTGCGAGTGCGGGCGTCGACGAGACAGTTCCCGGGGTGTGGGTGGTGTCTGGGTGCGTGCCAGGATGGCCAGGATGAGAACAGAAGGGAAAAAGTGGAAGTGCAGGTGGAAGGGAAGGAGACGACGGGACTCCGGGGAGTGGGCAGGCGCGATCTGGACCTGGACCCAAGGATTTTTCTAGGAGGTGAGCTTTTGAATTTGTGGTTCGCTTTTGGCTGTTTTGGTGCTACGTACTCTGTACGCGATGCTGATTGGCTCATTTGGGCGACTGAACGCATCCTGCATTTGACTTTTTGGTCCCTCGGGGTCCCCACTTGTGACTCGATCGTTCAATGGGAAGCTTCCCAGATTGTTGTGTGTGCTTTTAGCTTTTCGGCCCCCCGCCCGCGGCCTGCACCACCGAGAGAAATCGGAGCTACAGTACACTACAGTAAAATCCGCAAAAAAAAGATGGATTGCGTGTTCAAACTATCGGAGCGCGCAAGGCTACTAACGGCAGCCGATTTTCTTGGTGGTACACAGTAGGCGCGGCACCCGTGGTGGGCAGCCAAGCAGCCAAGCAGCCTCGACAAAGACACAGTTTACGTTAGCTACCGGTACTCCTTACTAAGTACCTGAGCTAGTCCGGATACGCGAGTCCAACTCGTACCTGTCGATTGCAGAGAGACAGTGTCGCTCAAGTCTGGGCAAAGACTCAACCAACAACACTTATATGCACAACCCCATCCACAACCCACTCAAGATCTATGAACTGTCACGATGAACGCGACATGAGAGAGGAACTGGACAAGCGGCGCGACCACATGGAATAAAATTACATGCTACCTCTACGTACTCAACTTCAAGGTACGCAGGACTCGGCGAGACGTGATATTTTAGATAAGGCAAGCTTCCCCGTCACGTCATTGGCTGTTCCTGAACACTACACTAGCGAGGGACTGGGAGTTAGTGCCCGCGTGGTGGAGACATGGGCCGCCATGAGCCAAGGGCAGGGCAAGGGGGGAGCCTGAGGCCCTGATGGGGGGATGGGGGATGGGTGATGGGTGATGGGCTCGGGCGGTTTCTCGGTCTTCGACTGGCCATCAGTGGCCGCAACAGGGTGACCTGCAACGCGCAGAGTGTGGTTCCCAACGATGGCGCGCATGCACGAATGCAGGACGCTGCAGCTCGACGAAGCTCAAAGCCTCGAAAGGATGTCTGGATGTGTACAAATTGGCGCGAAGACAAGAGGCAGAAGCCAGGAAGACTGCGCCTATTCTCTGGTCAGTGAAGTGGTGAAAGTGGCAGCTGGGGGATTCAGAAGAGTGACGCCCGGACTTATAGGCCAGATCCGGACAAAGGCGAAATCTTAAAAGCAAATGCTGTTGTCGTCTTGTCGATGATGGCCTTCGAGAATGGGACGATCCCTCGACTACCGCCCATCCCATGGGATTCTGAAGTGGGGCAAACGGAATGGGCATTTAACTTCTCCCATCTCCAATTTGGCAGGCTCTTTGACTCCTCACATAGACTCGAGAACTAAGGCCCTTTCAACACTCACTCAGACGACATCTTCAAACTTCTGGAAAAGAATGAAAGGAGGCCTCTATTTGAACAACGGGATAATGGAACGCTGATGGTGGAACAGTGTTACTGCACTCTCCTGGACGCAATGCAGTGCCTGGCGAAAACGAGAAGCGACGAAACTCCAGCGTGACATCGGGGCGTCGCGGTACAACTACGTAGGCAGGGGGCCACGGGTGGTGCGTGATGCCGTGATGAGGACATGCCCTGAAGAGGTCGAGAAGGTCTGAAGATGTTGGCGGCAGCGGTCCAGCGCCATGCAGCAGGAACCTTGTAGACACCAGTGGTTCGGGTTCCTCATTCAGCAGTTCCAGTGCCCGTCACAGTCGGCCTAGATAGTACGGATACCGTAGGGCAGTGCCAAAAGGGACCGTGTTTGAAGTCGACAAGGGCCCCCTTTTGGGTCGCGTTTGCTTTAAGAAAACATCATGATGTGCGGCCCGAGGAGTTGACGGGGGGCCGACGGGGGACGGGGAACGAGGGGACGGGTCAAGGGGGGGAAACATTGGTTGAGACCATGGCATGTTCTATCGTTTTCCCCAAGAGGGGCATATCCGTTGGAGAGAAGTGGAAGGGTTGAGACTGGAAGGGGATCCTGGGCGAGCATCACGAGTCTGTTGTCAGAGATTCATCGCCAAGTGGAAGCTCGAGCTGCCGCCTGTAAGAACGCACGGGGCACCCAGGGCTGTGGTGGGATCCACTTCAGTGTTCACTTTCGGTGGGGACCCTACGGGGCCCGGGTCGGGTGTTCGTCTCAAAGTGACCCGCATGGCCCTACCGTAGACACTACCTCGACGAGGTACCTACTAAACAGCTTTTACCTACATAGCGAGGCAGGAGCAACCCCAGTCTCACATGGATTCTCGATGCTACAGGTGACCGAGACTTCCATTCGTTTTGGATACAGTCGTCAAAACATGCCGGATTTGTGGTCGCCACCTTGGATCTGCCGTCTTTGTTCAATTCTCTGAGCCTCACTCCCATCAGGTTCTCCTCCGAGCGACCAAGCCAAATCGACGATGAGCATTTTTGAATAGAAGCACCATTACGCAAACGGCTGGACGGCAATGGAAGGGAGGCGTGGGAGCTGTCGAAACTTGATATCCAGTGACGCCAGACTGGCCGAGATGCAATTCCATTCGACGAGTGACGGCTCATCAAAAACGCCACATCCCGTTTGGCACGGCGCAGCGCGGAAGGATGCGGAAGCTCATCTTCATCATCTCGACCATCCCTCAAAGGCAAGGCCCCTCAAAGGCGGCCTAGGTGCTGTATAGGGTATAGCTCCCTTATAATCCCCCTCACTCCTACACTCCCACACAAGTTGCCTTGCGACGGCCGGCCGAGGTGTGAGGTGGGTAGGTGGGTAGGAGTAGGACTACACCTATACACCACTATACACTGCAGTGTCTCACGAGGTTGTATCCGGTTTGCGGGCTCAAGTGCTACTATGCACGTCCAATAATCATCACAGGGCTTCGCGCTGCAGCCCAGAAGCGCGGGTGGGAGAAGACCAAGTTGGTGTGTTCGATGAAGGTCGGATATGAAGACCGGTGAAGGTATCGTCACCTCATGTCTGGGCGAGCAAAAACCTCGATGGTATACATATGATCATATTCTACAGCCCGTTCTTCGCCAGCTCGGCTATACAAGACTAACAAGTTGGCGCTATAGTCTCCTTGCTATAAGGCGTAGCCATCTCCCGCCCACCTTGAACACACAAAGCACTCCCCTCCGTATGACCATACGCACACATTCCCATCTTCTCGGCTCGTGTGCGTCGTTACAGGGCCATGTTCCATCTTGGCGTTTTTGCATCATGTGCGATTGGGTCTTTTGGCGCGTGCCTTGCCTGGACTGTCACCAAAAGGTCACTCCCCAATTTCCCGCTCTTCAGTTCCTATCCAACTACGACTGTCTTGTTCCGGGTTCCTATGGAAAAGTTAGAAGGGAATGAGGCCTGACCAGAGGCAAGGCGACATAGCAGAATGTACTATTCTTTCTGACAGACATAACTTGGCAGCCCTCCCACCTCTCCTCCCCTTCCCTTCCCACCTTCAAAATTCAAGGTAACTAATCAATGTGCGGGTTCCGAATAAATATGATGGGGGAACGCAGGGTTGCCTCCCGGTACAAATGCCTGAAACCGGTGGGAGATAATGCATCCGATTCCCCTTTTTGAGATAGAGAGCGATCCCACCACCCCTCTACCTTGGTTCAAGCTTCCAACTCTAGGTGTACACCAACACTCGTCACAGGCTTGCTATCAAGCGTGGAGGGCCGTACTGTACGACAATCTATATTCCACGAAACTACGTGCCTCCCGTCCCCCATGAATTTCACGGGGGTAGCCGTGTAACCCTCACTCCTCATTAGCCATGCTGACCAATTCTGCCCGGAATCGAAGCCTGTTGGTCAAAGTTACCACCATGACCAGGCATTGTGGCACGTACAAATTCCATTCTCAGTGCGGGTCCGCCGGTGTCTATTGTCAGCGTTGAAGCGACGGAAGCGCCATGGTGTTCGGCCTTACCTCGCATTTTGCTAATTGTGCCGTATAATCAGTGTTCAGATACAGCAGACTGCTATGATTTGGCTTTGGAAACCGGCAGCATGATCTTCACCTCAAGTTGTAGCGTATTCCGGGACCTGCCTGGAATATCCAACATTTTCCGTCATCACACTTCCAAATCCTACCGCACGGAGTACGCCGATCAACCGAACTAGAGGTGATAGTCCATCGGCGGTCCCTGAGAGAAGCCATGCCCATGCGTTGCCGATGAATGGCATGGCGAGCGAGGATGACGCCGCCCACGCAGTGTGCCAGGCCAGGTACCCCAGCATCCCGCTCCTGGGCTGAAACAGACAGACCTTTCTGATTGAATACCGAACGAAGCGACAGCAAAAGATCTTATTTCCCCTTCCCTTTCCTTGGAAGGAAAGAAAGATAGAAGACAAATCATCAAACTCCATTTTTTCACCTTGCTTTGATTGGCGCCATCGGCCATCGAAATGATGGGGAAGGGGATCGGTTAAGTCACTACCTATCCGTCTCTCGGGTCGGGTCGGCATGCTATGTACCGAGAAACTGACTCTCTCTCCCTCTTCTTTTCTCCATGTGTCCATACTGTGTGCCATGACCGAAATCCCCCAATATTTGCCTTTGCCTTCTCCTTTGCCGCTGCGTTCCGACTGGCAAAAAAAGTGTGATGCGCTTGTGTTGAGCCATGCTCCATGCCATTCCATGGGGTGGGATGGGCTGAAACTCGGTCATCAAGTGTGATTGCGTACTATGTCAGCTGCAGCCTGGCAGGCTCCGAGGTTCATCCATGGGGAAGTCTCTCTCTCAAAGTCCAGCATTCCTTCCGTTCTATGTACGGCAGAGAACTCGGAAGGAAGGATAGCAGATAGATAGTACAGTACACCCTTTTCCGCACGTTAAATTAACTACTAGTAGTAAGCCTACTGTGTAGGCCGAAGAAGAAGAAAAGGGTCCAGTGCCGCATGACTACCACCATCACCATCACCACCAACAACCAAACCAATCAACAGCCCCACACCTCTGTCTCTCTGGGGGAGAACAAGAAAAGGCTGACCTAGCTGGCTGACGAGTCGGCTAGAAGGAAGCATGATAAGTCCCGACCGGACAACAAAGTTACATCTGATCCTTTCCCTGTCACAAATGTATCAAGTCTGGAGATCAGGAAGATCCGCTATAAGCCGCATACTCACACACACATGTTCAAGGTTGTGAAGCAGTAAGAAGCTTACAATCACTGAAGAGTGATCTATCTCACGTCAAGTGAAAAGTGAGTGAGACGGGTGAGCGGGCGGGGGCGGGTGGGCGTGGTATCAACCTGCTTTCTCCCCTAAGCATTGACCCCGATGTAGCTTACTATATCATAGGTAGGTAGACACGCACATACCGGCATCCCTTCTCTTCCCTCCTTCACGGCGCTGTACACTTCCCTCCTGGTCATACCTTTCCCTAGCCCCCCCTCCCAATAACCCCCCACTACACACACTCTCTCCATCTCATACTCACCAACCCTTCACACACCACTCACTACACCACTCGTCACCTCGTCACCCACCCACTCACGATTCTTCAACAATGTCTCAGATGTGCTGAGCCATTCATTCCCCCCATACCATAGAGGTACCCTCGGCTTTTTGCGACCTGCATAACCGTTCACATTTTGTGACGGGTGACTTACGGGTGACGGGGTGACGGGTTGCTACTAGATTAGACTACCATACCTAGTGTGATCTGATCTCCCCTGGTCGAAAAGGCGTTGGGAATGCCACACCTATTTGAAAAGCATAGAGCTGTGAGCATGATGACATGGAGCTCTTAAGCTGAATTGGCGGGGTTGATGGTGATTTTGGCTTTTATACTTCTTTGGGAAGGAACAGTTCGTTAAAGACACTTTCAAGTTCGAACTGTGTTCTGTAAGAAGGAGCGGGAGGCAAACGCGACCGGGAAGAGTTCGACTGCTCGCTCTTTCCATTAACATCCATTGCTCCTTCTTGTATACCCTCCGACAGTGAGGCTGGGGAAGGAGCTCCAAAGAACGCACCATATGAAACTTCACTACCTTACCTTTTGCTTACCAGCCTCTACTTATTAACCACCCCAGATGGAGTCGTGATTTTCTTTGCATGGAGAAAGGAGGTGTTAGATGGCTTTACCTATCTGTCTACATACCTAATAGTGTACCTATCGACGACAACCCAGTGGTGAGACTTCGATACCAAGTGGAATGAAGCCATCGAGTACATCTCTGTCTATGTATGTTCATGTACCTTTTCACTCCACTCTTACCACTTCGGACCCTCCCAAATTCCAGTCCTAAGCCGACTCAACCCTCTCTCAACACAACATTTTCTTCTCGATACCTATAGATAACTCAAACCGCCCTCGCTTCGAAGGGGAAGAAAAAAAGCCACCAAAGCGGGGTCATCGGGAGTCTCTCCGACCGACCGACGTTGCTCCGCCTGCCTAATCAAGAGGAATCCTCTTTGTGCTACACGAACTTGCAGACCGAGGTTCACAAGCAAGATTTGTTTGTCTGTCTACCAGGGAGGTTGAAGGACTTAATCATTTGTTTGCAGTTGGAAAGGGACATGCCGTGGGTGGATATTAAGAATCTCATAGGGCCGTCGAGATTGGTGAGTGAATGCCCACCTCTAGATGAGAGATAGACCCGCCTCCAGCTAGCGTATACTTGGGGTTTCTCATTTGAACACGGATTGTAGAATATCTTGTACCCTCACAGTCCTACAGATCAAATAGTTTATCTACCGTCGCTGAGTACTACCTAAAGGTACCCATCCCATTGGCGCGCAAAAGGCTTCACCGGCTCATGCGAACCGACTCGGAACACAACCAACAGCAGGCACCGGTATACCGGCACATGCGGCGTTCGAACCGGAACGAGCTACCTGCGTGGAGGGGGAATCACATGTCATATGTGGTTCGTGAATTTTTGCTTCAGTTGTGTTCTGGATTGGTCAGATCATGGAGGGTAGGTTTTGGAGGTTCTAGAATATGAAAGAGTTGCTTGTGAATAATAGGGTTTGGCCTGCCTCACGCTTCCCAAGACTTCACATCGAGTTATTCAAATCTTGTAGTAAAGGCATATAGGCATGTCGGCGAGTGGCTGATGATTTCCCCAAGACTTGCATGTCTCAATCTGCCTATCACGAGACGAGTGTTTCACTGTCTCTTCTCTTCATCAAGATAGTCTATATTCTCTCACCAACAGTCCACAATTCACTCATGGCCCATCCTCCGGAATGAAAAGAATCGATTCCGCAATTAATCAGTCATTACCCAAGCAAAACCTTCCGCTCAAGCCCAATTCTCAACACCCCCACCACCAGCCCAATCCATCGTCATCGCAGCCCAGAGATCATTATACCCCATCCCCATGCCCATTCCCGTACCCATACCCATACCCATATTCATATTACCCATCCCCGAGCCCATCGTCGACATTCCCACCGGCGGCACACCACCACCGCTGCTCCCATCCCCTGACATATGTTGTTCACTTGCAACACCATTCCTTGTCGTATCAGCACTACCACTACCAAAACTATTCGCACTCGGACTCCCCCCAGATAATGTAGAGTTAAAAGCAAACGTCTCGTCCCAATAAGGATAGTAAGGATCCAAACTGCCGTCCATCATTGGACATCCGGACATGTTTGTTGAGGGAATGTGCAGGGTGGGTATGGGTGCTGCTTGCGAGATGTCTACCTCGAGAGGGAGCATGGAGAGGTCCATGTGGATGTCTAGGACTTCTTGTTGACTTTGGGGATGCTGGTGGTGCTGGTGGTGGTTGTTGGTGGTGGTGAAGTCTGCTAATTGGGTTGGGGTTTGGAGGTGTTGGTACTGGTGCTGGTGCTGCTGATGATAAGGTGGTTGTTGAGGTTGTAAGTGATGTTGCTCCCCCTGTGCGAGATGAACATGACCATGAGGATTCACCCCGTCCTGCTCAACCGCCTTACCAGTAACAGGACAAACACCAACACCCACACCAACACCACCCATCCTCGTATCCTTATCCTTCCCTCTACCCAAACCCGCCCCCTCCAACTTCGCAACTCGATTCCTAAACTTCCTCCTCACCACCGCAAAAACAACCTTACTAGCACTCAACACATCCATCCCCTTGGTCGTCGGCATCGTCGCCGGCGTCAAGTTGTTCTCACCATCACGACCACCGCCACCACCACCATTCTTTTCTGCCTGCCCCAAATTAGACGAGGTAGACGAAGTACCCAACCTACACAACCTCTCCAAAAACCCCTCAAACCTGACCACCCTCCTGGCCGCATAATCATCCCACTCCGGACAAAACATGATGGGAAAACTCATGCGGAAGCCGAGGATAGTACTTAAAATGAGACAGCCCCAGCCGATCATGGAAAAGGCGTTGATTTCGTGTGCCGAAAGCGACAAAAAGTACTCGTAGTTTTGGTGTAAGGTGGGGATCAACCCCAAAAGACGGGTTGCGTCGACCCGGAAGGAAGGGGGGTCTTTTTCTAACCCCGGGAGCTTGACGGAGGGGAGTTTGAGGAGGGGAGCGCCGGTGAGGAAGAGGCGGGTGAAGAGGGTTGTTATGCGGATTGAGGCTAACATAGAGGTAAGGGTGGAGGTCAGTTATGAAGGCAGTGCAGTGGTTGGAAGGGATGGGAAGGGAAGGGAAGGGAAGGGGAAACAGAACGTACGTATTGCTTGAAGATCGGGAGGCATCTTGGCTTCCCATTCGTTTAGTTGGGCCTCCATGCCTTTGATGATCATCTCGATCTGGCTCTCGGTTTGTTGTGGTAGACCACCACCCCTTTGCGGCTTACGTAGATCGTTGGTCTCTTCACAGAGGCGTTGGAGGCGGACTAACCAGGGGAGGATGCGGTCGCCCTTGGTTATGCTGTACTTCTCGAGGATGTCGCAGCATTTAGCGGTATAGCTAGTGAAGGACATGGAGGGTGTGCGGTTCCATGATGTTGCGAAGCTGTTGTGTGTTAGTCCACAACTGCGTAATGAGATACTTGTAGTGAATGACACTTACTTTGACGCAACATAATACGTAGCCAAATAAGTCCTAATCTCCTCCAATCTCTGCGGACTAGGACGTCTCGGGCTGCTGAGCTCATCAACACCAGGATCCACATCCAGCTCCAGATCGTTGACCATATCGACCGCCATCCGCACATACTGAAACGCCTGTCTGTTCTTCGGCCGAAGATGGAAGGGATACCTGGGCACTCACTCACTCATTAGTCACCATCACTTTTTCCCTTTCCAAGCACCATCACCATGTAAAATGTAGACAAAAAGACTCACCAAGCAACATAAACCGCCAACCCCTGCAACAACTCCAAACTCCTCTCGCCCCCCGCCACGAACTTCAGCCCCAAAATCTTCCTAAACTCCTCATCATACAGACTATGACCCTGCAACGTCCTTGTGCTGCTCGCCGCTGCCAACACAGCCAGCAGCACAAACGGTCTCTCCCTTGCTAGAGACGCCACCGTCGCTTCTTCTAGTTCTACTTTCACCTCCTCATTCTCGTTGTTATTGCAGACGACATGATCAACCAACACACAAGGAAAATGCCACACCATGACTTTCCTAAAGGTATCCAGCAGTCGTGAGGCAGAGTCGACGTTGAATTGTGGTTGGACGGAGAGGGAGGCGAGGGATCTGCTGCTTCCTCCTGGTCCCGGTGTCGCCATTTTGGCGTTTCCGTTTCCATTTCCGTTTCCACCCCTTGCCCCAACTCCAACTCCAGCCCCAACCCCAGACGCAGAAGCAGAACTACTCCCCGGCGTAGCAGCCGACGCTCCCACCGGTAACGAACTAGCATGGCTTGCATGGCTTGCATGGCTGGAGACTACCGACCCTGGCTGCTCGCCGTCGGATCCATAATCGTACTCGTAGCCATAGATACCGTCGTCCCCTTCGGAATCGACCCCGGTGTTGAGACCGGGACAAATCTGATCCATGAAACCTTCGTGATCGAGACGGAGGGATTCAAGATTGATGGCTACGTCGACGGAGGCGGTGGGGATGGGGACGTCGATCGTGAAGGTGCGAGAAGGGCCGGGAGGTGGGCCGGAGAGGGGAGATTGGAGTGAGGAGAGGTTTGTTGTGGCTGTTGTTGATGCTGATGTTGATGTTTTGGGGTTGGTATTGCTGGTTGTTGTTGAGGAGTTTTGGCCGGCGGTTCTGGAGGGGGGAAAGGAGGGTGTAAGTGGGTGGAGTTTTTTTACATGGGAGATGTTAAATGAAGTGGAAAGATGAAGAATGGGTACATATTTTGGTCGAATCTTTTGAGAAGCTGGTAATATTTGTTTGGAAGGATGGAGTAATAGAAAAAAGAAGAAGAAAGAGAACTTACACCCTCGACCCTCTAGGCCGTCTTGTTCTGGGACCAGACTTGAAGATACACTCTCGTTTAGAAGCTAAGCATCTGAACCAACACACAACGTATCCCAGCAGTTAGCGGCCGTTGAATTGAAGAGACTAAATGACAACCGGTGTAAACAAAATAAAAGAATGTGCAGCCTTGCATGCTATCAAATAACTTTATCAAAAACAAACCAACCTTTTACATATCCCCACTTGACTGCTCCCCTGACACTTGACTTTAGCAAACCTGCAAGCCTCACAAGCGTTGGCGACACGGGACCGAAGCGGAGCCTTTTCTTTTTGTTGCTGTTGTTGTTCCATGTTTCCTTCCGGTGAGTGTGGAAAACTGATAGATAGTTCTTGTTCGAAACAAGTCTGCAAGTTCCTCGATCGGTCGGGTTTAGTTTGTTCTTGGTCGGGTCGGGTGAGCCAACTGAAAGGGCTTAGAGATATTATTGTTGGTGGAAGGATGTGCTAACTTCCGAAGTCTCTCGGCGTTTAAAGTGAGCTTTCGGGGTGTCAATTGTTTCGTGGTATCGTTGGCAATGGTAGGGGACCAATTGGGATTCTCGCAAGTAGTGTACTCCTCCGTGTGCTCCGTGTCATGTCGCAATGTGCCGAGTCCGAGGAACACGGGGGCGGGTCCGGTGGATGTGGAGGATTGTGGAAGAGGGGAAAAAGGAGGAGGCAAGGAGAACCCGGCTTCTTGGCTCCGAAGGGGCACGGAGGTTAAATGTGGAGATGAGGATTTGTGGGGGAGACACGAAAGTTGATGGAGACGATGAGAATGATTGACCATCGAGATTCAGTGATCATCATGGCGAACGAACTGTTCTAGCCTTTTCAGTGTTTTTTCTGGACCCCTCTGTCGGTCATCGACTCATCGGACCCCCTCAGGACCCCTGGGAGACCCCTTTTTCAGCCTCTCCACGTCAACAATTTAGCTCCCGCCTTGGCATATGGCACCGCCCTGATCATCAGTGGAGTCAGCACAGCCCTACAGGGCGGTGATGGTGTCATCATTCAACATGTTTATCAACATCAACGAATCTCCTGGTTTGGATCCCAAAGGGGTTTCACTAAATATTAACTAATAAAAGGCATGTCGCCATCGGCTTTATACGGCGGTGAGCTCAACTGTATAAGAGCCGTCCACTCGCCTAGCCCGGTCGTACACCCAGCTACACTGCACTATACTACACTACACTTCCCCGCGCCGGACAAGCCATTATAAGTAATTTAAGTCCGGAAGCTCATGCTCATCCAGTCGCCATGTCCGTCAAACCATTGGGTATCCTTTCCGACACACCTTGCCATCATAAACCATGTTCGCAAGAACCACGCTTGCGAGACAAAAAGAAAAGGAAAAAGGCCCGATATGGCCAAAGAAGCCATCACGGTGATCATCCCATCGTAGCCGCTTCATCATATTCATCATCAACAAAAACTAACCACTCAACAAACCGCCTCCTCGGCACACCTCACCAACTCGCAAAGCGTTCTCAACAAGAACGGATCCAGCGCCACCGTCTCCTTCGGCGACATCGCCTCGCCCTCCACCATACCCTCTCCAGTAGTAAGCTTCAGCGTCGTAACCAAACGCGCGATGCACCTTGCCAATCCGGCATGAATATCCTTTAGAGCAGCCAAGTCGCAACCAGCGCCATTGCTACTGCCGCTGCTGGCGGACACTTTTGGCAGCCCTCCTTTTTCGCTGTCTCTGGTGAACGGACGGCTGAAACCGCCGTCTCTGGGAGAGTAGAGCGCGCCGGAGGAAAAGTTCGCTGCTGCTTCGTCGTTCATCCCGAGGATGCTCTCTGCCTTTCTGGGAATGCGGCGCACGTTGTCGTCTGAGCGGTGTGTCGGGCTGTCAGGATTGCGCTGCGCGCTGCTGGTCTCTTTGGGAACGTGCGATGATGTACCGGGTAGGGGAGGGCAGAGGGTGCCGATGTAGTTGTAGGCGATTAAGTGCGCGTAGAGGGCGTCGCAGAGGTGGTCGGTGCCTGTGGGGAAGATGTTCTTGATGGGCGCCCAGTCGGGGACACCAGAGGGTTTGCTGGCTTTCGGCTCGGGAGAGGTGTTCCCGACCAAGTCGTGAGCGTAACTGGCGAATCTTTTGTTGTTGCGCCGGCTTTGCATTAGGTTGGGAAGGTTCCAGCGCTTGCGCGACTTAGTGCTGAGGTTGGAGAAGGTGAAGACCGACTCGGTGTCGTCGTCATCCAGACTGTTGCCGGGCTTTCTGACCTGGTGTTTGAGCTTTCTAGAGTACGTCCGTATCGTCTCGATGGACAGGCTGGAGGTGAGCAGTGTGGTTTCTGGGAAACACGAGGTCGAAATGCGCAGAGTGTTCAGCACGTCCGCGGGTAAGGGAACACCTGCTACAGGACTGTTTGGGACGAAGCTAGGAGCACGAACACGACCGACAGCTGGCTCCGTATGCGATCGAATCCAATCTTGAAGGTGTCCCGTCGACGTCTTCACACTCAACTTCGAACGTAGATCTGGGACGCTGTCCCCCGATGGCCGTTCATCTCTCACACTTTCCTTCCTGGTTACTCCAACCTCCGTGGGCAACGTTTGCGAGTGTGGGACCTTCTTCTTCATATAAAGCTCAAGTGACGGCCTTTTGGAAGCATCGATGATCGTCCTGCCTCCGGGTGTCGAAAGCACTGGCAACGTCGGGGATGGAAGCAGCGTTATGCCCCTAGCCTGGACATCGCCGTACTGAGAACTGTCTACTTCGCTGGCGGGCCCTTCCTGTTGACAGAATGCAGGTAGCGCTGGGGGTTTCTGAAGGTGAAGTCTTCTGAGTGATGACTTCCTCTTGGGTACGACAGGTGGATGTATGTCGATTATGCGAGGCTTCCCAATACAAGATTGTCCAGAAGACGTGCGCGGGCGATCGCCATTATCGGTTAAGTGAATCGGCAATGCCATCGGAGTCGCATTCGGGAACGGCGTCCTCGGCGAACTTGGAGAGGATGGCACGGGCTTGTCGAGCATTCTGTCATTGAACCCAAGGGCTGTTTGCGGCCGAGGGGGGATATAACGGCCGTTATCCATGTCGGGCTCTTCTGATCCTGACATCAGGTCTGGCTCATCATCGAACCACGTTCCTTGGCGGTTTGCAGTCGGTTTCGACGAAGTGGAAGAGGGGGAGTGGGGCTTGCTGGAGAATGGCGAAGAACTGCGACCGGAAATCGAGGTAGTGGTTGTGACCACTGATTGCTGGCGGGTTCTGATCGAAGGTGGCATAATCTCTACGGATGAATCACTGGAGGTGTCAGAAGAGTCGTCCGCGGCCCCAAATTGCTCATGGTACCCGGGCATGCCTGCCGCCAGTCTGCGCTCCGTGCCCTCGTGAAGGGATTGCCGGGCACTCTGTGGGGCCACGGATTTGTAATGGGATGAGGTACGGGAGGAGGTTCGGCGGTGGTGGTTTGGTGCCTGCCCTTGGTTTGTCATTTGGTCTGATGTCCGATATGGATAGTCCTCATCCACATGGGTCGCTGCTGCAAGACCTTGGCATGGGTAACCGGCGGTCATGGACTTGGTGTTGAAGAATACCTCGGATTCCTCCAAGCTCTGGACGAGGAGCTCGGGGAAGTTGAAGCCTTTGAACTGCGTCTCGATCTCCATTTTGATTGCTGGGTCGGGGAAAGAACTCGAAAAGGGTTTGGTGGCGGACTGCCCTGACGACACCGGACGAAAAGAACCTTGAAACGGACCGGACGTCAACCGGGGCTGGCCAACGTGTGAAGGGAAGAAGCAGAAGTCTAGCTGCCACCTCTTTCCGCCAACTTGTCGATGCAGGATGCAGGTCGCAGGAAGGACGCAGGACGAGCAACTCGTGGTCAAGTCAGATCGTCGTTGGGGTTAAGTGAAGTGGTCATGGATCCCTGCGCTGATCGCCTGTTGATATGATGCCGGGGCATATCCCTGCCACGGCGAAGGGAGCTTGCCTCGTACAAGAGCGCGTACGGTGTTGGACGGTATGGACGCTGTGTGGAAGTGAATGGGAGACGGTGATTAGTGTGACGGTGAAACCGGGTTCTAGCAGAAATGCCGATACACCAAGTCTGCCGTGTAATGTTTTGGAACAGTCCTTCCAATCCCGCCTCGTAACAGCGAAACAAGCTAGACAGTAGCCTACCAGACACAGTTAGAAAGTGTAGCAACTGACTGATCAAGAAGGGTCAGGGTGAACAGTCGCGAACCAAGCGGATATCACGTTATAAGGCGGTCGTTTTTTTCCTTTGGGGAAAACCGCAACTGACGAACGTCATGCGGAAAGAATGTTTGGGTAGCGAGTAGCATGGGTCATGATGGTGGACTTACACTATATAACGTTATGTTTTATGTGGTGATACCCGGCGCTGTCAAAACAGTTGAGCCGACAGGGCGTAGCAGACCAAGTGAGACACTGGATGGAATGGCGCCCTTGGTTCTCAACACGCGAGGGATCGAGAAGGTCTCTAGAACCGAGACAGTGATATAGATGACGGAGACACTGCGTGTGCCCTGAGAGCGTGGACACGAGATTGTTGTTATATGGAACCTTGATGGGGGAGCTGTTGCCGGCTTACAGCCATTGAAAACAAGAACAAGAAACGTTCCCCTGTGTCGTGGCTTGTCTTGTCCGCAGCGACATATCGAGGCCAGCAAGCTGGGCAGGAAAAAGAAAGGAAATAGTGGCCAACATTTGGAGGCGTAACTAGGCGTACTGTGAAGGTCGAGGTGCAGGGGCAAGATAGTAGCACGAGCCGGCATCCAGCGCACCTCGACGAACTCTTGCGTGAGCTTCCACTTGGCCGTCGGCGGCAGACATGAAAAAGTATCAATCACGGACGGATAGACACAGATACCGCGTCTTGGGTACCCGTCAGGTCAACCAAGCTAGCCAGATAGTCCCAGTATAGGTGTCGCCGAGGGAAATTTCAGGGTGAAGCCGCCATTTCCCCATCAAATATTTCGTGTTCACCGTGACATGGTGGCATGTTGTTGGCTTTTTCCTGTCCGGATGTCTTGACCCCTCCAGACTTGACGGTGAGTGAAGTTGGTGGGTGAAGGCGATTCGCAAAGAGACATGAGCCATGTGCGTCAGTCAACAGAAATCAGATATTTTCCTCCATCGGTTTGCGAGCATCGACCAATGGAGAATGGATCGCCAAGAAAAAGGAATGTTGAGAGAGAGGGGAAAGGGTCTGGAGTGATGACAGACGCAGCGAAAAAAAAGTAAGAGGATTGAGGGGAAATGGGAAAGGTGGTGTGGTAGTGTCGTCGATTGCCCATTGTTGGCCTCCAATTGCTCACAAACCGCATCTGAGTTCAGGGACAACAGCGAGACCTGCGCATGGAAAAAAAGACAAGGGAGAAACAATGGGATCTCGTGATGGATATGATATTTATTGCGGCTGAGAGGTTGAAGGTAGGATACCGGTAGATAGAGTAAATTGATGCACATGTAGAACAGGGTAGGTAAACGAAGGCAGGGTGACAACCCGAACAGCGGATGATGGACGAAGGATGATGGACGATGGCAGGGGTGAATTTTGCGGGAGACAGCTTGAGAGTCGGATCGGGGTCCAAGCTCTCGTCCTGCCCTGGCCCGTTCTCGCTCAATGCTTGGCGGTCTTGGCATTCTCAACTCCATCAGCGTACATACCGTACGCCGTCATTACAAAATTTAAAATTTCATGAGAATCTCACAAGGTCTTGACAACACCATTGGCCCTTGGAAAAGACATCTGAGACTTCAGCATATCTTTTCTTTTCCAAGACCTGCAGGATCCTGAAGCCCTTCGGAATCGCTTGCATCGCATCAACCAGCCAACACCCCGTTTTGGAATCCGGATCTTTTCCACCGGCGTGAGGACGGTAACATCAAATTTTGTGTTGTACCAATCACTGGACACGACATCCACCAAAAAAAGACAGAAGAGGAAACACACCTTCAATTTCATCAACCTGCATTTCCGTCAGGCTTCACAGCACATCTCTGCACTTACAGCAAAGGTCACGCGTCTGCCACGCCTGTCGCATTCCGCGGCTGCTTCCAGAAAACAAATCAGTTGGCCAAGTCTAGATCGGGGTCTTGAGGCTGACAGAGAAGATACCCTACGGAAGAAGAGAGAAGAGAGGAAAGAGATAAGCAAGCCACATAAATCAGCCAAGAAAGAAAAGAAAGATGCTGTCGGAAGAATTCGTCTCAGCCATCTGCGGCGCTCCCCTGAGCTCCAACACGTCCATCGCCAAGGACGTGGGCATCTACGGCCACACTCTGAGCCCCACCTACTCAGTCAAATACAACTTCAAGAAGAGCTCTGCGCCGGTGAACTGCGTTGCCGTCAGCAACACACATGTCTACGCTGCTCAGGAGAATAAAGCCTATGTCCACGTTTACTCGAGGATACGCGGGAGCCAGGAGGCCTTTGTGGCTTTTCCTGAGAGGATCCGGTGCTTGACCTTGGCTGGTGACGTCCTCATTTTGGGCACCGCAGAAGGTCGGCTCATGCTCTGGGAGGTAAGCTCATACAAAAAAAAAGACAAAAGATGTGTTCTTGAGACACACTCACTCTCCTTTCTTCACTTGTTGATCCTTCCCAACCAAGACACTAATATATCCCTTACCTACCAGACATCCACCGGCCGCCTAATCTCAACCCCAGCGCGCCACGTCCAAGCAGTATCCTGCGTAGTCGCCACGCCCTTCCACGTCCTCACCGGCTCCGACGACTCAGACATCCACGTGTGGTCCCTCTCCTCACTACTCGAGCTCACCCCCTCTTCCGCCGAACACGAGCCAGAGCGCAGTCTCTCCAACCACCGAGCGGCCATCACCGCCCTCTCCGTCAACGCCTCCGTTTCCTACGACACCAACTTGTGCGTCTCTGCCAGCAAAGACAAGTCCTGCATCATCTGGAACTACCAAACGGGCGACGCTTTGCGCACCCTCTTGTTCCCCAGCTTTCCCTTGTGCATGTCTCTGGACCCGGCTGCGCGCGCCATCATCGTCGGGTGCGAGGACTCGTCGCTTTACATGGCTGAGTTCTTCAAGGGCGACAGCAAGGCTCTTTTGGGCGCGCAGTCCGAGGACGTGGCGACGGTCATGCAGATTTCCTCACCCTTTGGCGCGACCCAGCCTGGAGCTGGCCCGGCGTCTTGCTTGGCTTTTAGCTACGACGGCACGACGCTCTTGACGGGCCACCCCAAGGGGCAGATCATGAAGTGGGATGTGGTGGATAACAAGGCGCCGGTGGAGTTGACGAACCTTAACGCGGCGGTGACGAATTTGGTGTTTGTCTCGCCCTTTTCGGCTTCGAAGGCGGAGAATAAGGCGACCAAGACATCGACGATTGTCAAGCCTAACCAGGCGGAACGCGCTTATACGGTTACGACTCAGCTTGAGGCTGATTTGCGGAGCCAGACGAGGGTTGATGGGTTGGTGAACTCGACTGGTTTCAGTCAGCAGGCTCTGGAGAACGCGATTGCGGCATTCCAGGAAGCCTTGGCGGAGAAGGAGTCTGAGAAGAAGGAATGAGACGGGTTTGGGAGTGGATCAGTTGGTGAAGAAATCTCTCCGAAGAAAGACATTAGAGCACGTTGAGGATAATCTCGCGTGCAGGGCTGATCGAGATCGTTTCCTGAACTGGCCTGGGACATGGTCAACTCATAAGGGAAAATGACAAGTTGACATGGTCAGGGTGAGTTCGCCATGTCCGCACATAGATGACTAGAAGATTCTGTATATGTCGCAGATACCCCTGAATACAAATATCCAGATCAAAAGGCGCCAACTGTTATACCAGCTGAGTCACACAAACCAGGATCCACAATGGCAGTTCTACCGGGCATCGGTGAATCTAATAGAGGACCCTATATGACGACGCCTAACGTTGCTCACAAAAGTTAGTAATATTCAGTTTCCACATGCTTTCCACCAAAAACGCCACGCTTAACAAATATAAACAATGCTCACGATGAAACGCGCAAGTCTCACCAAAATCAGTCGGTCACATGCCACCATAATCACCACCACCAGCCTGTCCCTTCTCAGCCCAATTATTATCCGAAGCAGCGTAACCCCTTCCTTCCGTGTCACTTGTGCTTGGCCACGCATCAATCACATTACCGTTCCCAGTTGCATACCCATTCCCATTCCCATACCCAACACCACCATCCCCTCCAGTCGCAACCGGATACACCCCCGGCCCCAGCCCCGCCGTCCTCCGTCGTTGCGGTACCTCACCACGAAGCCCACCCCTCTCCCCAACACCACTATCCTTCATCCCCATCCCTTTCCCATCCCTGACCCCGTTCCCCTCCCCTCCGTCCCCCAAAAACACCCTCTCCCCCTCCCCCACCACCACCCTTCCATTAACCCTAAACATCTTCGCATTCGCATTACTCAACGCCAACAGCCCCGCCGTAGCCAGCAACAGAACCATCATGATCATCGCCCCAACCTGCGTCATATTTCCCGAAAAAGCGGCAACCATGTATACCAGCAGCTTTGCGGTCGCTTCGAGGTAGCCTTCCACGTGCGTTTTGGAGCGCAGCCAGGCGGTGGCGGTTATGGCGTAGAGATCTTCTGAGAGGCCGCGGAGGCGGATGGAGCAGGTGGAAGGGTGGTTGGGGGAGTCGGAGCCGAGGGAGATGAGGAGGGAGGTTATGGGGTTGGGTTTGTGGTGGTCTGACCTTGAGGATGGAGAGGGGTGGAATGGGTGGAAGGGAAATGGGGGAGAAGGAAGGGGACGGGGTTTGGAGCGTTGTTTGATTATGTAGATGTTGAGGATGCGGGAGAGCATTAGAGCTAGGAGGGAGGCTAGGGTCCACCCTGTTTGCATGTAAGTTTACGCCGCTGGGTTGTCTGTCATAGGAGGAGGGGAGAACTCACAATCCTGAAACAGAATAACCAGCACGATAGCCGCTATCGTCAAGAGCGGACTGATCAGATATAAAACATGCGACAACCACCCCAGATCAGGCAAGTCATCCACCGCCCACACCGTGGCATGCAAGCCGCTCTCCGACCTCCTGATGCGTAACCGCTGTCTGATAGCTGGGATCGTGCCAACGTCCAAAGTGACCGTTTGTCCTGGGCGAGCAATCTTTTGGAGGTACAGTATCGTGGCGGCATTGTTGATGCGGAAGGTCGTTGGTGCCGGAATCCCACTTTCCCCGCTGCCGTCACCTCTGGTCACACCGGCCCCGGCCCCAGCCCCGGGCCCAGTCCCGGCATCGACAACGGCGGTAGCGCTGGATCCGGACCACTTGGCGAGTTCATCGGCAGCTTGTTGGTAGTGCAGGCCCGGAGCAAGGAGAAGGCTGTCGAGCCAGCTGGAGCCGCCGGTGATGGCGGTGCGCTGGGCAACAGTGCTGAGGTCGGCGAGAGCCAGGAGACCACCGGCAGAGAGCGAGACGCCGGGGATGGGGTGGGTGGTCCACTCCGGGAAGGAGACCATGGTCGTGTGCGGATCCGGATGTTGAGAGGTCTTGATCGGGGATCCCGGCTCTGATCGTTTACTCCACCAAACTTGTCTCCGCTGTTAATTTTAGGGCTGAAGGTCGTCTTTGTTGTTTTGTAGGCTTTGAACCCAAAGCAGCTGAATCGCAAGTCGACGAGAGAGGCTCCAGAACGACTCAACCTTGGGCTTTCCGTTCCTGTAGGCTCCCGAGTGACTTGAAACTGAGCAGTCACTCCATCACTCGAAGGAAGCCGCGACGGGAGACACCCGCCTTTACGCCCATGATAAACTGTTGCACGCAGGGGAAGGGGCGACAAAGGAAAATAAATACCGTCCCGATTGTGACACTTCACCGTACATTAGAGCGAAAGCCCATGACACCAAACTGCCTAGCAAACCCTGCCAAGGCAGCCTATGAGGTGAAGAAGCGCCATCTTGGAGGCTTCGTTGGATGTCCTCTCCCTCCCTGGCTGTAGCTGAATGCCCACCCTTGTTTCTTTTGCATTAACCCACATGATAGCAGAGATGGTCGCCAGTGTAACGGTACGAGTACCCGTGGGCTGTTTTCTCATAAGTCCGAAAGGAACATTGGAAATCGCGAAGCTCACATTGTCAGTGTCTTGTGACGAAGAGAAACATTCACACCCTCTTCCTTTGACTGAGAAAGCGAAAAAGATGTTGGAGACTGGGAAAAGTGGATCCATAAACCACGGTGGGCCCAAGCTCCAAAGCTGCATGTTGCCTGATCGACGACATCATTCGTCCAGCACCTGACCTGTGCCCACCGTGCCATGCGGGGGAGGCCCCACTGAACAAGGGGATGGTAGCTCGCCAGGAAACGACCAACGACGGACGGCCATTTTAGAATCGTCACTCTTCAATTTTGTCTCGAAAAAGTCTCGAGCAAAGTCGATTGACGGCATTGTAGCAGTGCCAAACCACGCCATTATGGGCAGCACGCACTGATGTGAACTGACAACGAGATATACCAGTAGATCATCCCAATTGCTGTCCTTGACGTTGCAACTCCCGAACCGCCTCCTCCGCCTCTCCTCCTGAGCTCTCGTGCTCTCGTCTCGCAATGCGCCCGCGACTCGTTCTCCCCCGCGGGGACCTCGTCCGGCCATGCTCCCCGGCGATACACTCGACGACCACTCGATTCTTTACACAGAGCGCATCAGTTCGCGTGGGCATCCGAACAAGACCCCAACTCGGCTTCCTTAATGTGCCCGTAACTACCCAACAAAACCGCTACCTGACGACCGAGCGCAAGGCGAGACTCAAGTACGACATCAAGCAGGGAATCAAGATCACCTCGTACCTTTGGATCGCCGGCGCTTGCTGCTTCGCCATTGCATTCGCCCTTGTCCAAGAAACACTCGAAGCCCGATATCCGACACCGCACGAATGGAGCTTGCTCAGTCGAATTTTCTTCCGCGGAGCTTTCTGCGAGCGAGACCAGACCGATCCATCCCGCACAACCGACTGGGTTCATGTGACGAATTGGATCAAGAGCGTGGTAGACCGGTTGGAGAATCCCGGCATTGACGGGAGGGGGCTAAAGGATGCGCCGTCTGATAGACCAAAAGGCACCAAGGACATCAGCACCATGTCCGAGAACTGGCGACGGGGATACTACGAAGCCATGATGTTGTACGCAAAGGCCGCCGAGAACGTCGAGAACTGGGTAACCGACAAGACCCAAAACCTCACCGTGCCGAACGACTACGTAATCGGTCCCTCCAACCCCAACCCGCGCCCCTTTCCCAACGAGAACTACCGACCGCCCCAAGAGGACGACTGCGTGCCAACCTTCGAGTCCCCCAACGAGATATACATGCGCATCCTCTCCACCGAAGGCCTGACCAACCGACAGCGCATGGAAGCCGGCCTCGCCTACGCCACCTGGCTCGAATTCAAGCAAATCACCGGTCCGGCCAACATCATCCTCGAAAACGCCGTCGACCTCGCCGCCAACGAGCAAGCCTCCCTCACCGGCGGCCAGTCCCCCCTGGACACCAAAACTTACACCCTCATCGACACCGCCGGTCCTCCCTCCTCCAACCTCCTGCAATCCCTCACCGCCCTCGCCACCTTCCGCGCCCGCAACGGCGACGTCTCCTCCGCGCTTCCCATGCTCGTCTCCATCCTCCAAGCGCGCAAAACCCTTCCGACTTCCGACCCGCGCCGCATCCCGTCCCTTCCACAAAAGAAACAAACCTGGGCCGGCGCCGTCCTGGCTCTCCTCAAGGAACCGCCCTACCCGGACCCGCCCGAGGACGGCACCCTCCCCCCGCTTCGCGACGCCAAGGAACGCTGCGAGGAGGCCGCGCTGAGCCTGCATATTGGCGAGATCATGTACACTGCCAAGTCTACCAACCCCAGCCCTTCAACCACTGCTCACAGTCATCGTGAGGAAGGCCTAGGCTGGACCCGCGAAGCAGTCGACATAGCCGAGGAACAACTCCGCGGTCTAAGCAACAAGCAGTCCGCCATGGCCGCCAGACTCACATGCCGCGAGTGTTTGGCGGCCGGGTTGGAAAACTGGACGATGATGGTTTCGAGGCTGGCGAGGGAGGAAAAAGCGAGGAAGGAGGAGTTGGAAAGGAATCCGGAGCTTCACAAGCAAAAGAAGACGAGCTGGTGGAGCTTTTGGGGACAGGGGGAGCATAAACAGGAGGATCTGAATAGGTGGGCGGCGGAGGAGAAGGTTATTGCCGAGAGGCAGAGGAGGGCGGCGGATTTGTTGGACGAGTTGCCGACGGGTAATAGGGGGTTTCTGTCTTTTTTGCAGGCTTAGATGCTTGGATGGCTAGGAAGAATGGGGTGGATCTGGGGTGGGTGGATTTGGGGTGGCCTTGAGACACCCTCTCACAGGGACAATTGATGGGGCTATTCGTTAAATGCATCACTAAAAGGAGCACAGGACAAAGGGGCACAGAACACTACTTTGTTACCTTGTATGTATGTTTGTATGTTTAGTAGTTTGCTTCAAGCATTGTACGTATTACAGAAGCTTATGGTGAGGGACAAGGAGGACACAGCACTCCTTGCCGATATTCACGACTGTTGGATAAATTCTCAGCTATGAACATTTGTGATCCTGATTATCTATCGATTTGAAACTCCCGAAAATCATCAGGCTACTTGTGAGATACCAGCAGATGATTTTCAGAGAGCCACTTCGCTACTAAGTCTAGGATATCAGAAATTCTGGAGAGCCACAAATTCACTTTCCCTTCTGTTTAACTCGAAGATTCGCCTCGTTCTTTTCAACGGGCATTGTCTCGAAGAAAGATAGCTCAAGTATCTCTTCCAGTTCCGTATCTGTGTGATCATCTCCGTTCCACTCATCCTTGTAGCCGAGAAGCCAGCACTCAGTAGCTTGACTAAGCCGCTCCTACTGCGAGGAACCACCGGCGTTGGAGTCCTAGGATTTCTCTTAGGTCTCCTCCTCCGAGTCGCCATCGCTATCCGCCGTCATTTCTCTCTTGGATATCTCCTTGGCTAACTCCTCGTCGATACCCTCGGGTTCATCCTTAGAAGGCTTGGTGACATCTCTCTGAACTCTGACCTTGACCTTTTTGGCCTCCTCTTCATGGTCCTTTTCGTCGTCTCCCTCCTTCTTGGTCTCCACCTTGGACTCATCGTCGTCCTTATCCCATCCTGGCCATTTACCGTCATCCTCCTCTTCCTCCGGGAAGAAGATATGAACCCTCTCATTGACGTAATCTTTATCCAGAGCGACCTCCTGCAGCCACTTCAAAACCGCTGAGCCGGCCTCGACGAGCGCGAGCTCCATGATGAAGGCGTCGGGGCCGAGACTGTAGGTGGGGCAGCCGTAGCCGACGTAGCCGGTGACGGCGCGGCTGCCGCCCTCGGGGCCGGCAATGAGGGTGTCGAGGGGGTCCTGGTTCATGATGTAGGCGCGTCCACGCTGTTTTGAAGGGGGTTTGTTAGCCGAGTGACTGATGATTGATCGCGGGCCTGGAAGGAGAAGGCGCAACTTACCTGATCCATGAACTTCTTGAAGCCCTGGCAGTCCGCCTCACGCATATCGTAAAAGCCACCCAGAATCACAAGAGCGTTCAGTCTGTGTCCGATCTTCGCCCAGACATCGTCATTGTCGAGGTATTGTTCCACCTCGTCCGCCATGTCACCGAGCGCGATGACATCGATCTTGGCCTTGTCACTGACGAACTGCGGCACCACCTTCTCAAAGATATACTTGAGATGCTCCGTCGGATTGGCATTCTCCGGAATGCAGTTCCTCGCCGGATCGTGGTGCCAGCCCCAGTGAACCAGACTGCTACCCGGAATCTGGTGACGAGCAAACTCACTCAGCCCCTTCTTGCCCTCGGGCCACCACCAGAGGTTGCCGGGATTGGCGAGAATGATGCCAGGCGCAGCGTCGTCGGTAGCGGAAGACTTCTGCTGCTTGAGCGCCTTCACCATGTTCACCATCGAGCCCTTGTTGAGACCGCCCAGTCCGCTGGCCACACGGTGGGCCAAGATGCCAAAGTCCTGGCCGGACTGGCCGAAAATGATCACGACGCGCGACTTGGTGGAGATGTCCTCGCTGAGACGGATCTTGGCGTGACGTTCGTCTTCGCCGGCAACGCCGAGTGGGAGGAGGACTTTCTTCAGACCTTCGGCTTCGAGCCTTGAGTCGATGATATCGCAGACCGCCTCTGTTGGAAAACGATGGTTGTGTCAGTATAAGCTCAGATTGTTGTCAGAAATGGGGAGTTCGTTACATACGGTTGAACGCGAAGCGCTGGCAGTCGTTGTACCTCACGTTCTTGGTCGAGAAATACTTGAAGTAGAAGTCGGGGTCATGCAAGTAGCGAACTTCATCTTCTTCGTTGATGAAGTATCTATACGCACAGTTTATGTTAGAGTGTCCGTCCTGTTGAGGATGACTTGCTTGATTATCACGAACCCGAGCTCCTTGAGATTTGAGGTAAACTTTGGTTCAGCCGGGAGGCCTGACCAACGGCGACGAAACATCTTTTCTGTTGGGAGGTCGTTGAGTGTCCTGGTTGGGTTGCCGTTGATCAAGTTGGTTGGTTGTAAGCGTGAGGAAGGAAAGAACGTGAACCGCGTCGAGGGGTATTTGAATCCTCGTCGCTTGGAGGCTCGCGAAGAAACTCGAAGGCTGCCGAACCGGTTTGAAGATGAGACGGAAGGAACCCAACACTTGTTCTTTCCTTCACAGGGAAAGAGCGAGAATGGCGAGATCGGAGAACGGCATGGGATGATACTAACGAGTGAACATTGATAAGGTAAACACTCAACTGCTTCAGATGGATGGTTAAACTGCTCGACATTGTAGCCCGGGCTGTAAGATCGATAGATGTAGACATGCGGTACTGGTTCCAGTTCTCATCCAGACCTGCCTCATCCCATCACCGATACAAGACGTGCTTGACAAACATAATGGTGTTAACAGGTAACCAAACTCAAGCTGACAGCCGCTCCAACGTGGAAGTGTTTCCTTGACAAAATCAAGGTTGCTACAATTGCAAACGAGAGCAATCGCCGGTTATGAGAACTGACGGAATGGATACCACGAGACTTCAACGAACATCAGCGATCGAAGGCATGGTGAAGGGAGTCGTCGAACATACGGAAGTGTGGGTGGACGTGGTTGTCATGCGAACAAAAGGCATCAACTTCCGCAACTCGTTAACAGCATCATCGGTGTGGTTGAACCCAACACCTCTCATTTCGCGAGACAATAACAGTTTTGGTAGGGAGACAAGTGCAAAAGCACCATCCAAACCATCAGCCAGAAACAACCTTCTTCCTCACACCCCCAGCCCATGGCCAGAGATTGCAACGAAAAAGTCGCGAGCACAAACAAGTAGTAGTTCGCGTCGCCTGGAGGCAGTGTAATACCAGGGACACAGTGGTCAGTCTCCATAGGCAAGCCTAGAGGGAAACCGACCGAGTTGCAAAAATTAGAATAATCAAGATTCTACTCCGTAGAGCAGTTTCAGAGATTAAACTGAAAAGAACAGATACTACACTTGATCTAAGCCAAAAGGCAAAGAGAGCTAAAGAAGAAAAGGAAAAGAAAACCAGGTAAAAGCTGGGAGGGGAGGCCGGTCTTAAATAGGTGTTGGGATGTGGCCTGTGCACGAGTGCAAAGCTTGGGGATTTAGGTGGAACCCTGGTAGGGGGTGGCAGCCAGTTGGTGCGCGACTGGCAGACCTGGCGATGGTCGTTGCACGCGTTGCTGCTTGGCTGGCAACCTGCGAGAAAAATGACACCGCCCGGCAGAATGCTGCCATTTCGCCCCGCAGCGGGCTGGACGGCAAGCGCACAGGCCATACTGGCCGCCGTGGGGAGCCGGGAGAGTGACTGCGGCTCGCTAGCGGGCGACGACGCCGGAAGGAAAGCAACTGCCTGTGATAGTATCGAATTCGCGCCTCGATCGTTATCGACGTCGTCCACCTCCGACCCAACCCGCCAGTTCACCTTATAACCAAACCGCCAAAATGTCCATGTTCCGTGCCAAGAAGCTCGACCTCGGGTGCTTCACCAACGTCCGGGTCCTTCGTGACCACTCCAAGCGCAAGGCCTTCTTGGAGGCTGAGCCGGAGAGGTACCTACATCTTGCGTCCCTCAATTGCGACCACGGAGACAAGAACAGATGATCTAACGACTTTGTTTGTTATTTGACATAGACAAGCCCTGCGCTACGTCATCCGCAACACCACCCTCCCTGCCCGTACCAGGGCCGTCGCCCAGCTCCAGCTCACCCAGATGCACGCCTACACCAGGCCGACGCAGATCCGGAACCGCTGTCTTCTTGGTGGAAAGAGTCGAGGTATTTTGAGGGAATTCAAGATGACAAGAGTAAGTCCCTATCGAATGTTCAAAAGGAGGGGTGGTGGGCTACGAGTTGAGCTCCGGATGGATGGGGGGAACCTTGCAGAGGCAGCAGCTTGCTAACATGGTTGGATCGCAAACAGTACAATTTCCGTATGAACGCTCTGATGGGTAACATTCCGGGTGTCAAGAAGGCCTCTTGGTAAAAGAGAGCATGGCTACAAGGAACCCGGAGGTTTGTTGTGGTGGAGATGGTATCGGTACGCCCAGAGGCGAATAAACTCTTTTCAAAACCCAGATGGGCTCGGGTCATCGTGTTGGTAAGAAAGTGTTACGCAGGGTTGAGAGACACCCTTGTGAGTGACCGCACGATGAAGAGTGCTTCAAAGCTTTTAAGTGGGCAGAGGGAGTTTGTATAATGCATCCTCTTGGACTGGGGATCTCTCTCCCGATGCCCGCTGTGTACTACTGTTGTTACAATATTATACTCAGACACAGCAAATGAATGAATGTCTTTTTCAAGTTAACCGAAAGACGATTCTCCCAAACGCCAAAACGCATGCGACCCCCCAAGGTGCCAAATAACCAATCCATCATCCGTCTATATGTTGGTTTACCCACCATGGGATAGCTGTGAAAGCGCGAAATCCCGATTATAAATGTTGAAACACGCTCCGAAAATCCCATCTAACACAAGCTGGTTTAAGCGGACTTGGCGCTAGTCGCCTCCTCGGCGGCAACCGCCTGACCGAGAGCCTCAGAGACGGCCTTCTCGCCGGAGCGCTTCCTCAAGACGTTCTCGATGAAGGCCTCGCCAGCCTTGTACGAGGAACGGACCAGAGGACCACTGGCGCAGTAGAGGAAGCCCATATCAAGGGCACGCTGCCTCCAGAGCTCGAACTCATCGGGAGTGATATACTTCTCCACCGCGAGATGTCTCTTGGTTGGGCGCATGTACTGTCCGAAGGTAACGACATCAACATCGACGTTCCTCAGTTCTACAGAGCAACAATTTGGTTAGCATTTATCAAACGGGCAAGCGCAACTCGTATATATGACTCACCCCTCAAAGCTTCCCAGAGCTCCTCCTCAGTCTCGCCCAGACCAAGCATGATACTCGTCTTGGTGATAATGCCCACCTTGCCCCGGACCTTCTTAACGTGTTCCAACACCTTCAAACTCTGACGGAATGTGGCACGGCGATCACGCACGTAAGGCGTCAGGTTCTCGACAGTCTCAACGTTATGCGCATACACATCCAGTCCACTCTCCGCCACAATCTTGACCATATCCAAGTCACCGGCAAAGTCACCGGTCAATGCCTCAACAAGAAGAGTCGGCTTCTTCTGCTTGATCCGGCGAATCGTTTCCGCAAAGTGACGGGCACCACCATCGGCCAAATCGTCACGATCGACGCTTGTCAGCACAACGTAACCGAGACCCCAGCGGGCCAGAGCCTCAGCGGTGTTCTCGGGCTCGTGGGGGTCCAGCGGGGGCGGCTTGCGGCTTGTCTTGACGCTGCAGAAGCGGCAGCCACGGGTGCAGGTGTCGCCCATGAGCATGATGGTGGCCGTCGCGGCGGCCTTGTTGGAGCCGCCCCAGCACTCGCCGATGTTGGGACACCTAGCCTCCTCGCATACTGTGTGAAGGTTGAGACCGCGCAGGTCGGCCTTGATCTTGGCAAATTCGGGGTTCGCGCCAACACTCGGGATGGGCGTCTTGAGCCATTCGGGCAAGCGGGTGATGGTACGCTTCTTGCCGGCGGGTCCGACTTGGGCTGTGCGCAGGGTGTAGGCTTCGCTGGGTGCGAGAGGAGCGGCTGACGATTGGTTTGCGATGAAGTCGTCGAGGGAAGCGACAGTGGTGTCCTTGAAGTAGGTCGGGCGCGGCTTGGTTGCGGGCGCGGATGCGGATGCGGCTGGCGATGACTCTTGCGATGTCGGCTGGCTGGATGGGGCAGATGGGATGGTGGCGTATGACCGAGTCGACAGGGCGGCGGCGCGCGCAAGAGACCTCCGCAAAGGCGCCTGGAGACGCTGGATCGGGGCCGGTGAAGCCATGATGTGTGATAAGCCTTGGTGTTGAGCTTGCCGGAACCCTACCAGTCGTGAACTGCTGCAAACAAGCCGGGGGATCTTGGGTGGCGGATGCGGATGATAGTGGATGACTGGGGGAGCAATGGAGACAAAAAGTTCGGCCCCGGTGCACCGGCGCTTTGGAGCCTTTGGAGGGTGGTGCGTATCCCGACGACAGAAAGATACGTACCGCACCCCTTGCCACTCTGATTACGGCGCGCGCCGTAGCGCGCGCGTAGCTCGTATCATACACGTACTACTCAAAGAAGTCAAGACTCAAAAACGTATTCTTTTCCTTTTTTAGCAATATTTTCCACGTAATACAAACGCGTAACTTACGCGACATTGAAAATTTTCGTATCGTAAACGCGGTTTAAAAAAAATTGCGTATTGTAAACTAGTTTTAAATAATAATGAATTTGGAAGTATTAGGAGAAGGGAGGTGAAGGGGGTTGATAAAATAAGGATTTGGTAATTATTTTCAACAATAGTATAGCCTAGCAGTAAACGCGTTGGCGTTGAACTAGTAAAGGCTATAGGTTCGATTCCCATCGTTGCCAATTTTTTTTGCCAAGGAAAAGTTTTTTCCAAAGTTTTTTTTTCTCCAAATTAAAATAAAACAAATAATTATTTTCCTCTTCGGGTATTAAATATAAAATTCAATAAAAAATATTTTTAGATTCGTTATACTTATTATATTATAAAACGTATATAGGGTAATTTAATTATATATATTATAAGTCTTAAAATCCATAATAACATTATTGTAATAAAAAAGTTAAAATAAAAAAAATTATTTAGAACTTGTTAACAAAAAAATTAATAAGTTTTAAGAATAATAATAGAAAAGTAACAAATATTTTTACTTTTATAATTCATAATTGGATTAAATAACTATTTTATTTTATTTTCTTATTAATACCCTTATAATAACTAATATAATATAGAATTATAAAGATATTATATAAATAAATATTTATTTTTATTAATATTCGCAATTATAATACTATTACTTTACTACCTTTATACTTTATAACCTTATTATCTTAATACTTTATTATTTTACTAATTTATTATATTATTTTATATTAAATTAGTTAATTAAATTAACTAATTTAATTAAAAGAAAGTTAATTAAATTGGCTAACTTAATTAAGGGAAAGTAATTTACTTAATTAAAACTTAAATTAACTTAACTACTTTATATATATACTAATTAAATTGGCCAACTTAGCCGAAGGAAGGTGGCTTACCTACCCGGCATTCGAATTAACCCGGCTACATTATATATATACCGGCTAAATTAGCCAATTTGGCCGAAAGAAGGTGGCTTACCTACCCGGGACTTAAATTGACCTAGCTACGTTATATATATACCGGCTAAATTAGCCAATTTAGCCGAGGGAAAATAACTTACCTACCCGGGAGTTGAATTAACCCGGCCACCTTATATATATACTAACCAAATTGGCCAACTTAATTAAAGGAAGATAGCTTACCTACCCGGCACTCGAACCGACCTAACCACCTTATATATATACCGGCCAAATTGGCCAACTTGGCCGAGGGAAGGTAGCTTACCTACCCGGCACTCGAACCGACCCAGCCACGTTATATATATACCGGCCAAATTGGCCAATTTGGCCGAGGGAAGGTGGCTTACCTACCCGGCACTCGAACCGACCTAGCCACGTTATATATATACCGGCCAAATTGGCCAACTTAGCCGAGGGAAGGTAGCTTACCTACCCGACACTCGAACCGACCCAGCCACATTATATATATACCGGCCAAATTGGCCAACTTAGCCGAAGGAAAGTAGCTTACCTACCCGGCACTCGAACCGACCCAACCACGTTATATATATACCGGCTAAGTTGGCCAATTTAGCCGAAGGAAGGTGGCTTACCTACCCGGCACTCGAACCGACCTAGCCACATTATATATATACCGGCCAAATTAGCCAACTTGGCCGAAGGAAAGTAGCTTACCTACCCGGCACTCGAACCGACCCAGCCACATTATATATATACCGGCCAAATTGGCCAACTTAGCCGAGGGAAAGTGGCTTACCTACCCAGCACTCGAACCGACCTAGCCACCTTATATATATACCGGCCAAATTGGCCAACTTAGCCGAAGGAAGGTGGCTTACCTACCCGGCACTCGAACCGACCCAGCCAYATTATATATATACCGGCCAAATTGGCCAACTTAGCCGAAGGAAGGTGGCTTACCTACCCGGCACTCGAACCGACCCAGCCACATTATATATATACCGGCCAAATTGGCCAACTTGGCCGAAGGAAGGTGGTTTACCTACCCGGCACTCGAACCGACCCAGCTACGTTATATATATACCGGCTAAGTTAGCCAACTTAGCCGAAGGAAGGTAACTTACCTACCCAGCACTCGAACCGACCTAGCTACGTTATATATATACCGGCCAAATTGGCCAATTTAGCCGAGGGAAAGTAGCTTACCTACCCGGCACTCGAACCGACCTAGCCACCTTATATATATACCGGCCAAATTGGCTAACTTGGCCGAGGGAAGGTAGCTTACCTACCCGGCACTCGAACCGACCCAGCTACATTATATATATACCGGCCAAATTGGCCAACTTAGCCGAGGGAAAGTGGCTTACTTACCCGGCACTCGAACCGACCCAGCCACGTTATATATATACCGGCCAAGTTGGCCAACTTGGCCAAGGGAAGGTGGCTTACCTACCCGGCACTTATTTTACTTACCCGCTACTTAATATACCTACCCTACCCTTATATTGGCCGTGGCTATTGAAATCCGCTTAAGTTTATATTAAAGTACGACGGAGATATTTAATTTAGTAGCCGTAAATCGATTTTTAAAATTTCCTATACAAATGAATTTCGCGGAAATTCGGAAATTGCGACTTAAACCATCTACCCGCACCTTCCCCAAATTAGCGGTCGGAGGGTATACGGGAAGGGAGGGCAAGAGTAACCGGCTAAAGTAAGATAATAATTAGTAAGAGCGACCGGCTAAAATAGGTAAGAGCGATTAGCTACGTATAGGGCAGCGTATACGACCGTATAGAAGGTTTAATTAAAAGGCTAAACGCTATAGAGTAGCGTATACAACCGTATATAGGGTTTTATAGAAGGTTAAACGCTATAGGGCAGCGTATACGACTATATATAAGGTCTTATAGAAGGTTAAACGCTATAGGGCAGTATATATAACCGTATATAGGGTCTTATAGAGGGTTAAGCGCTATAGGGTAATGTATACAACTATGTATAGGGTTTTATAGAAGGTTAAGCGCTATAGGGCAATGTATACGACCGTATATAGGGTCTTATAAAGGGTTAAGCGCTATAGGGCAGCGTATACGACCGTATATAGGGTTTTATAGAGGGTTAAACGCTATAGGGCAATGTATATAACCGTATATAGGGTCTTATAAAGGGTTAAATACTATAGGGCAATGTATACGACCGTTTCTACGGGAAAGTTATTCGGGTATTCCCTAACCCTTTTCCGTAGGGCTAGAAATAAATTTAAATAATAATAAATTTCTATTTATATTAAATAGTTTCTATACAGTTCCCGTATAGAGATTCTAATTTATATTAATAGGCTTAACTAATAAATCTAACTTCTTCCTCAATTTACTTTTCTACAAGGTAATTACTAGGGTATTTTTACCTTAGCACCCCCCCGCGGAATATTTATTATCTTTAATTCTAAATTTTAAATATAGTAATATATAAATTATTAAGCCTTCTAATTAATACCCTTAGTACTAAGCAAGGAGGAAAACATTAGGCTTAATAAGAAAATTAATTTAGACTAGATATAAGTATTAATACGATAATACTGCGAATTCCTCTTCTACTATTAAGCAATAAGAGCGTCTCTATTAAATTATTAATTAATTTAATAATAATAGGCTTAATCTATATAAGAATAATATATAACTTAATTTATTAACCAACCTATATAGGTAATTTAAAGATAGATCGTTTAACCTTACTATTAATTGTAATATAGGGATATTCGGGGGTATAAGTATTTAATAAAAAGAGGTAAAATTCTAAAATTTATTAGAAACTAACTATTGCGAAAGCATTTACTAAGGATGTTTTTATTAATTAAGAGCGAAAATAATAAAGTCCCTAATAAAAAATATAAGCCCGGCCTATCGATCTTGGAATGTAGTTAATAATTATATTAATTTAACGGGGAAAATAAATAGTAACCTATAAAGGAAACTTTAATCTCAATTTATATAGTAATATAATACGTAATTACCCTATAGTCTACCGGGGAATTAACGCTATATATACACCCCCCCTTAACTCTAATTAAATTTTATTTAATTAGTAATCTAAAAAGAACTATTCAATACTAAGGAGTACCCTATAAATATTAGCAATTAGCCTATCGACCTTAGAACGTAATTAATAATTATATTAATCCAACGGGGGGAATATAGGGATGGAAAAATAACCATTTATATTAGTAGTTGGCCTATCGATAATAAATTAATAATTTTATTAGGGAACCTAATATTAGTAAGGCCCAACTAAGAACGTAATACCTAATTTAATTAAAGACTTTCTATCTTAAATTTAGCTTAACTAATGAGTAAATTAAGACCGAGAAAATTAAAATTCCTATTAATAAACCTTTAAAACGTAACTTTAACTTAATTACCCTATACCCCTATAACGGCGTTTAAATCATTTTAATCAATATACTTTTTAAAATAAACTTTTAAACTTTTAAATTTAATAATTTTATTAAAACGTAACTTTAATTTAACTACCTTATACCCTTATAATAGTGTTTAAATTATTTTAGCCAATGTACTTTTTAGGATGAACTTTTAACCCTTTAAATTTAATAATTTTATTTCTCTAAATATTATACTACTAGGATTTCCCTTATAAGAAGTTTACCCAATTAATAGTAATTCCTTAAACACGAAGCGTATCCTAATCCCCGCGCTTTATTATTAAGGAATTTCAAACCCTAGGGAGTAGGAGGGTAATTCCCCTACGCTATTAGGCTAGCAATTTATAAATTATTACTTAAAGGTAAGGGGAATCTAACTTCCTATTAAAAAATTAAATACTTAAAAACATATAAATTTATTCTACCTTTTTTCGCTTTTTTTTTATAATTTTAGTATTAACTTTAAATAAATTTTTAAATAAGTATTAGGTAATGGGATTAGGACCTTAAATTTAGAGTTAAAACCGGCCGGATAGTAAGTAACGGAGTTAGAGCCGGCCGGGCAGCGGAATTAAGACCGGAAATTTAGAATTAAAACCGGCCGGGCAATAAGTAACGGAATTAGAACTGGCCGGGCAGTAGGTCGTTTCGGGTTAGAAATATATATCCCTTTATAAATTTATCGCTTTAGATATTTTTCTATAATCTGTTAACGTAATTAGTAACGCCGCTAATATATATTCTATAATATTAATTTTGTAGTATAAATACTCCCTTAAATAGGTAACGCACTAGTAGGTTACCGGTTCGAATCCGGTACGGGTCCTCTTTTTTAATTTTTTTTTTTACTTATTTATTAGAAATAGCCTTTTATTTATTAGAAACAGCCTTTTATTTACTAGAAACAATTTTTTATTTTTTAAAAACCGGGGATATTATTTATTCTACTAAAATCATTATACTCTTGTAAATTATTAAAGAGCGTAAACGGGTATTGGGGATATTGTCTATTCTATTAAAGTTATTATACTCTTATAAATTATTAAGGAGCGCAAATGGGTATCGGGGATATTATTTATTCTATTAAAATTATTATACTCTTATAAATTATTAAAGAGTGTAAACGGGTATTGGGGACATTATTTATTCTACTAAAGTCATTATACTCTTATAAATTATTAAAGAATATAATTAGGACGTATGCTAAAAAGCCTAAATTCGAATTTCGTCGGGGCTTAAAACCCTTTAAATTCCGGCTTTCTAATAATATATAATTAATATCGTTTCTAGCGTCGGCGGGGTTAGCGGGGCCGGCCGGCCACTATTTTCTAAAATTGTATATATATCTAAAGTCTAATATAAATTCAACGGTTTTATTACTTTATTTGTAATATAAATTATAATAGTCGAGAAGCTACTTAAGTTCGCTAATACTATAAAGGAATATAAATTTACCTTTTTTAACTAGAAAGTAAAAAAGTTCTTCAAATCCCTTATTTACGAAGTAGAAAAGAGGTTTCGGAAGTTATAGTACGAATTTAATTATCGTTTTTAGCGTCGGCGGGGTTGGCGGGGCCGGCTATTATTCTCTAAAATTATATATATATTTAGAATTTAATATAGATTTAATATCGTTTCTAAAGTTTGTTCTACTACCTATTGGAAATTTCTTGCCGACTTATATAATTTTATTACTTTACTCGTAATATAAATTATAATAGCCGAGAAGCCATTTAAACTAGTTAATACTATAAAGGAGTAAAAGTTTAAATAATTTTTCGGCTACTTAGAGGTATATAGATAGGTTTAGTAGCCTTACGGCTAAAGTTAATAACGAATCTAAAAAGTAAGGGTCCTAGAGGAGAAGAGGTTTCGGAAGTTATAATACGAATTCGATTATCGTATTATTATAAAAGTCCTTAATATAATTCGACTTGCTGTAACGGTAGCAATTCAAAGACTCATCTTTATACGAATTTATACGGTAATATATAAAGATTCTATTGTCGGTTTAAAATAAGCGGGAAATAAGTAAGCCGTTTATTTAAACCGACTATAAAAGAAAATAGATAAGGGAATATATTAATATTATACGGAAAAGATTTCAATTTAGTAATTAATCCCCCCCGTCCGTACTATTCTACGGGTAACCGTCCTATACTTATAAATTATCTATATCGTTTATTATAGCTTCAAACTCACAATTAAACCGCTCAGCCCTTCTAATATACTAACTATAAGTACGCTCCGCTTCCGTAGAGAAGATACCGAATTTTCTATATATTATTTATTAGAAAGTATAGAAGCCGTATATTAAGAGCTCCGATTACTCTTGTATTATCTACCGTTAAGGAAAGCTAAATCTCTTATTCTACTATACTATAGGCGCTCTTAGTACTACTTCCCGAACCTTAAATTATTTATAGCCCTTATTTTACTACGATTCTAACCAAATAGCGAAACGGTCCTCTAATAATATTTAGCAATTATTAACGAAATAATAATATTAAAAATAATTATATAGTAATTACCAATAGTTATAAAAGCAGTAATCGCAATTAATTAACTACTAATTAAACACCCCCTTATAGTGAATTATATTAATAAAAATAAATAACCATATATTGAAATATTTATTAATATTATAAAGACGCTTCCCTTTAAAAGCCTCTAGTAGAACCAACTTCTATATTAGTATAGGGAATTTACGAAGTCCGGGGAATTTAGCGCTATTGCGTAAACTCTTAGTGCAAAAATTATTCTTAACTTTAATAATATAATTAAAATAATTAACGTCGAATTGCAATATATATTTTATAATACCGAATAAAGAGAACTTTTATATTATAGCCTTATTTTCAAATTTCAAACCAGAATAGTAGCCTTCGAGAAGGTTAATTATAAAGACCTATTAAAGCACAATTAGCACAAATTAGGTTACGGACGAGGCTTAGGAGTTTAGGAATTTATATTTACAATAATAAAAATAAATACTTACGAACGTAATTAATCTACTACAATTTAGATCGCTTCTAATACGTCTCGATATAATTATACTTAGGGTCGTCTTCGTTTAAATAATCGAAAGCACACTAAATCGAATTATCGCAGCCTACTTTAGAATATCGCCTGCGAAGGGTAATACATATATATTCCAAGCACTCTTTATAGCGGTCGCTAAAAAGGTTACGTTTAAGGGTCTATTCTACGTAAACGTAGCAAAAAAAATACTTAACGTTAATATTAAAAAAGGCTAACCTCACGGCTTTTTATTCGACAGCCGAATTATTTATAAGGAAATACCAAAGCGGCTACTAACCGCCGTCTTTATTAATCTATTTATAAATTATTACTAGAATTTCCTTTATAATATCGCCATCTACTTTCTTTATTAAAAAGTAATTACAAGGAATTTAACGATTATATTTATTACGAACCAAGAGAGTATAGAATAACTAATTGAATTAATTAGTATTATATATAGTATTTATAAGAATAAAATACCCTCGCCGTCGCAATATATCAATTTGCTCTAAATGCGTATAAAAAAGACGTATTAGCAATATATATACTAAGAATATTAAAGGTATTATATAAAACGAATAGTAATTTACTAGCAATCGCCCAAACTACGCCTAGAGAAATTACGCCATTTCGTACGACTAAAATCGCTTTATAAAACGATTTAAACCCGCCCGCCGTTTTATTTACTATTACCCGAATAAATAAAAATTATAAGACCTAATCAATTTATATTTAAAGTACCTAATCTTTACCTACGCGATATATATCCGGGTAAGCGCGCCGGAATACCCTACCCTAATTAAATATATCGTACCTATTGAACTATTTACCTCCGATATTATAGAGGTTAATCTTAATTTATTCTATCCGGCCATAAGTACTATATAAAGCGCGGTAGATAGTAGTAGATGGTAACCCTCGAGAAACATCGTTATCAATTAATTAACGAAGGCTAAAAGATCGTTTCGTCTAATTAAATAGCTTAAAGCTATAATTATAGGCTTTATTATTAATAATCTTAATAATAATACGAAGTAAGGTACTATTAGGGTCCTTCGGATCGCCGTTATAGTAAAAGATTTTAATCCCTCGTAATAAATATATTTAGGGATCTAGAAATAGTTTAAAGCGTACGCCTTTAAATATATACGTAATTATATATTTATAAAGGTTCTTTACCTAAAGCCGGTAATATATATATATCCTCACGCATTTACAATTGAAATCGTCCTACTTCTTATTTAGCCTACGTATTTAATTAATACTATATATATTATTAAGGAATAGCCAATAATAATTATACTCTTCCCTTATAAATTCTATTATTATAAAATTAAAGACGTTTTATCGGTAGTGGGTAAAGTTTAGGGGTAAATTATAAATATTGTTAAAGGCGGGTATAGCGGCGGGTACGGCGGCCTATACTTCTAGTATAAGGGTAAATACGGGAGCGGCCGGTATAGGGATATCTATTATTCCGAATAAATATTAATAATAATTTATAGCAGGACTTTTTATAAAATACTTACCAACTTCCGGTATAGGGACTACCTGCCCTTCTAGAATAGGGGTAGCCGTAGGGGTAGCTAACCCTCCTAATATAAGTACGGGTACGGGGGCGGCCTGCGCTTCTAATACGGGGGCGGGCATAGGGGCGGGTACAAGGGCGGCCTACGCTTCTAATATAAGGGTGGCCGTAGGGGTAGCTAACGTTCCTAGTACGGGGGCGGGCACGGGGGCGGACACTTTTAATATAAGGGCGGCTAATATAAGGATATCGATATCTATTATTCCGAAATATTAATAATAATTTATAGCAGGACTTTTCGTAGGGTACTTACCGGCATCCTCTAACGCGACCGCGACCTTTAACGCTTAAATAAATATAGTATAATCGCCGGGCGCGAAACCCATTAAGTCCTCTTCGTTAATATACGCGATTTAAAGAATTACACCGGGTATAAACTAGCCAAATTAAGCCTCATTCACATCGACACCGGCATTTAAAAGCTACTCCGGGTCGTTAATATCCTATTCAAGCTCCTAATTAAACAAATTATTTTATTATTCGTCAATTAACATTGCATTAATTAGCTTAGGGAATTCGTTAAAAAGCATTATAATAACCGGTATTAGAAGCCTTTATACTTAATCTATAATAATAATAGTAGTAGTAATAACGGTAGTAATAGCGGTAATAATAGCGGTAATAGCGGTAATAGCGGTAGTAATAGCGGTAATAATAGTAGTAATAGTAGTAATAGTAGTAATAGTAGTAATAGTAGTAATAGCGGTAATAATAATAATACGATTTACAAAAAGTCGTTATACGAAGAGAAGTATAAAGGTATTCAAGAGAAATACAAATAAATAAAAATATGGGTATTCTATTATTTTAATTATTTTTTATATTAGTAACTTTACTAATAATATTATATATTATCTACGCCTAATAGTACCTAACGCCCCCAGGGTTTCGTATATAATACCCGTATCTTTTATAAACCGCGGCCAATTTTATTGCCGACAATGGGAATCGCATTTTCTAAATAATTTCAATTAAATACCAAAATTATATGAAATTATACAAATAGATAGCGATACTATAGCGTTATATTGCGCCGACGTACGTATTCCCGTCGCCTATTGTGTTTGACCGCGCCTTACTAATAAACTCTATATTATACGAATATTTTCTAATATTTTCGATATTTTATTTGGCGGGAGTGGGTTACGAGTCTGGGCGCTTGGCGTTACAAGGGGTGTGGTACGTATCTTTCTGTCGTCAGTTTACGCAGTGTCCTTTGGAGATTTTTAGTAGCCCACGCCGCCCATGTCCGGTTACGTAACGCCGATCATACCCGCCAGCTGCCGGGGCGCATTAGAGGTAGGGAGCCGCGCTTGAACCGGCAAGACCGGGACCCCCATTCCTTGTGCTGGCGGCGATGACTCCATTTTGTGAACCCTTTTGGAGTCCAGCAGTTCACCCCATGTTGTTTCTCGTGGAAGTCTGGAAGCAGCCGACTGACTGACTTGCAGATAATCCTTCCCGATTTGTTTCAACATCTTGTTACACTAAACTGGGGGTTAGTGGTAAGGACGACTTATATCACTATCTGTTTCCGCAAAAAACACCGTCGAATCTGTATCTGGTTGACGGCATTCGCTTCGGTCAACAGCCCCGTCCCGGTCATTCAGGTGGACCGGGGATGGAGAGAAAGATGCCGTAACATCCGCATGCCGTGGATGCTTTTTCCGGTCATGTCGGGCATCTTCGACCGTTGAGAATGAGAGGGCAGGTTCGATATATGTACTTGTAGTATGAGGAATGTATGGATGGTCGATGAAACGAAGCTGCAACACAACCGACCCGAACAAAGGAGAAAACCGTGCCAATGCGGTTAGGTGTGAGCTCTACCCAGTCGGTGAAGTGTCGTAGTCAGGAGAACTCAGGGGAAAGACAGGCTCTTCACCGTGATGTTGCCTAGCGAGGTCAACTTTGACTTGTTTCTCAGGTATCTATAGACGGCAAGCCGATGGAAAGTTGAGTCTCTTCGAGATCTTTCTTGTGCATGTTGAAAATACCAAATTCGTAGCTAGTGCGTTTTCACGTGCGACTCTTTCAGATGGACGAATGACCGACTTCTCACTGCACCCTGAACTTGGTGTGTTTCGTCACCAGAAGCTGCATAGCCACTGAGGGGTGAAGCTGGAGAGGGGCTGGCTGAGTGCTTGGTGGGCACTCAACCGAATTCACTGTTCCCGTCAGCTCAAGTGGAAGCTGAGTGAGTTGAAAGAGAATGGACATCAAGACAACTCTAAACATAAGCAAAAAAAAAACACAAAGCGGCACCTACCGAGCCACGTCTCCTTTTGCGTCTCAATAGAACTCAAGAAGAACAAAGCGCAAAATTCTCGAACGTAGGCCAGGCCCCTGATAACAAGAGGTTCGCATGGGAAACATTTGTTGGCGTCAATGGTGATCTTACCAGGCCGTGCCTGGGTTCCTGGTTGTCGGTGGGGCTTCCTTGGAAGCGATAAAAGGGATTGTGGCTCGTGCTTGTGTACCATGAGTCTTAACAGAAATGCGTGAAGTTCGTGACGAATGTCGTTAGTCACGCGGTACCCTAGCCCTCTTCTTTGCTGGCGGCAACCCAAATCACTCGAGTTCAAACCGCCCGGCTGTCCTCTGACCTCGTTCCTGCGCCCTCCTCCGCAAACCCAAACGTCTTGCAAACCTCCAGACCACCTCACCAGCCTTCCCGATTGCCAACCTTCTGCATTCCAACAACCCGACCTCCCCTCCCTACAACGTCCTGCGAAATCACGATCCTTTTTGCAACGTAATCCGCGACACACCAACAACACCATCACATCCTCTTTTTTCTGAGCTCGCGCTTCAAGCTCAATCGACAACAACCGATCTATTTCGTATTCAGCCACCCTCCATCAACAAAATGTCCGACGCTCCGTACGACCCTTATATCCCCAGCGGCCAGCAGGGCGCCGCCGGGCATCAAGGTGCTGGCAACAACGCGGGAACCGCCAGACTGCAACAGGTGGGTTGTTTCCCCCTTTAATGGCACTTTTTGGCAATGTGGAAACGAACGATACCTCTGGAATGCTTGGTCCATCCGTCTGCTTGATCCCCGCGAGGTCAAAACAATCGCATGATGTCGTCAACAATACCGCGTCTAGCTTTCGAGAGTCGTCTCGGGGAGGGAACATGATCGCCAGGATGGTGCACACGGGCGGGATCGATGGATCTGATGGATTTTGATGGATTGCATGGCATGAACATACGATCGGCTTGATCTCAACAACGTCCTAACGAGCACTTGGGCTGAAGATTGGTTGCGCCCCCCGGTCTCCTCCGGATATGGCGGTCAAAGCACAAGGCTACGGAAATATTTGGCGATGGGCCATACACAGCTACTATATGGAGAATTCGGCATTTTGGGACAAGCAGACGGATACGGATTGCCACCTCGCATTACAGTCGGATCGTTGTGGCCATGCGCCATGCTGCGGCCCTCTCTGGGATTTTTGCTGACGGAAATCCAGCAAATCGATGACACCGTCGGAGTGATGCGCGAGAACATCAACAAGGTCTCTCAGCGTGGTGAAAGGATCGATGCCCTTCAAACCAAGACCGATGACCTCGCCATTAGTGCACAGGGCTTCCGTCGTGGTGCCAACCAGGTCCGCAAGAAGATGTGGTGGAAGGTATGGACTATTCGTTTCCTGCGCTATACAGAAGGGCATGTTTGATGACTAACTGATTGCAACAGGACATGAAGATGCGCATCTGCTTGATTGTGGGCATCATCATCTTGCTCGTAATCATCATTGTCCCAGCAGGTATGTTTGACCTTGACCGTAATCTTGTGTGCTGAGAATTGTGTGCTGACATGGCTCTTTCCAGTCGTTGCTACGCGCTAAGCTGCTTGTGAATGATTTGGTTATGAGTGAAACAGAAACGTTGTCAGGAAGTGCACGAAGCTGGATTTGGCTTGCTTTTCAGCATTCGCAGGGAAGGAAATAGTGCTTCACTGGGATTGAGTATTTGGGTTGCTTTTTTTCTTACTTTTTATCGCCGCGGTTTTATCATGGTCTCCTCGCTGGTTGAGATGGCTCTGGCTTTGGTCTTGGTGACGACTTCTTCGACTGATGACCGGAACAACACGACCTGTTAGAGGCGGCGCGGAAAGGTTCGTCGCTTATACCACACACACCCTGTATCTACGAGATGAAAGGCGAGGAGGCGTTCTTCTTTTTCTCACTCTTGAACGGCTAATCAAGACGGTATCATGACCCATCCACCTACTAATAGTAATTCTACCTTTCCCCATCACTCACTTACAGGGTAGTGTATGCTTTGTTTAGACTTTAGAGTACGGCACTGGATGGCAACCTCGTGCCGGGTGCGGGGACGGGGTGACGGGGGCGACGCCGGAGCAACGGCTGCCATGCAGGTGTCGTTGATGCAGGTCCACTCATTGCACCCGGGCCATGGCATGGACGCTGGAATGCCTGAATGCCGTCCAAGGTGCATCATACGATGGAGCCTCGGTGTGACTCCGAACCGTGTGCACCTTGAGAGTTATTTTTCGCATTCTGCTGGGGGGAAGAGCGGTAACAAAGGTAATCTTATCGCGTAAAGCTTCATGTAAAAGTGTCATTTCTTGTTGTCATGTTGTTAGCAGTGAATGTTTGCAAATGTGTCACTTGCATCCAATGTCTCTTTGACATCTCTTGGCGGTCCAACATTGGCTTTGTGACGCTGGAGACACTGCGGTTTCGGCGACCAACATGTGGAGGAGAGATGGGGGAGGATGGGGTAAACAAATGACGGCCATCTTTCCATCTGATAAGATCTTGTCAACGACAGTCAGCCTACCGAGTGTAAAGATAACCAGGGGGTTGTCGGGGTTGTCCTCGGTGCTACTTGTCTTCACGTTCTTCTCTTCAACCCAAAATCGTCGACAGTTGTTGTGATGATTTTGAAGCCATTGTTCAAACATCTCGATCTACCGGTACGTACCATCATCCCCTCACCAACCCCCCTCTGAGCGGTTTCGGTTGTGGTTGCAATTTTTTTTCTCAGTTGCCCCTCCTCCACACTTGACGGGACTGGACTTGGCCAAAGTGCCAGGGCAGCCCTCACCCGCCACCTCCAGGCCTGCATGGGAATTGGGCCGACTGCAACCAGGCAAAATAAAAAAAAGTTGAACAGCCCGAACGCCGGCTCCTTGTTCCCGAACACAAATCATCATACCAAACCCATTGATCTTTGGCAAGGGATTCGGGAGTCAGCTTAGGGTCCTCTCCTCTCCTCTCCGTAGTTTTCTTCAGTTCCTTGCCTGTCAATGGTTGGTGATTTGCGCGCCAATTAACCAGACAATTGAGTTTTTTTATTCCTTCTAGTTGCGATCCAGAGCAGCCAGCCTATTAGTCACTCCTTGGTACAACACCATCCGAGTCGCCAGCCCGCCCGTCATACCCTCCGACGAGCGCATTACCGGTCGACCGATCGCTTCGATAGTCTCCTCGAGTTAACGAGCCGCCGAAACAAACAAGTCTTTCAACATGTACTCCGCTTGCGCTGTTGCCCTCCGGGCCGGAGCCCGTCGCGTGGTTCGCCGGGTTCCCAAGAGTGCTCGTGCCCTCCCCCGCGCTGCCGCCGCTCGCCGTCAGATCTCTACTTCGGCCGCTCGCCCGACCGATCTTACCACCCGGGGCATGATCGTCCAGACCCTGTCCTCGGTCGGTTCCAAGCGCGAGGTCCAGCAGTACCTCTCTCTCTTCACCTCGGTCTCCTCCCAGCGTTTCGCCGTTATCAAGGTCGGCGGCGCTATATTGACGGACTACCTCGACGAGCTTTGCGCCGCCCTCAAGTTCCTCTACACTGTCGGTCTCTACCCCGTCATTGTCCATGGCGCTGGTCCCCAGCTCAACCGGCTCCTCGAGGATGCTGGTGTTGAGCCCCAGTTCGAGGAGGGTATCCGTGTGACCGATGCCAAGACCCTCCGTGTTGCCCGCGATCTCTTCCTCCAGGAGAACCTCAAGCTGGTCAACAAGCTCGAGGAGATGGGTGTCCACGCCCAGCCCCTCACCACTGGCATGTTCCGCGCCGACTACCTGAACAAGGAGAAGTGGGGTCTTGTCGGTAAGGTCACCGGCGTTAACAAGCAGGCTATCGAGACTGCCATTAGCAACGGCTATCTCCCCATCCTCACATCCATGGCCGAGACCGACGACGGCCAGATTCTTAACGTCAACGCTGATGTCGCCGCTGCTGAGCTCGCCCGTGCCCTTGAGCCCCTCAAGGTTGTCTACCTCTCCGAGAAGGGTGGTCTCTTTGACGCCGGTGGCCAGAAGATCTCCGCCATCAACCTCGACGAGGAGTACGAGCACCTCATGTCCCAGGCCTGGGTCAAGTATGGCACCCGCCTCAAGATCAAGGAGATCAAGGAGCTCCTCGACACTCTTCCCCGCACTACCAGCGTTGCCATTATCCACCCCGAGGAGCTCCAGAAGGAGCTTTTCACCGACTCCGGCGCGGGTACCCTCATCCGCCGTGGCAGCAAGCTCCAGGCCGTCACCAGCCTTTCCGAGTTCAAGGACCTTGATGCTCTCAAGTCTGTCCTCATCCGCGATCGCGAGACCCCTGATGCCAAGGAGACTGTTGAGAAGTACCTTGACTTCCTCAAGGAGAACCCCTTCAAGGCCTACTTCGACAGCTCCATGAACGCTCTTGCCATCGTCCTTCCCGCCAGCGAGGGTCGTCAGGCCACCCTTGCCACTCTTACTATTACCAAGTCTGGCTGGTTGACCAACATTGCTGACAACATCTTCACTGCCCTCAAAAAGGAGCACCCCTCCCTCGTCTGGACCGTTAAGGAGGACGATGAGAACCTTGGCTGGTTCTTCGACAAGGCCGACGGCAGCATCACTCGCCAGGGTGATGTCATGTTCTGGTATGGCATTGAGAACGGCGAGGAAATTGTCAAGCTCATGAAGGACTTCACCGAGAACGGCCGCGCCATGCTTGGCAACTCCAACCTCGAGTCTCGTCTTCGCCAGGCTGCCAGCAAGCCCGCTGCCCAGCAGGTTCGCGGCTACTCCACTCTCGCTCGCCGCCCTGCCCTTCCTAAGTTCAGCATCTCCAACCGCAGGGGCTACCTTACCCAGACCAACCCCAACCCCCCTGTCGGCAAGCAGAACGCCTCCATGGACCGTCCCGCCCGCGTTGCCCTCATCGGTGCTCGTGGTTACACCGGCCAGGAGCTGATCCGCCTCATCGACTCTCACCCCAACATGGAGCTCCACCACGTCTCCTCTCGTGAGCTCGCTGGCAAGAAGCTCGAGGGCTACAACAAGCAGGAGGTTATATACGAGAACCTCAGCCCTGAGGATGTCCGTGATATGGAGAAGCGTGGCGAGATTGACTGCTGGGTTATGGCTCTGCCCAACGGTGTCTGCAAGCCCTTCGTTGAGGCCGTCTGGGAGGGCCGCAAGGCCTCCGGCCACAAGAGCGTCATTATCGATCTTTCTGCCGATTACCGCTTTGACAACAAGTGGACCTACGGTCTCCCTGAGCTTGTCCAGCGCAGCAACATCACCCAGGCTACTCAGATCGCCAACCCCGGCTGCTACGCTACTGCCGCCCAGCTCGGTATTTCTCCCCTGGTTCCCCACCTTGGTGGCATGCCCCACGTCTTCGGTGTCTCTGGCTACTCTGGTGCTGGCACCAAGCCTTCTCCCAAGAACGATGTTGAGAACCTCACCAACAACATCATCCCCTACAGCTTGACTGGCCACATTCACGAGCGTGAGGTCAGCGCCCAGCTCGGTGCCGATATTGCCTTCATGCCCCACGTCGCTGTCTGGTTCCGCGGTATCCACCAAACCATCTCCATCCCCCTCAACAAGAGCATGACTTCCCGTGACATCCGTCAACTCTACCAGGACCGCTATGCTGGTGAGAAGCTCGTCAAGGTCGTTGGCGAGGCTCCCTCCGTTAAGAACATCGGCGGCAAGCACGGTGTTGAGATCGGTGGCTTTGAGGTTGACAAGTCCGGCCGCCGCGTCGTCATCTGCGCTACCATTGACAACCTCCTCAAGGGTGCCGCTACCCAGTGCCTGCGTAAGTCTTACTACACTTATATGCTTAAGAGTGCCTCTGCTAACCAGATCAACAGAGAACATGAACCTTGCCCTTGGCTACGCCGAGTACGAGGGTATTCCCACCATGTAAATGAGTAAGCCTTGTCGGGTCCGATGATACCCCCAAGTATTGTCTGGCGCGCGCGACACTTGTCGCTCGTTTTTCTCCCAAAGGTTTTCCCAATTTAGCGAAATTTTTTGGGTTCATGATTGGTCAACGTTTCCTCACATACAGTTTATCTTTCGCCTTGGTTTATATGCGGTTCATACGGAGTTTAGCTGGGCATGTCGAAAACTGGATTTGATTCCCTTGCTTGTTTTTGCGCCCATATTGTTGTTATTTTCCCCCGGTTTATGATGAAAGGTGTGGCTGGCCTGGCATCGTTGTATATATTAGGCTGCTACTGCTGCTGGAGAATGAAGAAGCGAAGTTCATATATCATCCCAGGGCTGGGAAGCTGGTGAGTGTTTCTTTTCTTGGTGAGGAATTCGATGCCTGATTTTCTCTCTAGCCGCACATACTGGACCGTTCCGGACGATATGGTCCCGAGGTGGGTGGTCGATTTATAAGTTTTTCCTCGGTCCCTTCTCCTCCACGGGCCTCCTCCCTCTCATCCATCTCCCGGTCATCGCCCGGCCGGTCCATCCACCCCAATGTGGATACAACCAGCGGCCTCCGAGGTCTAGACTTCCAGCGCACCCAAACGGAGCCCGAAACTATCGCACACAGCACTCAGCCTCTTCCCTAAGCTCTGATACTAGTCCCAGAACGAACAACGACCCTAGAATGAGGTTGCTACCCTACCGGGGGCTTGGCGTTCAGTCCTTTTGGCGGCTCCGGGATAGGCTCTTCGGCAGATCGACATATTGGCGCTATCGATTCGCTTCTGATCAGATGCGAACGTCAATGGTTGGACGACAACGGTTAAAGCAATCGATAGCTTCGATCTTGAACAACACCTAAAATCGAATCCTGGCGTTCTAGAAGGGTTTCTATCCAAAGCCCATCCTCCGCTTGAACATGATAGAGTCCAGGGTCCAAAAGAGTCCCACGATAAGAGGTGTTCGCACATGCTGACCAATACCACAAACATGTGAAAACCATCCACTACACCGCTGGGATCATCATGGAGAGCGAACACCGGGAAAATCTCCATGACCTCGTGGACTCGTGGTTTTTCCAAGATTAGGGTTTCAGCTTGTGGGTCGTGTAGTATCAATATGCAAGACTCAGCTCAGTCAAAACTCTCAAGCTGAGGATACTACTCTCCACGTCAACAACACGGCCACTGCACTAGAACGATAGTTCAGTTCGGTTCGGAGAGGCCGGCCGGTCTCCCTCCTTCACTACCCTCTCTCGTACTCTTGTCCGTTTCGACGATACCGGACTGGATGCACAATGTCGAAAGATAATCATTTCGCCTATCTTTTGTGGCTGAGGGGGGATGGAAGCGGTTTTTGGTGGATATAAGCTGAAGATTTACATACTTTCGGTTCCGAGGTCCTGGAAGGGGAGGGAGGCTTGAAAGATGGAGCTATATCTGATATGGATAAACATAAAGATATATTGACCTCGACCCCGTATTCCTGATCATCTCCATCGTCAAGGCTTTTTCCGAGAGCATAACAACAACCTGGATTTACTTGACCAATCCTCATTATCACCATCATCATCGTCGTCATTAGAAAAGAAAGCAGAAGAAATGCCCAGCGCAATCCTCCCACCACCAGCAAACGTCAATAACATGGACGACCTCACCTCCAAACTCAAAGGGCAGACCCTCCGTCTGCCCAACATGCGGAACCTCTTTCCCGGATGGACCAAGGCTGTCAACCCTCTACTCGACGAGCTCACGCTTTGGTTCGAAGAGGAGATGGCGAGGCTGTTTCCGGACGCCAAAGTTAGGGCCAAGATCAGGAAGAGCGATTTCCAGGGTTTGTTTGCTTGTGAGTTTCTTTTCGCTATTTACCTTCCTCCCTTCTTTCCCTTTCTATCTCACATATTCTCCTTTGCCTGAAAGAGCAGAAGGACTGACAGGAAGCAACCCAAAAAACAGAACATTCCCCACCTCCCCCCTCCCCCGCCTCCGCACCATAACCCACTACGCCCTCTGGTCCTGTCTCTGGGACGACGAGATGGAGTCCTCCAACACTCAGACCCTCGCCCACCGCGAACTCGAATACGTCCGCCACCTTCTCGGTTTTTCTCACATACATCCTTCTAAGCGCTCGCAAGTTGTACCACCGCCTACCAAGCCATCACAGCTTTTTGCGGAACCAGCGAGAGTCCTAAAAGAAAATTGGTCGGAACAGCAGCTCAAGAGGTTTATGGGTGAGATGGAGCTGTATATCGGGGCTTGTGCGGTGGAGGAGAGGTATACTGGTGGAAAGTCAAAGGGGAAGGGTGGGAAGGGACAAGAAAATGGGGAACAGATGGTACTGTTGCCGGGCGTGGAGGAGTATACGGGGAATAGACTGGGGAGTTCGAGTGGGGGGACGTATTTTGCGCTTGCTGAGTGAGTATTTCCTTCTTTTTCGTTAACATGAGATGCGAGGGCAGTGGAATTCTGGTGCTGACGAAAGGAATGGTGGGCAGGTTCATGATCGACGTTGAGATCCCGCAGGAGGTTCATGATTTGGAGGAGATGAGGACGATATGGGTTGAGTTGTGTCGGAGTGTTTCTTGGTGAGTATCGGATTCCCGTTTTTTTGACACCAAGACAAATACTGACGGTTAATGGCAGGGTCAACGATTTGATATCCCTCAAGAAGGAAATCGTAAGTTCCTGTTCCCCCCTCATCAATTTTTCTTTTCAGTTTCGCAAGACTAACAATCACGAAGAACTCAAGCCTCTACAGCCTCATCCCCATCACAATGAACGAAACAGGCCAAGACCTAAACACCGTCGTCTTAGAAGTTCTTCAAGAACTCGAATCGTCTCGCGAGCGGTTCGAGAGCGCGGCTGGAGACCTTTTGTTCAAGATCGTGAATGAGAACTCGAAAGTCCGCAACGACGTGGAGAGGTTCATTGAGAGTTGTACGATCATGACTACGGGGTATACTGAGTGGGCGTAAGTCACTTCTCGTTTTTATCTTCTTCCTGTTGCCTCAGGCCATTTATAGGGGGCGAAATTTGCTGACATGATGGGATGGTTAGGCTTCAATCGGATCGGTACGGTGTGAAGGAGTATATACAGGAGGATGGGTCGTTTTTGATACCATTGTGAAGAGGTAGAGAGGCTTTGGGAGGAAATGAGAGGTCAGTGAGAGGTGGGCATACGGTTTTAGACGGCGTTTTGGTTTTCTTTGGGGCATAGCGGATTTTCATTTAGTTTCATTATACTACCACTAGATACTCAATACAGCGGGCAAGAACAAGTTTCTGAACTTATCCATCATGAAGGCCCGTCTTTTGTTAAGGTTGGCAGGTACACAGTTGTTCTTTCTAACACACAACCACACTTCACGCTGGGAAGGAGCGAGAGACAAAACAACAAAAACAGAAGGAACAAAAAGAAAGACATACAACACCAGGTTATTCGCCGGTCGTCACCGATCCGACTACTAGTCTGGCGGTCACTGGCTTATCGATGGGAGATCAGACGGGATCCCGAGTTTTCCAAGTGCCTATGGTCGTATGTAAGATTGTGCGGTCGGAGAGTGGGTGTTCGAACACCACCAGTTCCTTGTATGAGGAGGTACAAGATCCGGTAGTTATTGTGTTGATTAGTTTAAGGAGAGATCAGAGAAACAGCAAGTGTGATGCTTGACGTGATGTACATGAGTAATATATAACAGGCAGACGAGAGGTACCAAGTAAAGCCCAGTCTATAGAAACATGTAACCGGCTAGTACATCGTCAACTCTCTACAAGTAGTCCCATTTGCCACCTCACCTCGCATTACACACCCCCAAAACTCAAAAAACCAAAAAGAAAAATACCAGACACTCATTTCCAACATCCCCACCAATACCTCTATCGAATAAAAAAAGCAAAAAGCTAAGTCGCCCAGGTAGGCTTGTAGAACGAACGACAATGCCCCAGCTGCAGACCTACGAAAACCGCCGCGCTAAGTTTTCATCAACGGTAACCACTGCGCCACGAGACCACAGGGCTCCCCGTTGTGGTAGAGGGGCTAGGTAACGGACCTTATATGCCCGCCCGCTGGTGCCTGGGGTGGCGCGGGGAGGGGAGGGGGCAATGTCATCTGATGTCTAGGTGGAAGGGCGTGCCGGCTGGGCGGAGGCGGCAGCGGCGGCGGCGGCGGCAGGTACGATGTATGCAACTGGCTGATCTATTATCAACTCTAACATGTCTGAAAGTCCCAAATAGTCTATATCCGCAGCATCTTGGCAATGTGAGTCCTTCCGCATCGCCCTCTAAGATTCAACACACGACAACGCAGACAAAGTCCCAACCCACACAAACACAGGCCTAGAGCTTAGAATCCGTCTTCCCAGGATTCTTCTCCAACCTGACCAACCCTTCCTGCACGCAAGTAGCCAACAACTGCCCATCCTTACTATAGATCCTCTGCGTCACCACACCCCTCCCATCACCCGCCCACGGACTCTCCATCTCGCTCAGCATCCACTCATCCGCCCTGACCTTGGCCGGCTCATGGAAGTAAATCGAATGATCCAGACTGACCATCATCCCGATCTCCGGCCGGCCCACCATATCCTCAGGGTGACCCAGCCCTTCCCACTCGTGCAGCGCGCGCACCCGCTCCTGCAGGTCCTCGGGCAGCTTGCCGAAATCCTCCGGGTGGAAGGGGAACCGCCACAGCTTGTGGATGCGCCCGATGGTGCCGATGAAGTAGGAGTCGCTCACGTACGCCAGCGCGGTCAGGTGCGCCTGCTGTCCTCCCTCGGCGCTGATCTTGCCCTTTGCTCGGTACCACTGGCGTGTCTTCTTGTCCTGCGGGCGCGGGCTGTCGGCGTTGGTGACCTCGATCCGCGCGCTCTGGAAAGGGTTGGGGCCGGAGCGGACGAGTTCCGGCTCGCCGTCGTAGTCGTCCGGAGGCGGTTGGCACGGCTTGCCCGTCTTCTCGTCGATGGGCATGGATGAGGCGTGCGAGACTTGACTGCCCCGCGGCCCGCTGGACCCTTCCCGGACGAAGGAGATGGTGGTAGTGAAGATGCAGCGGCCCTTTTGGCGCGCTTGAACGGTCCGCGTGGCGAAGGAGCGGCCGTCCCGGACGAGCTCAACGTGGAAGAGAATGGGAAGTTCGGCGGAGCCGGCGAGCAGGAAGTAGCAGTGCATGGAGTGGACGAGGAAGTCAGATGGGACGGTCTTCTGGCCGGCTGCGAGACACATGGCGATCACGGCGCCGCCGTAGATGCCGCGGGCGCCGGGGGGATGCCATGGTTGGCGCGCATTGGTGAAGATATTCTGCGTATGGTGTCAGTTTACAGTGACTGCAACGATGGATACGTGTCATGCAGGGCTCAATATATGTGGGAGACATATGCATTGGATGGATAAGATGTGTAAGATGAGATGCCATATGGAGTCCAGACTTACAGGTCCGATCACGGCCAGTTCTGTGACCTCCAAAATGTTCTCGATAGGCGCCTTGCTCGGGTCCTCGGGCGGCGGCCTAATAAGGGTTGGGCGAGGAGCCTCCTTCGATTCCTCTTCTGACTTTCCCATCGCGTTTGGATTTACAGATGACGATGAGATGCGATTGTTGGGCACACTGTGACGCCCAGAGAGTCAAGTGTATGTCACACAGTAAAGAGATGTAAGTGACGGAGTAAACACTTGAGGATGCCAATGAGACCAGGCTTGTTTATAAGTCAAGTGGAAGTAAGCCGAGCAAAAGTATGATTAATCGAATAATATGACCACCGTCGGTATAGGTTAAGAAGTACAGTATAGAGATTTGTTTGGAGGATGTTTTGTATCAATGATGATCATTGACCAAGGGGAGGTCAGCCGTAGTGGGATTTCCATAATTGCCGAGGTACCGCGTTGTCGTCTGGGTTGGGCGTATTGATTGCCGCGAGAACGCCGCGGTCAACGGAAGTGGTAGAATGGGAGCCAGGGTCTTGGATATGCAACTATCAAGAGGACCCCGTTTTGGGACTCTATACTGTGCATATTGGTAAGACTTAGCGATACTTCGAGGCAAGGCACAGCACGATGCGTACCCCTTTTTGACCCCTTGCCAGTTCATCAGAACCCCCGCCGTTATCACCTGTCAATCAAGTTAGGACAAACCCCACGATAGCCCACTCATGCCGCTTTGGGAATTGGACTTGGGGAACTCTTTTTTTTTTTTTACACACATTGAGACGGCGGTTATGTTGGAACAAACGATCGAAAAGATGCAACCAACATATGAACTGGCGGCTGTTTCTTCAAAGACCACGAGACAAACCACAATGCACGTGCAGCGACGTCCCTTTCCCCGGTCTGCCGTGTGACAACAGATTGCCATCGGAAAAGAGTGTGGCACTCGAATGGTTCCCTCCCCTCACACGAATCCTGCCGCTTGTTGTCGCCGTCCATGGCGTCCATCCACTGGCAAGCGAACAACGTCATTTCTTTGGGAGCTAGGATTGGCGTCGCCGCCATGCTGCCTTGGTCCTCGTCCTCCTAGAGATTTAATCCACTCTGCCTCCGCCCAAGTGTCCCTGGACGTCTGCAACTGTACCCAAGAGACCCAAGAGACCCAAGCTCCTTGCTCAATGCTTTGACCCGCAATACGGAGTCTCATAATTAGTGGCATAGTGAAACACGTTGTCGATACCAAGCAGCGTAGCTGTCCTCTGTCCCTTTTTCTAGCAACAAATCCCACGATCTTTGGTGGTCTGGACTTTCTGTTGCATTGTTGTGTTGCTGTTGCAACTTGCAACTTCAACAACTCCCTTCCTTGTCTATCCTTATCCTCGAGTCCCGTCTATACTAGTGCGGGGATAACAGTTACCAGCGACACCACACTCTCTCTTCATATTTCTTGATTCTGTACCTCTTCACCTTGTTCCAACCTTCGTAACACCGATTTAATTCCCAAGAGTCTGAACGAAACACCACCGCAATGTCTGAGGCCGGCGAAAGGTGAGTACATCACTCAAACCCCCCTCGAGTGTTTGCTGTGGTTCCCGTCGGGCTTTGAACCTACCTACTTAACTGCATCATTCAACGTCCTGTTCACCCCACCTGCCCGCATCTTGCTTGCCCTGTTTACTTCAGTTCCCAAGCTCCCGTCGCTTCCACCTCCTCGCCTCAGTTTGACAGACACAGCAACTACGACGGTCGCCAGTTTATGATCTAGCTTGATTCATTCCAGAACCATAATCAACATCAACTAATCCCTACCTCTATTTTATTGCAGCCTCCACAAACGATCCAAATCCGCCGCCCTCTCGCTCCTTAGTAGGCGTAAGCCGCCAGTCGACGACGACATGGCCTCCGACGATGGCCAGGGAGCGTCCGGCTCCCCTTCTACACCTCAGAACATCCAAATCCCTAGCCAACAGGCGCCCAGAGGCCACTCATCCAGATTGTCTACCGCTGGCAGCGCCTTGGGCCGAACGCCCTCGAACCACCAAGCCACCCCTTCCGTCGGCGGAGCAAGATCGCCATCCATGCTATTCGACAAAGGGGCCGGGGCGTCTCTCGAGTCCTCCGTACGCAAGTTTCGTATCGTTGAAGCTCTTCGTAACGGCGATACAGCCTCCATTTCCAGAGCCATCCGCGAGACTGCCGAGAACAACCCTCGCATGAGCATTTCGTCTGCTATCACGGGCCCTCTCGAAGACACCACGATCCTCCACTTGGCCATCCAGTGTGCCGAACAGACTGTTGTCGAGTACGTCTTGTCAGATGGTGCTGGCTCTCTCGACATCAATGCCCGCGACAAAGACGGAAACACCCCTTTGCACATTGCAGCCCAACAAGGCCGTACCCAGATCGTCCGTCAGCTTCTCGAACACAAGGATATCAACGATGCGATCGCAAACTACCAAGGGCGGTTACCCATCGACCTCGCTCGCAATCCCGATATTTTCCAGCAACTCCAGCTCGCCAGATCGCTGTTTGCCGAGGACAAGGTTCGGCAGGTGCAGGACCTTATCCTCCATGGTGACTTTAAGACTTTGGAGGAGGTATTGGAAGAGCCGCGTTTCAAGACTGTCCTCGACATCAACAGCACCGAATTTGCCGCTGAATCGGCCACGGTTGAGAGCGGTGGCACCCTGCTCCACGAAGCCGCTCGTCGCAAAAACACCAAATTGATCCAGGTCCTACTGCTGCACGGAGCAGACCCCTTCCGCAGAGATCGTAAGGGCAAGCTCCCGCAGGATGTCACAAAGGACGAGATTACAAAGGCTATGCTCAAGAAGTCCCCCGCTGCTGTGGCTGCCCAGAGGGGCATCCAAGAGAAGGCCGTCTTGGGGTCAGCCACGCATGGGGCAGCTGCTGCGGCGTCCGGTGATCCCATGGCGGGAAGAGAAGCTCGCGAAATGAAGGGATATTTGAAGAAGTGGACCAACTATAGAAAGGGGTACCAGCTCCGTTGGTTCGTCCTGGAGGATGGCGTCTTGAGTTATTACAAGCACCAGGACGATGCGGGTTCTGCCTGCCGTGGTGCTATCAACATGCGCATAGCCAAGCTTCATATGACCCCTGACGAGAAGACAAAGTTCGAGATTATAGGGAAAAACTCGGTCAAGTACACTCTGAAGGCTAATCACGAAGTCGAGGCGAAGCGTTGGTTCTGGGCTCTTAACAACTCCATCCAATGGACCAAGGACCAGGCCAAGGAGGAAGAGAGACAGCGTGCCCGCAATGCCGAACTCCTAAAGCAGGCAAAGGCCGAACATGCCCATAGCGTATCTGATGCCGGTAGCGATAATGCTAGTTTCGTTGAGCACCGCCGTCAGAGCGTGCAGCTTTCTCGGATGCATTCTACGGCCAAGGCTTCCAGGGCCTCCTATGGCGCCAGTGGCAACGGAAGCAACGAAGAGGATGACTTTGTGGATGCCGGAACCGAAGCAGACAAGGGTGAACATCACCACGCGGATGACGAAGACGATGACTATGGGGAGGGTTCGAGCGGACAGGATGTTCCATCGGCAAACAAAGATGCTTTCAACATCACCGCACAGTCTGCAAAACTGCAGCTCGACACCATGGCACAGGTCACAGCGGCTCTGTTGGCGGAAACCACCAAGAACCCCGACCTAAGGTTGTCGGATCCCAAGGCCTCTCAAGCCCTGGCTGCCTATGATGCTGCAATCCGCTCCCTTACGGGACTTGTCGGCGATCTCCTGCGCATCTCCAAGGATCGCGACGCGTACTGGCAGTACAGGCTTGACCGCGAGAGTGAGATGCGCCAGATGTGGGAGGAAAGCATGGCCCAAGTTGCCAGGGAGCAAGAAGCTTTGGAGGCTCGGGTTGGCGAGGCCGAGGCAAAGAGGAAGATTACCAAGCGTATCCTCAAGGAAGCACTTGGATCTGGCATTATTGACGAGAGCCAAGTGAAAACGGCTGCGCCAACTGCTGCCGCTGCCGCTGAGGCCACCGATGATGCCGACGCCGAACAGGCTGATGCCAGACCAAAGTCGCCGGTCCAAAGCATTCGCCGCCAAAAGACCATAATGGACCAGGTTGCAGAGCTGTCTGACTCCGACTCAGACGAGGAAGAGTTCTTTGATGCGGTCGACGCTGGTACCGTTGAGGTTTCCCAGTTACCCCCTTCGGAGCCCGTGGCCTCGCAAAGCGAGACTCAACTTGTGATTTCAGATGGTACAGATATCAGCGACTCATTCAAGGGATACGAGAATGGCATCAGGACAAAGTTGAAGATGGATGCGGATAATAGGCCCACTATCTCCCTCTGGGTAAGTTTTGATCATCATCCTAGATATTAAACATTTCACTAACGCAAATCCCAGGGTATCCTCAAATCCATGATTGGCAAGGATATGACCAAGATGACTCTGCCAGTGTCCTTCAACGAGCCTACGTCACTCCTCTACCGCTGCGCTGAGGATATGGAATATGCCGACCTCTTGGATCTAGCCGCTGATCGCGCTGATTCGATTGAGCGTTTGATCTATGTTTCCGCCTTCGCTGCCAGTGAATACGCATCGACCATTGGTCGCGTTGCTAAACCGTTCAATCCCCTTCTTGGCGAGACCTTTGAGTATGTGAGACCGGACAAGAACTACCGCTTCTTCATTGAGCAGGTTAGCCATCACCCGCCCATTGGTGCAGCCTGGGCCGAATCTCCCAAGTGGACCTACTACGGAGAGTCGGCTGTCAAGTCCAAGTTCTATGGCAAGTCCTTCGATGTCAACCCTCTTGGTACCTGGTTCCTCAAGCTCAGGCCGACTTCCGGTGGAAAGGAGGACTTCTACACCTGGAAGAAGGTCACTTCATCCGTCATTGGCATCATCACCGGTAACCCCGTGGTTGACAATTATGGTGTGATGGAGATCAAGAACTGGACCACCGGCGAGGTTTCCTACGTCGAGTTCAAGCCCAGAGGTTGGACCAAGTCGAGTGCCCACCTAATTGGCGGCAAGATCCTCGATGCCAACGGCCAGGTCCGCGTCAGCTTGGGTGGTCGCTGGAACTCCAAGTTCTACGCCCGCTTGACACCCGGTTACGAGGCCACCATTGAGGAGAAGTCCGGCAACGAGACGGTTCACCAGGGCAGCATCAACGACCCGACCAAGGCCTTCCTTATCTGGCAGGCCAACCCGCGCCCGACTGGCATTCCCTTCAACCTGACTCCGTTCGTCGTCACCTTCAACCACCTCGACGACAACCTCAAGCCCTGGCTCGCCCCCACGGATTCTCGCTTCCGCCCCGACCAGCGTGCTATGGAAGAGGGCGAGTACGACTTTGCGGCGACGGAGAAGAACAGACTCGAGGAGGCCCAGCGTGCCCGCCGCAAGGCTCGCGAGAGCAAGGGCGAGGAGTTCAAGCCCGCGTGGTTCACCAAGGCGCGGTGCGAGATTACCGGCGAGGAGTACTGGCAATTCAACGGCGAGTACTGGAACAGACGTGCGAAGGCTGGTCCCAGCGGCGACCCCAGTGCTTGGCAGGGTTTGGAACCCGTTTTCCAGGATGCTTAGTATGTTGGTAATGAATTGGATGGGATGCTTGATCATATGTCTTTGAGTCCTGTGAAGAAGAAAAAGAAGGGACGTTGGGCGAGGTGGCGGTCTCGGTCTCTTAGTCGTGTGTTAGAGTAGAGACGGTGGTTTGATATAGTATACGTAAACGGAGGTTTGAGCGTGTGGTATTCTTGGAATGTTAAAAGGAGGATGAGTTTGGGTTGGGGTGTTCTCTATAACTGGTGTCATTACAGAGACGACTAATTCGCGTCTCACATTAAAAAGTTGTTGAAAACGAGGCTGGAGGTGGTAGACCGGGCACTTGGTGGTCTCAATTGCTCAAGAACATCATTATTTCATGACAGTAGCTCGTACAAAACATCTCCATACATCGCCTTCACATTCGTATTTTAACAACCCGCCAACATACACTGGTAGTATCATACTGTAGAATGATGTCTTTATCTATACTAGGTGTATTCGGAGGGCCATACGTAGCTCATCAATGTGATTCCATGACGGCATGGCGAATTTCACCCAGCATCGGACTCTCACAGCACTAGACAGTAAGCAGCACTGTGGGATGATTGCACAAAGGCGCACCAAAACAGACAGTGCTCAACCCAATTCGAACTGTACCAGTAAGGTTTCCAGAATGTGTGCACTGACCATATCATGGAATCTCGCCGCATCAACATCAACTTGTTCGGAACCTTGTCGAAGGACGACTCAACAATCTCACATTGATCTAAGCAACTTGATATCATCCAAGGTTTTATAGGTACTTCGATTCATACCATCCACAACCTTCAACCCCACAATCTGAGTGAGCTACAACCACCAACCCGACCATTCTCACTCACAAATATCTGTCTCTAACCATAACCACAGCAACCGTGATCTCAAACATCAACATCACAAAACCAACCACAACAAACAACACCCGGTTTCAAGACATAAGTCATCAAACAATTAAAATGGCCACCGACGTCGCAGTTGAAACCACCATGGTACTTACTCTCCCATTCTCTCACCCTCCCACCCATCCCTCCCCTCATCGAACCCTCATCTCACGCACCCCCCAACCTTTACCCACTAACCCCCCCCCTCCCACCCCCAGGGCACCTTCACCCTAGAACTCTACACCACCCACGCCCCCAAAACCTGCAAAAACTTCGCCACCTTGGCGGACCGCGGCTACTACGACTCCACCGTCTTCCACCGAATAATCAAAGACTTCATGATCCAAGGCGGCGACCCTACCGGTACGGGGCGCGGCGGTTCCTCAATCTACGGCGAGAAATTCGAAGACGAGATCCACCCCGGCTTGAAACATACCGGCGCGGGGGTTTTAAGCATGGCGAACGCTGGACCGAATACCAATGGAAGCCAGTTTTTTATTACATTGGCGCCGACCCCTTGGTTGGATGGGAAGCATACGATTTTTGGGAGGGTGAAGAAGGGGATGGGGGTTATTCGACGGATGGGCATGGCGCCGACTGATAAGGAGGATCGGCCGGCGACGGAGGTGAAGATTGTGAAGGCGAGGGTGGTGAGAGAGGAGGATATGGAGGCTTGATCTTGATGGGGGAGTGAGTGAGGGAGTGAGGGATTGGGATGAGGGTGAGGAGTGGGAGTATGGATGGGTCTTGAGAGCTCGTTGAACTAGTCAAAATGAGCTGCCGCATTGTTGCGCTGATTTACAATAGTTAGGATTGATATACCATAGGCCTCACAGTCAACTTCCTCGTCTCAGGCAAATTACATGCATTACACAGCTGTGAAGGAGAAGAGGAATGTGTGACCAGGTAACTTTTGTTTTCATCCTGGTCTAAGCAACGCTCGTTGTCCTATCACGGTAAAAAGCTACCTATCTGACACATCTTGGATCGGTATGCGACATTCCGTTTATCCTCTAAGGCTCTTGTCCGATTTCCAATCCTTGAGCAAGGTCTATTTTTGTAGCAAGAATGGGGTATAATGTATGAATGCGTGTATACGTAACGCCAAAACACTTTTTTTTCCTCCCGTGGTTACCAAACAATCCACCGTTAGTCAGAGTCAGGCACCTCCCAGATCTAATGAGGCGGGGAAGACATTGTCCCCGTCGATTCTGTCTCATGGTCCTTTTCCTTCTTCCCTAGTTTCTTTCCCGGAGCATTTAACTGCGGCTTTGTGCCTAGTCCAATCTTCAACTTCTTAACAGGTGATGTACCTTTCGCCGGTGTAGTCTTCTTGGGAACAACCTGGACGGTGGAGTTCTTTATGTCATCATCATCCACGCTCTGCTCAACGCTCAGCATCGAGCTGGTCTTTATCTTGTCCTTCTTCAGGGGCGGTGTCGACTTGGTCTTCAAGATGACCTTCTTTGGTAGAGCCGTCGGCTTGAGCTTCTTCTTCTTCGCACTGATAGGATCAGCTTCATCACCATCCTCATCAAATTCATCACCATCTCGCTTCCTCGGACTAGTTGCTCGGCTCGTTGGTACGGGCGTTCCCTTTTGACTCGCTGGCGGCGTGTTGTCATTGTTCTGACTTCCACCGTTGCTCCCACCGTTACTAATCTTCTGAGCCGCTGCTCTACTAGCGTTTCGCCCACTGTTGCCAATGCAGGAGCCCATGTGATTGTTGAGACGTGTCACCAGGATACAACGCTTGCACTTGGAGCAAGTAGCGCTGGGGAAGCTGAGCACATTAGGCGGGCGGTCCTTGGCACTTCCCTCCATGGCTGCCACCGCTGCAGGATCGTTGGGGTCCATCTTCTTCTCCATGTCCTTCTTTTTCTTTCCTCGTCCGGGGCCAGGCTGAACCCAAGTTTGTCCATAAATGTCGAAGCCTGGCTTTTCGATATACGGGTGCCTTTTGCAATAAGTAACGTTTGGATCTGGTTTTTGTGCTCCCTTGCCATCTGTAGGATGAAGCAGACGGGGAAGCTGACACCGTGGACACAAAATCTCCTTTGTAGTCTTTAGCGGATTGCCCTTCAACGTAACGTGTCCGTCCTTATACAGAGCAGCGTCGGTTTCCACGACAATCTCGGGCCGTGCGTCAGGGGTCGATAAATCGGAGTTCTCCATAGCGAGCTTCTCGACCTTGATGGCCGCCGTTCTCATCCGAGCGGTCTTTTCGTCTTGGTGTACCTTGAGGACTAGGTCGTGAAGGATATTGTAAAGCAGGTCGTCCACAACGGAGTATGCCTACAGGGAGAACAAGAAAGGGTCAGTACAAGTCTTTGGTTCGATCTTGGTCGATGCGGAAATGCTTACAAGCTTGTCCACGCCCCCGACATCTTCAGGGGCAACGACAATACCAGCCTTGCCGGTCCTGTCCCCTTCTGACGACATCTTGACAATGACAGACGCCTTCCCAAGTTATGTCGGGACTGATCGACACCCCTGAAATAGCCGGTGGAAATTGGGCAACTGTCGTACGAGATGGGTCCCCGTGTGTCGTGTGGAAGTAGTGGGTTTGTCGCGACTCTCTTCACCCTCCCAGGCTCGGGTGATGCTGGGTAAGCCGAGTCAAAGTTGAAGTTCGACTGGCGTAGCGGGTGGGAAATGTGGTTCGCCGGTAGTTTTCGGTGTTCAGGTGCTGATCGGAACGAGTCTTTGGTCCACGCGCGAAGAAGTGGCCTTGAAGCATCCACGGATCGTTCAACTCGGCTGCAGCAAGCCGAAACCGCCGACTGCACTATATGGTGCGTGTTCTCGAGAGCCTCCAGTGGTTGATGGGGGCAGGAATGGTCAATACCGACTGAGATCGGTGTTGTGTGCAATGTTCAATTGACACTAAGCTGCGATATGTTTGAAATCCTCCAAGGAACCAATATGTCTGTGGGATGGAGTGGTATTTGAAGGTTGACGATGGTGAATTTTCTGCCCGAAGCGTGGTTGATGGGAAAAATGTCCATCTACGGTGATGTTCGGTAGGTCGCGGTTTTGTGGCAGTTGTGTACATGCAGAAGTTGTAGTGGGCTTCAGGCGTGTAAGCACTGGCTGACAGTGGAGCATCTGAGCTCCATCAGGCGACTGCGACCAGCCAAGGAAAGCAGCTTCCGTGCTCCCTTCCACCTCACCAACGGCCCGCGATTGGTGGTGTCTGCGTGCCTGCCGCGGACGCCTTGGGTATTGCCCGTTGCTGTGCATTGAATTTCATGTCATTCCGTGTCTACAACACATCGACAACCACGACTGGAGTTTGCTAATTAGACACAATATTGGGGCTCTAAGTCAGATTTATATTCATTGCCTCGTATGATTGCACATGGCGAGCACATTTGTCTTCCAAAAACAAGTGTTCATAAAGGGTTGTATGGAAACCGTCCATGGTCACCATTCCCCTCGGTTTCCGAACAACCACCACAACTAGTACCTAGTCTCTTGACGCCATACACAGAGGGCATCGTTGGAAGCTCTATAAAAGCAACCACGTGCACTTTCCTATGAAGGCGGAGTGCATTCCGCCCATCCTCCCGTCGTGTGTTGCCATCACATGTGGGGCTACACAAGGTGTCAAAAAAGTCTGGCCTGGAACACATCCATCTTTGTCCTTTTTGTAGGTGTCGCTGCCGGGGTGGGCCAGGGGCACAGTGGTGGTGTCCCTGAATGTCTTCTACACTGCGTCTGTGACATATGCCGGTGGGCCAGACCTCACCACTGACACGACGGTTATTTACACTCGTCGTGACCACGGCAACATTACTAATTTACCTCCTTCTACCTTTCTTTCCGTCCTTTTCAATTCGCCTTCTCCCTTTCTTGCCCTCTTTGGAAAATCCAGCTTCCTCGGTTCCCACATCCAGCATGCCGCGTAGTCAACAACCCTCGATACTGTCATTCTTCCAGCCGAAGCAGCAACAACCTCAACATGCCCCTCCCCCTCAAGACTGCGTGAACGGTGCAGCAACAACGGCAAGCGTGCTTCCGAACACCCCCGTACCACCACCACCACCTTCTCCCTCTTCCCTCACCTCGGCGCCACCGCCGCAACAAGTTCCAGCTCGTCCCGGTCTCGGGCCCGTCACGGCTACTCTACCGCCCAACATCCCCGTCCTCCCATCCCCACCGTCGATCCCCCCTCAAGCCAGCATAGTCCCGGTGGCCGAACACCACATAGCCGCCCTGCGCCGGATCAATTCGCTCCTTCTCCAAGTCGCCTACCCAGACGCCTTCTACGCCAAGGTCCTCGAACCGCTTGCCTCGGGGCTCTTCTCGCGCGTCATCCTCTGGAGCGACGACCCTACTTCCGAGCCCAAAGTCATCGGCGGCGTTGTCTGTCGACTCGAGTCGAACCCCTTCCTAGACCCATCCAACGGCCAGCCGCAGGTCCCCCAAATACCCATTGCCCAGCAGCAGAACCAGTCCTGCCCAGCTCCCGCTGACTCTCCTTACCACGCCATCTACATCCAATCGCTCGCCCTGCTCTCCCCCTACCGATCCCTCGGTCTCGCCGCCGCCGCGCTCGAACACGTCATCGCCAGCGCCTCGCTCCTGCCCGCCGCGGGCTCCACGATCGACGTGCGAACCATCTACGCCCACGTATGGACCGAAAACGAGGAAGGACTCCAGTGGTACGGACAGCGAGGGTTCCGGACCGAAGGCCGCGACCCGGTGAGGGGGTATTACTTTAAGCTACGACCGGACACGGCTTGGATTGTGCGTAGGGACATCGGAGGACACGGAACTACACAAACACAAGCACAGGCACCGTTAGGGGCAGCGAACAACTCTCTACCGAAACGAAACCAACTCCGCCAACCCACCGGAACCGGAATGACCATGGCTTCCAGTGCCACAACTGCCACCACTCCGGCCACGGCCACGGGCGTCTTAGCAGCAGCTGTCAACTTGCCTTCTCTGACCACACCACCAAAGTCCCCAGTAGGACCACCTCCAAGCTCATCGAACCCGATCACGCGTTCCTCCTCTACAGCTTCCTTCCCCCCACCAGGGGCACCAGGTGCGGCACCACCTCCATCCACATCAACATCAACATCAACACCAGGCTTAGCCCCTCCCTCGACAACAACAAGACCCCCCAGCCGCCCCTCAACCGGCATGTCGTACCAAAACACGCGACCGGAAACGGAATGGAACGACTTGCCGCCTGAGATGGTGCAGCTCAGCGTTCCTGGAGGCGGTAATGGGACTAGTACAACGGCATCGGGCGCCACTAGTGCGGTTAGCTCGAGGAGTAGTTCCGTGGCACCGACGAAGAAGAAGAAGGGGAGGGCGTATCCTAGTGCTGCTTTTGGGCAGTAGGGAGTCTGTCTTCGATTGGCCTGAGTTAGGTGATAATGTAATTGGGATGGGATGGGATGGGATGAATTGAGGTACATGATGTTATAGAGGGAATGATATTTGCGAGAGGGGATGAAATAGAGTTGCGTGGGCTCTACGGGGCATAGGTAATCGGACTGAGGAACTCCCCGCCTGAATCAGACGAGAAACTAGACTACAAGAGGAGCACGAGTTCGGTTGGCATCTGGGATGGCCTTCATTGATAGCCATCATCCCCTACCTTGGCTATATATCTTAAGGTGCTGTGGCTTACACACACGTAGAACACATTTTTGTCACATCCTTATAGAAGCAAAGAAACTTGGTTAATGTTAAAAAGCAACAACATGTTACTATGAAACTCTCGCAGTGATGTGGAATTAGACCGAAGTGTCGTTGCTGAATCTGGTACACCTCACCAGAAGTGAGGTGACTTTTGGTGTTGCCAGGGCTTACATAGTAAGTGCGACAGACATTGTTTCTTTGAATTGGACATGGATAGAAAGACAAAAACACGCCCACGCTTTGCTGCGTGGTGAACATCCAGTCGGTTCAAATACCTCAGAACAAAAGAACTTGCAACTTGGTTTCCTGTGCTCCCAACATGGACCCTTAACGAAGACCGAGAAGGAACAACTGGTAGTACAAAAATTACAACTTCGCTGGTTGATACTCTGTTTTGCAATACAGTAGATAAAAACATCTCCAAGTTCCAACCCGGTTACCATTTCATGAAGAAAAAAATAGAATTTGAAGCCCATCCCTGCCTTGGGGGTTTCCCTAATGCGATAAAGCCTAACCCAGTGACGCCTGCCCAAAAAATCATACCAAAAGAAAAACATTGAAACATCTAATGTGAACCTCATATCCCTTTTCAGGTCCTCGTCGTCCATCGTCGTTCATCCTTACACAGCAAACAAATGTTGCTATTCGCTTAACACTTTTTTCTGTCAACCCTCACTCCCAAACTCCGTTTCGTGCGCCAAGCCGTGTTCACATAACAATGCACCTCTTTCCGCGACATGTCAGTGATGTCATGCCTGGCAATGGACAAGCTGCCTTGGTGGACTCCTACTCCCCAGCGGCAAGCTCGCTGTGCTCAGGCACGGATGTCAAGTCGGTTTTCTTGGCGTTGAGACGCAGGTCGGTGATGAAGTCGGCTGTGGAAGTGCTCTTCTCCATACCGGCGGCAACGAGAGCGATCAACGCGGCACCAACACCGGATCCATCCTTGGCAATACCAATGCGGATCCGCTTGGCACCCTCCTCACCAATGCCCTTGATGGCGCGAAGAGCCTCGTAGATCATGTCACGGAAGTAGGGATAGTGCTCGACCAAGCTTCCGTCAACACCAATATCGATGGGCTCGCCTTCCAGCTCGGGGTCGGTGAGCTTGCCGGTCTGCAGAACGATGGCAGCAATGGCAACAGCCGAAAGACGAGCAGCACGGCGACCGATAGCACCAGCAATGGCCTTGAAAGCCTGAGCATCCTCCAAAGAGGGGGCATAAATGTGGAGGTTGGACTCGAGCTCCTGGCGGAGCATCGACAACTCGGGGGTAGTGTCAGCGGCGGCGACAGAGAGGACCGAGGTATCAAGACCCCACTGCTTGTAGATGGGGGAGTGTTCGGCAATGTTGGTGGTTGACTTCCAGTCATTGAAGCTCGAGTTATCGTCCTTGAAGAAAGCAACGTCTGGTTTCTTGAGCAGATCGATGACCGCCAATCGCAAGATCTCGCCGAGGTACATGCCGGAGACACGCTTCTCGTACATCTGAATACCGGGGTTGGGGGTGGCCTGGTCGAGTTGGACATCCCATGGTGTGTTAGGGAGGACGTTGAGCTGGTTGTCGAACGAACCCCACTCGGTGTTGATGACCATCTCTCCGGTAGACTTGTCGTACTCGCCGGCCAAGGGCTTCTTGAGATTGGAAATCTTCTCGACGTAAGCTCCGTTGGTGCCAGTACCGAAGATAGCACCAAGGATAGCCCCGCTCTTGCCAGGGGAAGAGTAGGAACGAGCCATCAAAGTGCCAACAGTGTCGTTGACGAGAGCGGCAACCTTGACGGGGAGATGGAGCTTGTCAATCTCCGTTTGCAGGAGAGCACAAACGTCCTTTCCAATGGCATCTGGGATATCGAAGCCCTTGGTCCAGCGAATGAGTGTACCCTTATTAATACCCAATTGTTGGACGGGGAAACTGAATGTAAAGCCGAGACGGAAGACATGCTCGTCCTTGTAGCCCTCGGGGGAGCTCATGGTCATGCGTCTGCGGACATGTGCCTCGAAGTGCTCGCCGTGATGTGTCCTGAGGAAGATTTCGACCTGCTTTGCCAAGAAAGCGAACAGCTCCTCAGCGGTCTTGGCAACCATGAGCTCTCTGGGGATGGCGACCTTGGTGTACGTCAGACGGAAGGTGGTGTCGCCGTTGAGCTGGATCGAGCAAACGCGGAAGTTGGTGCCACCGAGGTCGACAGCCATGTAAAGACCCTACGATCAGAGGAGGTTAGCCATCGGTGCAAGCACTTGTTGGTTAGGTATTGGCAGCAGTGTATAACCAACCTTTTCAGTGCCATTGGGGACGGCGGTAACATATGTGGGAATCTGGCTCAAGCTAGCGCCATCCTTCTCGAGACCTTCGGCTGCAATCCTCAAAGTGTCAGAGCTTGTTGCGGCATTTGTCTACGACGATGGGACCACCTACACAATTCACGAAGGAACTCTACGACACCCTTGTTGACATCTTCGTCCGAATAGTCGAACTGACCGACAACGGTCTTTGTCTGAGTCTCGAGGGCCATGGTGAGCGGGCTCGAGACTGGGGCGGTTGTGGGAAATGGGGGACGACTCGGAGTCTCGCACACTGCGGGTGGTTGTGGTTGCTTTGGTAGTTGCGAGAGGGCCGGGGGAGAAAACGTGGCCTTGGTTGTGGGAGTCAAAGTAGATTGTCGAGATAAGAAGGAAGAATAATGAAGTGCCGAGTCGGGGAGCAGAGCCCGGAGAATCTGGGGAGTTCAGGTTAATATATGCACTGGTAGTGGTGGACGATTTCCTGCCCCTGTACAATGCGAGTGCTTCTCCGTGGGGAATCCCCCGTGACGGTATGATGTTAGGTTCTTGGTGGGATGCCCGTGGAGGGGCATAATCGGTGGGGTACCAGGGGCATCAAATGCCCAGTGGAGGTCCGATGGGTACCGCGCAGTGGTTCCAGCCAGGTAAATTTGGAGCAACCCGATGTTAGGTTTCCAGGTTGTGGACGGACCTGCTTCGCTCGGCCGACTTCAAACCAACATGGAAGACAGGTTAACCAACCTGCACTTGTCCTCGCTACGTAACTCCGAGAGTACATAGCAAGTGCATGCCCACTGCCCTGGGCCGGCCTGGTTCATCCAGGAAATTCCTAGCTGGTCGGCTGCTGGTCTGAGTTTCCCGCTAGGTGCAGAGCAAAGGGCAAAGTGCCGGTAAGGAGTATATTTGGAACGGTCCGACTGAAGGAAAGCGCTAGGTGTAAGGAGTAAAGGTACTTACAAAAACGACTATCAAAAAAGCCACTGACGATGAAAGCACACGAATCAGGCTGGTGAGGACACCACGGCAACTCTTGGACCGTTCGCGTTTCGCTTGCGATTTGCTAACTGCACTAGGGCCGGTGGAACGAAAGCGAGTGAAGACGGTAGCTCTAGGCGATGGAGGGCTGCCTGGGCTGGAGGGAATGTCGGCACCGGCGCCCGTCTGCGTCTTTCGGGCCTCTTTTTCTTTGGGGTCGCTTGTGCAACTGTTGCTTTCAACTCTGGACGGCCCGTGATGATAACGTGAGTCGTCAGCAGAGCCACGGGCATGGACACCAGCTTTGTGTGCCGCGGGGTCAGGCGCCGTGCTGGAGTTTAAAGAGCGCCGCCGCCTTGTTACACCGGGCATATCTAGCACAGCACCGCCTGTGAAGCCCGAGCTTGCGGACGGCGTATCGTCGGCTTGCATAGGTAGTAAGTACCTCTTGGATGCGTGAAATGATGGTCGTTGATGCGGGGCAGGTCAGCTCAGGGCGCCTTGTGTGATAGGCCGAGAGGATCTCTTGCGGGGTTATTTTGCGTCTTCAGGGCCGTGGACCTGATTGAAACGGCCCGGATCTGGGTAGCACTGGTCCAATGAGGTCATAAAAGAAGACCCGTTTCTGGGTTCGAAGATTCAAAGAACAACTGACCTCTTCCTATCAGTCGATATTAATGTTTAATGTTCCTGGACAATCGGCACGATTGGGGTTGGCGAGGATGCAGTGATGCACCGCTAGCTGAAAGTCCCGCGGCCAAAACATGAGGTTCTCACGAGCTCAGGCCTAGCCGAGCCGCCAGAACGATCTCTAAAAAGTCAAGGGGTCAAGGATCACTTACACCGGAGAGGCTGCTGACGTAGAGAAGTAGGTAGATTAGGTTTGCTGCCCAGTTTGCATGTGCTGATTCCACTCTGCAGGTTCAGGGTAGGATCGATGTCATAGCACGAGATAGGGGTGTCCTGGGCGTGTAGCTGGGTCTTTGCGGTCTTTGATGAATTTTGGGCAACTGGGGTCCGGGGACCAAGGTTTGAACCGTCCGTCCCGTCGCTTGGCCGGCTTTGATAGAAAAGTTTTGGTGACGGGTGTGATTTTTGCAGTATGCTCCCTGATATCGCCTTCCGGTAACGCCTTCCTAGGTCTTGGGTCGTCGTTCCCTTCTCCGGAGCCCTAATTTCGAAATTTCGCGATAGTACCGTACGTACTCGGGGTCTCGAACGCGAACTGGGGAGGTCGAGTGTTGGGACAAGGTACCAAGCGCTGACTTTGGGCACCGAGATAGACTTCACCGCAACCGTCTGCCACGGTCCAGGTGACTGGCGGACGAGTTGAAAGAAAAAGATAAAGGACAAATTGCAAGCCCGTGCCAATACCGAGCCGGGATGCCGCTCACCGCCGAGTTCAAACCTCTCGCCGGTTCGGGTCCGTGCCGTATTTGCACACACACTCCGTGTCCGGGCGGGTTCACAAACAACAAAGGAGCGGAGTGCCGACGATCCAAGCACGGCGGGTTCGGTGACACTGACAGCGAGCGGCGCGATGCCTTGATAGATGTGGAGATTCTCTGGGTTTCGATGGCACCTACTTGTACGGCCCATGGGGTACCTGGTCTCTCGCGCTCCTAGCGTGTGCTTCCCCGTGTGGACATGGCCTATACGGGCCGACAACAGTGGAGATGTGGGTGATGTGTGGTGCTCTCTCCCACGTCTCCAGGTCTCTCCCCCAAACAAATCATCCCCCAGAAATTGGGGAAGTTCGGTCAAATTGTGGTGACCCCGCGAACAAAAACTTGGGGAAAAACGTGAAAGTGGTGAATGAGCACACGATGGGACACTGGGGGAGAGCTTTGCTGAAATCCGCTCTTGTGTTGTAGCAGATCAAAACGAAATATGTCACAAACGTCACCTCCTAGAAGGGAACCTTGATGACTTCCTTCTCCAACTGGCCAAGAAGGGAGAGAGAGGGGAGCGACTCAGTTTCCACAAAGTCGCACACCGCGCGGGGCAAGGGTAGGACGACCAACCTGGTCGCCGAAATATTTCACCCCGACGCGTGGAACGCCGGATGGGGACCGACTCCACCGAGACTGGTTACACCGGTACATACACCCGCCAATGTTGACGGCGCCATCGGGCAGCGACGCGGAGGTTGCATTGGCTTCTTTCTCCGATAGCTCGCTCTCACGCCGGCGGTCCAGGCCTTTCCTCTCGGCAGTTATCACCGTGTTCAATTCGGTGTCGTGATGTAGCATCATCCACGGTCATCAAACATCACTAACGGTCGCACCCCGTGTGAACATCATGGGTGAGAGCCTAGATCTCCTGGAGGGTTTTCGGGAGCTGTTGTATGACCTCCCTATGAAATGCAAACATCGACATGGCAATAGATGAGACAGGTTTAAATTTTCTTGCGGTGACACATGTGTTACCTCCCGTACATTACACTGTCTTCAATATCCCCAGCCGTATTTCCTCGTGGTATATCCTCCTCCAAGCATCAGACTGCCCGCTTTTGTCTTTGCCCTACACATTATGCTGAAACAGAAACTCTCATAGCTGACATGCGCGTTTACGGTCTGCGACCAAACCCCTGAACACCCAATGATCTCCCATCAAACTCTGTTCCAAAGTATCCTCTCAGCGGATTGCTCTGTGGTAAACAGACACTCTGGTTAAAGCCGTAACTAAAACTGAGTTTGCGTATGGATAGAGCATCCTTGACTCCTCGAGTGCTCCGCGTCCATCACTTCACTCCTCGTTCTCGGTGCCATACCGCCCTTTTCTTCACTCAACCAGGACGGCAAAACTGTAAGTCATCTCCGCAGTATGCGACTTTTGTAGGTTATTCTTCATCCAACAAGTCCGGCGATACTTGTCTTCCCCGTCATATTGAAGATCTTCCCATCCTGCCCCTGTACACCCGGTGGTCGTCGAGCAATTCTCGACGCACTCGTCAAAGGTCGTCGTCTTCGTGTTCGTCAGGTCGTGGGCCCCTCCGTCACCGGCATAATCGATTCCGCACGTTTGGAGGAATTTCTTGCCGTTTTTGGTCGAATACGTCCTCTCGCCCACGTCTGGGCAGTTGGTTGGTCCTGCTGGGGTGGTTGAGGTTGCTGTTGCTGTAGCTGATGTCTTTGTGGGTGCTGTACTTGATGTGGCAGCCCTGGAGGTTCTTGTTAGTCTGGGCAAGTCCGTGGTTTGATAACTAGGGCAAGGTTTGCTTACGCTCCGGCACTATTGCTGTCGCTCTTGGTCCCAACGCCAACTCCCACTCCCACGCCTACCGCAATCCCCATGAGAAGTAGGCCTCCGCCGGCGAGTAAAATGAGGAAAAGGGTCCTTTTGATGCCGCAAATTCTCTCGTTTTTCTTGTTCGGGGGCCCCGTAGAACGTCCGGCCTGCGATGGCGGATAGCTCATCTGCGACCCGCCATACATGTCCGGCGAGTCCCCATATTGGCCCGCTTGAAGGTACGTTGGCGGGTAAAACAACGGGTGGCTTTCTGGTGGTGCCGGTGACGGTGAAGGTGAGTGGTGATACCCGTAGTGTACGGCTGCCACGCCGATGGGCGACTTCTCGGCATAGGTCGTTAACGGCACTACTTCAGGTGCCACCCCCGGAACAACTTCCGGTGCGTCGCCTCTGTGAACCACCTCGGGCGCATCTTCTCCGGGCCGTCTGTTGCCCACCGGTCGGTCCACAACTTGAAGACCATCCATCCCGGTGCCGCTGCGGTTTGTACAATGATTGTCGGACATGCTCTGCGGGCAGTTGATCCGGCACTATCGAGTCTCTGGGGTTCACGGTCAACGGCACATAGACGAGTTTATCGCATGAGAATGTTGTTGGTCAGATGCACGCTCTTGAGCGGACTCGAAGAGTCGACCCAGCAGCGTTCCCGGTGGATCTAGCACCGTTGCACATGTACGACGGGCGCTATCCACGTCGTCTGCGCGCACCAGGGGTAAAAAGCTGAATATATCAGGAGTCGCCCTGTAATCTTCCAGCGCTTTGTTTCATTGGGTATCGCCGTAGTCGTAGTCAGCACCAACCCAATTCTGGCAGACAAGGGCCGATCCAGGACAATTTTTAGGCACCCGTATTTCGTCCATTGACAGCGCTTGCGATTAGATATCTCAACACTGAGAGATTGGAAAGACTCGAGTCCACCGAGATATCGTTCTCGCCATGTTTGAGCTGTTGATTGTTCACCGTCGGTGATGCTAGACTGCGATTGCAGATTAAACGAAATCACGCCAGCCCGCACTCGCGGAGGATGAAGAGAACATGTTTTGAACGGGCAAGGTTCAAGGTCACCATGTACAATTGTACCTGGTCCTCCCTAGGGCGTATTCGGGTTCAGGGTCGTGAGACTCGAGGCAGCGGAGACATCAAGCTGAAGTACGACGTCCAGATTGAGCTTGTTCGGGAAATGAGGCTCTTCAATGAGGCAGGTTAAAATGGGGCGGCTCCGGGACTGGCGCCGGCCGGAGACACGTGGAGGCCATGAACGGTAGTCGAACAGTTTTCCGGCCGGAGCAGCTCATGGAGTCGGCAGCGGTTCCTATGTAGGTAGGTAGTAATGGGTATTTTCGGGAGACCGTGACAGAGCCTCTCCACCGTGAAGAATGAAGGTGGTCGGGCCGTATCAAGATCCGAAATCTGCTCACGTTGGCTTCTTGGGGGTCTTCCATCCACATATCGCATGGCGGGAGTGGCGCTTCCGCATCATGGCTAAACCGACAGACACCCGCGGACCAACCCGACAGCGTGAGGTTCACATCCGTGCCGGAAGCCAACGGCCGAGACGGTGTTGATGATGTCCCTTTGCTCTTCCATCCAACCAACCAACCAACCAATCAAATGTCGTTGAACCGGCAGGCCGCTACTACATTACAACCACAAAGGGTTGCGGCTGAGCAATGGGCAAGAGTTTGACAGGCGAGGAGAGGAAGCCGCAGCAACTGTCGTGGAGGGTATTTCCACGGATCTCATTGGTGAGACTGTGGGGAGGAAGCAGACACAGGGCTAGGCACAGCCACCGCAGTCTGGCTTGATACCACCGACAGCGAAATAAATTGTTCGTGACTCGTTGGGAGCCGCTTCAACAGCAAAAGTCCTACGAGGACTCAAGTCCTACCCAAGCTTGACCACTTTAGGTCTAGGTCAGGCACAACCAAGTGACGCCATTCACGCTTCAGGCGTGGGACTTGAGAGAAATTGACCCCCAAAGTTGTCCTCTAATGTGAAAGGCATCGCGACTTGATATCCAGCTCTGAATTGCCGATGGCTGTCGTTGAACTTGAGCGTTGAATCAATGGCAATGGTCTGAAAATGAATTGGCACAGAAGCACAGACTGAGGGAATGAAAGGCTCATGAGCAAACAAAGAGAGACGGGATTTGTTGGACAAGGTGCACGAGGGGAAAGTGGCGCTCCATGTGTTACCTTATCATTATCAATCTTCCACTAGGCGCGGTCTTGGCAGTGAGCATCTATCACCCAACGGCCTCAAGTCGCCCCACCCTCAAGACACTGTTTTGAGATTGACCATGAGAAGAAGGTGCAAAAATGTGATGCAGTCTAAGTAGAAGTGTGGTTTCAATTATCACAGTATTGCTTCGAACCAAGATTTCAGGGAACACATAGTATACCACGGTCTCTGGATTCTGTGTCTGATGTTGGTATCTGAAGACTCAACTACCTAGAGCTACATCATCCTGACCTCAAGCTTTCCCGGCTGTCACATACGGATGTATGAGAGCATCAAATTCATACAAGTAGGTATACTGGGGCAATGTGAGAAGAGCAACGAGTACGAGTTCGTCCCATGTAATTAATTCATCGCAAACCCAAACTGGCATTGAATTTCCGACTCTGGATTCCCCACATGGATGCTGTTTCAACTCGAGCTTCCACAGTACGGACAGCAACAGAGATTGGGGAAATTCCAGATCCCAGTGGCGGAGAATCGAAGCTTCAGCCAGTTGACCTGCTTCACTTGTCAAATTTCCTAATCAGACTACGGTATAGGACACACGGACCTAGGCCTGCCTATACACGTACCAAACATCATCTCATAAGTGTGGTCATGGCACATCTGGCTGTCGATCTCCTGCCCCTTGGAGTTCATCCGTTCAAGATGTTTGGTGTGAGAAACCCGTTGACGTTGGTTGGCATCGGTCGATTCCATCCCTCAGTTTACAGCCCGCTACAAAATCAACACCAAAACTTGGTGACTGCCAGCTGGAGATCTCGATACTGTACTTGTTGTAGCGGGAGCTCAGCCTTACACTCCCACCCAGAACCCTGGTTCATTGCTAGCGCCCCAGCTGCGGGTTTGTTTGGAGGAAGGATCCGACCCCACCTGTCCGTCCACTCTTGTCGCTGCCCTTGCCCGACTGCCACTGCCCGCCAGCATTGGGATCCCGGCCACACCTCCCACCCGCGCGGGCACCCCCGACTGCAGTCGCTGCTCCCAGGCGGCGGGGGCCAGGTCACTGTGTTTTGAAGTCCTTCCGTCTCACGGCAGCCCAAAGAGAGGAGTCCTTTGACTTTGTCACTTCCCTTGACACCAGGACTCAATATTCAATTGATCGTCGCCTCCACCTCCACCATCTCGATTTCCGTGTTGTCGGTTGCTGCTTTGTGCCTGTTAGTTGCAAAGGACTCTCTCACTTGGCCAGCTGCACCGAGTTTGTCCAAATCATATAAAATCAATTGGGTCATTCTTGCCTGGATATCTCTGTCACGAACACGGGAGTACGGATTACTCGCCCAGACGGAGTCGCAGGCAGGTTCAGACAAGACAGCAACAAGCCAGCGCAGTTGCAGGCCCCTCTTCCACAAAGCCACTGCAACCTGACACCCTGCGTCTTGTGTCCTAATTTCTCACTCCCGCCCGCCTCTGCCTCTGCCTCTCGCAGTCAGTCTCGCTCCCTCCAGTCCTGCGTCCAGTCCTCCAGTCGCCATCTGCCCACTCATTCAGCTTTGCGGTCCTCGTTCCCGTCCCCGTCCCCGTCCATTCTTTTGCACTTTGCTGCTTGCGCCTCTTCGAGCTAAAGCCCGGCCGTCCAGCCATCCATCCCACCCTTCGGTCGCCTGCCTGCCTGCTTGCTTGCTTGCTTGCTTCAGTCTTTCTCCTTCCCTCGTGTCCTTTCTCCTTCCTAATCCTAATATCCTCGGCGGTCCTCCCTTATGAGTTCTATGAACTCTCGCCTGAAAGGCTTTGGTTTTGGCAAACGCAAATCGACCGCCAGCATACAGCCGAATCCTGATCAGCAGCAGTCGCCCACCCCGCCCCCCGGAGCAGCCCCTCAATTACCACAGCTCTTCCAGTCACGCCCGGGTCCTGCGCCCTCCGTTGCGTCCAACTCGTCCCAGCAGAGTCTTCCTCAAATGAATCATCCAGGTGCCGGACCACGGCCGCCCAGCTACTCCGCAAACTACCCGCCAGGCCCTCCCGGTCCCGTTGGCCGGACCAGCCCTTTGACGAACCAAGGCCCGACCCGCACGCCGCCGTCGCAAATGGTCGGTGGTCCCCCGCCCATCAACACCGGGGCTCCCCCTGTCTCCGGCTATCCTCCGCCCGTCATGGGAGGTGGTCCTCCTCCTCTGCAGGGAGGCCCGCCGGGATATGCTGGTGCTCAAGGATATCCTCCGCCGCCCCAGCCCACCGGCCCCGTTGCTCCCTATCGCAACACTGCTGCCGAGGTGGAGGGCAACAGCCGTAGCAAGGCTCAGCTCATCGTTGGTATCGACTTCGTAAGTCTTATGGACCCAGACTACCCTCCTCTCATGTCGGTTGCTAACCTAGTAATCATAGGGCACCACCTTCTCCGGTGTCGCTTTCGCTTTTGCTACCAACAATGAGGCCAAGGAGGACATCATCACAGAATGGCCCGGCGCTGGCTCATACACAAAGCAAAAGGTTCGCTGACCTCCCATTGTTGTGGTGCCTTCAGCATGGACCATGACACTAACATATTCTCGCGTAGATTCCTACTGTTCTCTACTATGATCAATACCAGAAGGTTGTTGGATGGGGCCCCGATATCGCCGATGCCCTAGCACCGACAGGTTACCCAAAGCCTGGCGTGCAAAAGGTGGAGTGGTTCAAGCTCCAGCTGATGTTGTCGGGCAACACCTATATCGATCCTATTAACCTGCCGCCTCTTCCACCTGGAAAGTCGGAGATCGATGTTGCGGCCGACTATCTCTTCAAGCTCCGCCAGGCCATGCGCGCCGCGCTCCAGAAGACTCTGGGTGAAGTCTTCAACCGTGAAGAGAGGAACATCCGCTATTATCTTACGGTCCCTGCTATTTGGAACGATGCTGGAAAGGCCGCGACGCGAGCTGCTGCCATTCAGGCTGGCTTCCTCCGCGATGAGAACGACAACCGTCTAACGCTGGTCAGTGAGCCCGAAGCCGCAGCTCTCTTCTGCTCCAAGACGGGCCTTCTCAACCTCAAGGTACACGATGCGGTTCTCATTGTTGATTGTGGTGGTGGAACGGTGGATTTGATCGCGTATGAAGTCGAGGACGAGAACCCGTTCACCGTGGCAGAATGCACCGCTGGCTCTGGTGACTCGTGCGGTTCGACTGCTCTAAACCGCAACTTCAGTAACATTCTGCGGACAAAAATCAGGAAGATGAAGCTTCCTGATGGATCCAAGACTGCCGGTCGCGTCTACGCCAAGTGCATCATGGACTTCGAAAACCGAATCAAGGCCGACTTCCGGAATAACGGTCAGAAGTGGGCTGTCGACGTTGGTATCGAAGCTGAATTCCCTGAAGCAGGCATCGAAGAAGGTTATATGACGTTCACAAACGAGGAGATCCTGCAATGCTTCGAGCCGGTAGTAAACCGTATCTTGGAGCTTGTCAGAAACCAGATCATTGCCATTCAAGCACAGAATCGCACACTGCAGAACATCCTTGTTGTTGGTGGTTTCGGTGCGTCGGAATACCTCTTCCAACAGATCAAGCTCCACGTTCCCCCGCAATTCCAGTCCAAGGTTGTCCGCCCCATGGACTCGGTCGCCGCTATTGTCAAGGGTGCCGTCACGGCCGGTATCACTGAAAGAGTCATCACTCACCGTGTTGCTCGTCGCCACTACCTCATGGCTACTCTTCAACCTTTCAAGGAGGGTTACCACCCTGAGGCGTACCGTGTTCCCTCGCTCGATGGCAAGGATCGCTGCAAGTTCACGCGACAGATCTTTGTTCAGAAGGGACAGAAGGTCAAGATTGGCGAGCCGGTCAAGGTTTCCTTCTTCCGTCAAGTGGCACCTGGTGCTACTCTCATGTACGAAGATATCTTGTATGCCTGCGACGATGATGTCTGCCCGGAGTATACCAAAGATCCAAGTGAGTCATGCGTGCTGCTATTTGATCATGGATGAAAACTGACAGTGCCAAAATAGGGATCAAGGAAGTGGTTACGCTCACGTCGGATCTGTCGCGCAAGAACCTCGAGAAGGATTTTGAGCGTATGGACACACCACAGGGTACCTTCTACCGTGTCTATTTCGATATTTATCTCACTTTGGACGGTTCCGAATTCAGCGCTGAGCTGGTGTGCCAAGGAGAGGTCATGGGCCGCTGCCGCGCGAGGTTCAGATAAAAGGGGAGTCGTATATGGGTAGATGGTAACAGTTTTCTTTCTCTTAACTTTTTCATGTCGGATCGTGAATGATACCTTTGAACGTAGCATGACAGCGGATTGTCCAAGCAGCAGGCGAGTTGACCACCATTTCAAACAAGGATGAGGTCTTGTTGAGAAAAAGATAGGGACTTAATGGATGCCCCGGGGAAACACGAGTGAGTAGGGGGGAATCTATACGAGTTGAAACAGATATTATCTAATTCATCCTTCAGAAAGTGTATATGTCTTCATTTTTTCAACCCACGAAGCAGAGCTCTTCCTCTTGGGCCGGTCCACGGTCGAGACATCAGCACGTGAAAATGCCCTAATAGTGGAACCGGACAACGTCAAACCCCCACCTAACGGTCCCTGTGCCTGTCCCAGCCGCTTGGAAAATCCGGGGTTTGCGAGTGGCACTCTGGGAGAATATGAAATCTGGACGAGGTCCGTGCGATCCAGGCCCAGTGGGAGGTATGTCAAGGGTACTTCTAGCATGGCACATGGCACACGGGATGGCACCGGTCACGATGAAGGAAGGGTCCAAGACTTTAACCGTCCCTGCGTCATTGTGTTTATCAACCTGGCAATGACTTCCTTCTCAGCTTTCTCATTCGGCGTCTGTGATGAAGGAGGGTGGCCACCACACGAAACAATGGCGAATCATGAGTCGTTGCTTACTGACAGCTCCCTCAGCTCAGGTATCTCTTGCCTTGAGATCAGTTCTTGGAAGCAGTTGGTGGGTATCAAGCTTCAGTCAAGATGAACTCAAGTTGGAAACCTGGCGAGGACCTACATCGCCTTGTCTTTTCCTTTTAGTCGCCCATTTTCAACCTACCCAAGTTTCATGATCACTACGAATCGTACACCTCACAGCAATTCTCTAGATCTCCAAAATAGCCCTATACCCTTCATGCCTCGTCGGTCGTTTTGACGCTTCCCTTCTTTCATCCGGTGTGGTTTTGAGTTTTCTTCCGCAAGGGAAATTTTGGGTACCCCTTTTGCCGTATTATCAAAGGCGCCTTACTAGCAAATACTCATTGAGACAGAGCGCATTATCATCCCGCCCACTTTACCTTTGCTTCCTACTTGATCTTCTCTTGGTGACCCCTCGAGAAGACGGACAACACCATGGTCACCGAAAAGTCACCTACCATCATTGCGCCTGGTCAGAAGGGTATCCGAAAACCGAAACCGGGTATCGAAGACCACTCGCCCTCCACCTACAAACAACTTCGCGGGGGCAGTCTCGGAAGCTACATGAGGGGTGCTCTGGGCTTCCTACTGATCCTCCATGGACAAACCACCGGCGTGGCAGCCCAAAGCTTCAACTCAACTCGCCTCCCTACAACGTTCGTCTCAAAGGCTCCTATCGTGAGTCCCACTTCGAAGCCTCCTCCTGCTGTTGCTCCTACGTCGAAGCCTCCTCCCGCTGTCAGTCCTACATCGATCGCCTCCTCTGTACCTATACCTCCTAGCTCTACATTAAAGGGCACTTCGCATCCGACCTCGACCCCGCCAAACCCGACCCCTATACCGATCGTCATCACCAACAGCTGCCCTGATACGATATGGCCTGGGATCGGAACGCAGAATGGTATCGGGCCCGGAGTTGGCGGCTTTGAGCTTCCTCCTGGCCAAACGAAGCCACTGTTCGTCAGTCCCGACTGGCAGGGCAGGGTATGGGGACGGACCAACTGCTCGTTCAACGACGAGGGAACGGGGCCGAGCAACCTCAATGGCGTGAATGGAATTGGCGCAGCTTGCATGACAGGAGACTGCTTTGGCAGGCTTGACTGCGAGTTTACGGTATGTTTTCCTAGCAGTTCACTCTTTTATAACCGTTTTTTTATCAGCCAATATCACCGAGTACTCACACAATTTTCAAAACAACAGGGCCAAGTCCCGGTAACCCTCGCCGAATTCAACCTGATCGGCGGGATAAACTCCGACCAGACCTTCTACGACATCTCTCTCGTAGACGGCTACAACCTGCCCCTCGGCATCATCTACATACCCGCCGCCAACACAACCTGGATCCCTCCAAACCTAACCAACTGCGTCTGCATCGCCTCCGCCGGCTTTCTCGACCCGCCCTCTAGATCAGGGCTCTACTACACCAACAAGACCTTCCCCATCCCCTGGGAACCCGACCAAACCAACCCCACCGTCGGCGGCTGGTGTCCCTGGGACCTGCAAGAATACCCGCCCTCGAAACCCGGCGACGGCATCTACCCGTACCCGGACGACTCGATCCAGCGCCCCGTGTTCGACCCTTGCCTCTCCGCCTGCGCGGCGACGGGGAACCCCGAGGATTGCTGCACGGGCGAGTACGATGATCCGAGCGTTTGTACCCCGAGCTTGTACAGCGAGAATGCGAAGACGGTCTGTCCGGACGCGTACAGCTATGCGTTTGATGACCAGACCAGCACGTTCATTATTCCCAATGGAGGCGGGTGGGAGGTGGTGTTTTGTCCGAGGGGAAGGAGCACGAATATTCTGAGGATCTTTGGGGAGGAGTTGAGGACGATAGCCAGTGGTGGGGGACTGACGAGGGAGATTTTGGAGAGGGTGCAGAATCGGACGTATATTGAGAGTGTTAATCCGAAGGGGTCGAGTGGTGCGGCGATGGTACCGCAGCCTGGTGTTGGGGTTTTGGGTGCCTTGGTTTTCGTGTGGATGTGGATGGTTTTCTGGTGCTGATGGTTTGTTTACCTTTCGGGCTTGGCTTTGCAGGTTGGAGATCCCTTTGTTGACTTGATACTATACCCCTACTTTCTTCGTGGCTTGGCGTTCAACCACTCTTTTATTTTTCTCGTTGGCTTTGGTTATCACCTGCTTGGACCTGTTGAGTTTTATACTGCATGCTGGATTGAACAGTTTGGTAAAGATGTTGACTAGAGGTCGATAGACGTTGTTTTGTACTAGCTACCTAGTCTTATACCCTAAAACACTCTTTTATCACCAGTACTTCCCGATTTCCCCTCATGTGTCTTGCTGGGAAAGTAAACAACGCTTAAGAAGCAACAGACCCCTGGCTTCGGTCTATCGAGTTAGGTAAGATCACGTATATGTTAATTAACTATTGATCTGATATCTCCAACTTCCCTATCTGTATCGAAAACATTTGCTCCGCTCTAGAGTCTAAGTGATATCGCTTGCTTTACGTGCTGCAATAAGCACAAGCATAAATCCAACCGTACTTCAGCAGCCCGATATCCATGCTAGCTTTATATGTAGAGGCCGTAAGAGACAACCTAGATATCAACGGCGATTGGTCCGCGGCTCCACACAGCGTTTGCTTTGTATGGTTGCTCTGGTGTCTCTTCGGGTATATAGACATGGCTCAGAAAGAAGTCCCACCAAGTCCCCTGTTGTTCTTCAGCAAGACCTTGAAACCCTTCACTTCCTCGCCGCCCTCCTCCTCTCCCACTCAGCTCTTTCCTCATCATCACTTCCACTAAACTCAGCATCCTCATCCTCCTCCTCCACATCCAAAACAGCCTGCTGGCCCTGCTGTGGCTTAACATCCTCCGCACTGACAAAGTCGCCCGCATTCAACAACGCATACTCATGCTTCTGTATCAGCTCCCTCAGCTCCTTGTTCCGCGGATCCACCAGCTGCAGCGCCGTCAACCCCCCCTTGTTCTTCACCCGCGGGTTCGACCCGGCCTCCAGCATCATGTCCACCAGCTCGTTGCCAAACTCGCGCTGCGCCTCGGGCTCGCTGTTGATCCACCGGATCGCGCTGTGCAGGGGGGTGTCGCCCTCGAGGCGGTTGACGGGGTCGCATTCGAATCCCGGTTGGTCGAGGAGCATGTCGATTATCTCGTAGTTGCCGCGGAGAGCGGCTTCGTGGTAGAGGTGGTTGCCCATTACTGTGGTCGTGGTGTTCAAAAGGGAGGAGATTTCTTCGTCGGATTTGTCGGACAGGATCTCGGAGAGGAGGTCGGTGTTGTTACGCCGGCAGGCTTCGATGAGCTGCTCGCCAACGGAGGCGCCCTATATTTCGGGAGCATGAGGGTTAGCTTTTCTGTAGGTAGTTGCTTTGCGCGGAAGAACGGGGAGAAGGGAGTAACGGGGAGAGGAGAGAGGTCGCTTGTGTGGTACGAACCTCGTGTTCTTCGTCCTTTCCGGCCATGGTTACTGGTTGGTCACTTGGTTGTCTCGGAAACGGCGGGTGGTGTTTCTTGGTTGCAAAAGGAAGCACAAGTAGTGAAAGCGACGGTTGAAAACAAAGAGGGATGACGGCGAGAGTTGTCGAGAGTAAGATTGGCCTGGAATCGCTAATTACGAGCGGGAATCGTGGAAATGGGTCGGCGGGGAGAGTGGATGTACGGTATGGAGGTGGCCAGGTTGTCGAATCAGGTAATCGGCCGGTTCGTGTAAAGGGATCCGGGATCGCGTAACGCTCAATGAGATTCTCAAGGTAATAAGAGGGCGGCGAACGACTGTTTGTGTATTTTGGAGATATCGCCAGTCGTGGTGGTTGTATGAAGCATTACCTAACGGGCTGGTTAGGAGGTGGCAGTGGCAGTGTCCTTGGTGTCACAGAATGGTCGGCTCCTGCGGGGATCAGGACGCTGGCATCCCAGCTGCGTATGTCAGTGGGTACGTACCCCAGCACAGGTACAACACCTCAGGGCGGGCAGTTGGGTCCAGGCACCGCTGACCAGACAGGTGGGGCTGTTTGACGATACATCTGACCAATGAAAATCCGAGCGCTACATTTAAGGTTTATGGAATTAATCGACCGCATCTGTATCACTTTTTCAGATCTCCTCCTCGCCGGTGAATGGTTTGGTCTTTGAAGATTTATATCACGACATTTAAAATCAGCAAGTGGTAGCAATTCACCGGTTTTGGCTCATCATTATTTCAAAGTTACCAAACTTTACGGCGCCGCCACTCCTCATCAGAATCGTCAACAAAAATTTTGGCAACCTCTCGACTCATCTCACTCACTCTCCATAACGGCCGATAACACCCAACAAACTCGGTCCTTTCATCCATAAGCAAACATGCCTATCGTTTGTAAGTGTAAATCCACACACAAAGACTAGGACACCAGAACTAACGCCCACCACAGTCTGTCCATTCTGCGCCAACCTCCTCATCCTCTCCCGAGCGGACACGGGTGGCAACAGGCTCGAGTGCAGAACCTGCCCTTACGAGCACCCCATCGACAAGCCCATCTACTCGCGCAAGAACTTCCCTCGCAAAGAGAAGGAAGACGTGTTTGGTGGTCCAGGCGCTTGGGACAATGCACAAAAGGGCAAGGTCCAGTGTGACAGCGGAACCTGCAATGGAAACGAGGCGGCCTTCTTCCAGGTCCAGATTCGCAGTGCTGATGAGCCGATGACGACGTTCTACAAGGTAAGACTGGAGTTGCGGATATATAGGAAGGAGTAAGAAGCTAACATGATCTTGCAGTGTATGACTTGCGGGCACCGGTGGAGAGACAACAACTAGAAGAAGCCAATTTCTTCAGTACAGGTCTGGACGGATCATCAATACATGGTATTGGGGGCATTGCTTGGCGTTGGGGCATTTTTGTTTTTGTGTTTTTGCTTGTGAGGTATCCTACATCAAAATGAACTTGTGCGGTACTCTCTGTCAAAGGTCACTTCCTGCTCATTTCCGTCCATGGTATCCTTCTAGCTGCGCAAGCTATGTCGTGCTTGGAAAACTCTCTCGGTGCCAGTCGATCCCGGCCTTCATGCCCTCTATTCTGAGACGCTCGACCAGGTCTGGGCTGATGATGTCCTGCCTGAACTTCTCCTGCTGCAGCAACTGAAGGTTCTTCAAGGTAGGTCCAGGGTAGGTGATATACTTGAGGTAAGGTGGGCGGCTCCAGTACTGGAGATAATCAAGGTAGGCGATGAAGGCAGGATTACTGAGTAGCTTCCTGGAAGCGAGATGATTCAGGTATAGCGGGTTGCCAAGTGCTTGAACAAACTGAGTATTTTGTTAGTATAACGTACGTAAGTTAGGTAAGGAAGTGTATCAATCATACCTCCAGTTCAAGCTCGAACCGTGTATATCCTCCATACTTGGGCTCGTCTGCCCCTGACCCCGGAGGCACAGGTGGCTCCCTGGCTGAACTGTTGACTGACATGGGATCGGACGCCATTATGTGAAAAAGTGGTGTCCGGTACTGCGTGGCAAGCTGTAAATGGGCTGATTAAGGATATGTCTCTAGATACTCGCGCGCCTCTTCGATAACTGGATATGAAGGGTAGTACAAGTAGATGTGAGCAGTGAATGCGTACGGTACCCGATGTTGATGGTCTTGATGTTTGGGTGAAAGCCTCAGCGGGAGGGAAGGGAAGCGAGACTCTATTGTTGCTCTAACAATTTCTAGGGAGCTGCCCGGATGTGACGAAATAGCGGGGCAAACAAACGGCGATGGTTCCATTCTTTCCCTGTACGAGAATTAGCGTGTTACCGCTATAAATACCCTTTTCAGCCCTGTAACTTGAGGCAGCAGTGACAACCAACAACCCGGCAACGACAACAAACCGTGGGAACTAGTGGCCGCTTCCGCCATTCCAGGTTGGACACGCAGTTTCACCTCAACACCAACCCAACATCTCACGTCGAAGAAGACGTTGTCTCTTCTTTCTTGCAGCTACAACAACAGCCGAAGCTCGGTGTCAGTATCTTCTATACTGCAACATACTCCGACAAATAGAGACGCATAATTATCGCGAGTCAACTTGGATATCACCATGGCTTCTCCTGAAGCTCCGGCCGTCAACGCGACGGGCGCTACCTCAACACCGGTCCCAAATGCCACACCATATACTTTTCACTGGGAGATGCTCCTTAGGCCAGAAGTGCTTTTGTTCGATGCTCAAGTTATCTTCGGCGCCTTGACCGTAATATGGCTTGGTGCTCATGGTTCCCTCCGCCGACCTCCCTCCGCTGCCCCAGCAGAGTCCGAAGACAAGGACAAGAAGAAGAAGACAAAGGAAGACGAGCAGTTCACTGAAGGATTGACTGCCTCTGATGCCATCATGTTTCCTATCCTGGCCGGTGCTGTTCTCATTGGACTCTACTATTTGCTAGAGTGGCTCAAGGATCCCAACCTGTTGAACAAGATACTTCGAGGTTACATGTCCGTTGCTGGCATCGCCGGCCTCGGCAAGCTGTCCGGGGACGCCTTGGAGATCCTTACCAGCTTCATCTTCCCAAGCGTGTGGTCAGATCGCAGCAACAGACTCTACTATGTCGATCCAGAACGCCGCTCCCAGTTACTGGTCGACCCGACGACGAACCAGGCCATGATCACCGACAAGAAGTCGCCTTTCCCCGGTTTCTTTTGCAGGGTACCACTGCCTAGTGGAATCAACAGACTTGCCTGGGAGATCCGGCACCTGTTTACGGAAAAGTGGACAGTCCGTCTTGCGGCTCATGGCGTCGGCTCTTTCAAGTCGCAGATCAAGTTCAACCATCTACTGGGCTTCTTAGTCTCGATCTTCATAACCACTGCTTATCACCTTGTTCAATGGCATGTCCTTTCCAACATTCTTGGAGCTGCCATGTGCTACGCTGCTTTCGGCATGCTTTCGCCCACGTCTTTCGGTATCGGTACCGCTGTTCTTTGGGGTCTCTTCTTCTATGACATCGTCATGGTGTTCTATACGTATATTTCCTCCTATTCTTCAGCGAAGACAAGTTTAACCAGATACTAACCAGCTTTCTATAGCCCATTCATGATCACTGTTGCCAAAAAGGTCGACGCCCCAATCAAGCTCGTCTTCAAGAGCTCTTCCGGCTTCAGCATGCTCGGGCTCGGAGACATTGTCGTGCCTGGCTTGCTCATGGCGCTTGCCCTTCGCTTCGACGTGTACATGTTTTACAAGAGGCAAATCCAATATCAGCCGATCGAAGCGGCTTCCGAGCAGACCCCATCTACGGATCAAGCAGTTACTACCACGACCGAGACGCAGTTCCGACGGACCAAAGCCCCATTCGTGGAATCCGAAGGCCAATGGGGCAACCGCTTCTGGACCACCAAGCTGGGCAACCTGATGCCAAACCCAGCATGTGGCGCGGTCAGAGCCGCAACCGCTTTTCCCAAGCCCTACTTTTACGCTTCGATAGCGGGTTATGCCTTGGGCATGGTTTTCACCTTGACGATGCTCCAAGTGTTTAACCACGGGCAGCCTGCGTTGCTATACCTAGTCCCTTGCGTCACCGGGTCCGTCTGGCTGACCGGTCTGGTTCGTAGGGAGCTTAAGGATGTGTGGGGCTACACGGAGGATGGAAGCTTGGACACAAAGGACGTTGTTGTTACCTTGGATGTCAATGGTGATGAGGTCAGGAAGCCAGCCGCAGACAAGGATGAAAAGGAGTCTAAGGATCGCGTTAAGAGCGAGAAGGAGGCCGAGAAGAAGGAGGAGGAGACATCTGGCGAGTACGATGTCGTGCTATTCTCTATCAAAGCACCAAGACCTAAGCCTCCGAAGACAGATTAGTTTTGGAGATATCCAGACATTCAGGATGAATATGACGCTGTGTAGTCTATAGAGCGTAGAGAGTTTACAGCGGAGAATAAATAGAAGGTAGAAAATGCGTGCCACTCAGCGTAATCATCGATGATACAGCGTTTATATTGCTTAAAGTAGCTATCAAGATCATAGTTGGACTCATTTGAACATGAACATTGACAGCAGCAAGAAGAAAAAAGAAGTTAAAAAAGAAGGGTCATACGAGCGTTGGAACCCATGACCGGCCGACCTCCACTCCCCATCCATTCCTCCATCTCCGAAGAGGATACAAAAATATACTTTAAAAGAAGAAAAAAGAAAGACCAACAACCGCTCAATCAAGCAGCACACATCGGTCAACCGTCTCGACACCTCTTTAGTTTTGTGATTACCTTCTTCTGAAGCTGCAAATCCTAACAGATCCTTACTTGTGAAACAAGTGGACGCGGTCTAACGATGTGGAACGCTCTTTGGGTTACTTGAATGTACATCATCGTTCCCGAACCGACAGGTATCTTTTTCGGGGGTCGGGAGGTTTGAGGTGTTGCGACGGTAGACCGTTGCGCTATCCGACCGAGCGGTTGTTGATGACAGTGGGTGCTTATTAGGGAGCTTATATATGCTTGTTAGAGGGTTAAGTTGGGAAGGAGCGGGAGGTAGGTAGGTGCGGGTGCCTAGATGGGATGGGATGAAACCTCAAGGTTGGTGTTTGGTTTCTTGAGTTTCTGTTGTGGAAAGTGTAAGGCTGGTACTGATGAACTTGAGGTTTTACATCGCTCATGTCACAGCATAAAACTATCTGCTTATCATCAATGTCAATGAATCTTTACGCTTGGATACGGCGACTCATGACACCCAATCCAAAATAACATCTACATAACCTGGTAGTCACAAACAATATCACGCAATTAGTAAGGTGAACAAAGCATAGTAATGTGTTTTGACTGAAGTGGATATATCGTATACCGAAATGGCCTTCTTGATGTAGCCTGTATTTGTTCAGACAGATGTCCATCCGTCCTTAATCCCACGCACCATCGTAAAGGTTCAGGCTCGTCTTTTCTTTCTGTTCCTTCGAGGAACTTGACGACAAAGAAAGACTTTCAGCGAGGGAACCCTCCACAGCAATTTCCAAAAGCCCTTCTCCTCATCAGACAAAAGCCTCTTTCCCGAGCTGCTTCAACGGGCTGCCCCACTCTCGGCATTATGAGGGGCTGATGTAGTCGTCTCAAACTCTCTTCAATCTTCGAAAAGAAGGGTACTCAATCCGTCAACATCCTCGCTTCAGGTCGCCGCCACCTCTTTTGGGGGGTTGACAACCCGTCCTTCCAGCGGATTCGCATCGCCTCAGGCCCTTCCTGTGTTGTGACAGGCGCACTTCCGGCGGAGAATCAACGCCTCCTCAGACAGTCGTCGGAAAAAGGAGGCATGGAAATCCTTCCTGGTCCCTTTTGGAGACTAGAAAAGACCGCAGCCCTTCCAGCAGGGAGACAGAGAGTGGTTGAAGGAGGAAACTGGCCGACTCCGCGGAACTAGCACAAAGCAAAAGAACTACCAACTGCCTCCTCAGCCGAACTCTTCAGAGTAAGAGCTCAAGGCCTTCCAGCAGGAGTCTTCCGGGCTAGTTCGACGCGAAGCCTCCCTTCCCGCTCGACGCAGGAAATTGTCTCGAATAGTCTTCCAGTCCCAGCTTTATTGGGACCGAAACCGGTTTTCCCGTGATCGCGTGGCACACGAAAAAAAGTGAAACAAAATCCAACGGAGCAGGGTAAGTGATCGCTCGACGCCGGTGTGATGCGGGTGGTTACATCCCGACCCAAAATTCAGAACTCCGGCCCCCGGCTTCCTCAGAGGCCGGGATCCAGAAACAAAAGTCGGGGAACACCGACCCAATGGCGGAACGATTGTCGCTTTCAACGCTTTGGGTGTGTAATCGTCGCTTACTGACAACCGCAAACCCTAAGCGGAGCGACGGGGCGCTCGGCGCTTTCGGGTCTGCAAACGGATTCGCCGCTTACTGGTTCTCTGTTCGCAACCCCTGGGCGGAACGCGGGTTGGTTATGAAACCGGGTGTTTCAACTCGGTGCTCGACACCAACTGGCGCATTGGGAAATGTACCGGTTGGCGGAACTGAGGAAACATGGATGGTCGTCCTGGGCGCATCGAGGTTGAGGTTGATGATGGAAAAGTCATTCGGCGGGAGACAACATGATGACTTTTGGTCGATGTGCTTGGTAGGAAGGCGGACGACGATACCCCCGAAGGGAAAACAGTCGGGGGTATGAAGAAAGAAAAGAGAAAAGAGGAAAGAGGGAACGTGGTGAAGTTGCGGTGGAGATTTGGCTGCTTTAAATAGTTGCGAGTCCGGGCAGGTGTGGGTCACCGACCCGGATCTCCGCCACCACTCCCGGACTTGCATGATTGTGCGACCGGGACCATTGCGGGGGCCGAGTCAGCTCGTCAGCTCGGCTACTTTCCCACTCACTTTTACTTGTTTCAACACTTGTCTGCCTTGTTCCGTTCCTCCCGAATCATCATCCCATGTCCATGCTTCAATTCATCACAAACCACCGAATGAGCTGATGTCTGAAACATATCCATAAATCGAACCATCGAGCCCGTAGTAAAACCGTCTCAAGAACAACTCACAACCACCACCTACCTACAACTAAAACGCAAAACACCAAAAATAAGCGATACAAGATGTCGGAAACACCAAAAAAACCCATCCTAGTCCAGTGGATCCTCGACACCCGGTCCTGGTTCCCCTCGGCCGCTAAGACCCGCGATCTCGAAGTCCATGTAAACAAACCCCTGAACCGAACATGATTTTCCCCGCGCGTGTACCCTTTCCCCGTTCGAACCATTCTCGAAACCACACCCACACTTCAAAACATGAAATCAACTCACTAACCCCCTAATCCAGGCATCCCGCCCCCTCTCCCTCCTCACCCCCACCGAGCGCGCCTCCGTGCTCAAGTACTTCCACGTCCGCGACGCCAAAATGGCGCTCGCCTCCTCTCTACTCAAGCGGTACGCCATCGCGCGGCTGGCCTCCGTGCCCTGGTCATCCACCACGCCCGGTTTTACGCGCGACGAGCGCACCACCAAGCCCATCTGGCGCGACCCCGTCACTGGTTCACAACCAGTCTCGTTCAACGTGTCGCACCAGGCCGGGATCGTCGCGCTCGTGGCTGTGGCGGACTACCCCAACCCGGGACGGGCTGAGAGGGTTCAGGTTGGCGTGGATGTTGTCTGCACTTCAGAAAGGAGAGATCGCGATCAAGAGGTTATCCGCAAGGAAGGCTGGGGCAGTTTTGTGGATATGCATGCTGATGTTTTTGCGGTGGGGGAGACGAGTTATTTGAAGTATCAGGTGTTGAGCGCTGTGCCGGGGTTGGTGCCTAGGGGTGATAGTAAAGAAGGCACAGGGCCGCCGACGCCGGAGCAGGTGGCGGATGGGAAGCTGAGGGCTTTTTATGCGCTTTGGGCATTGAGAGAGGCGTATGTGAAACTGACGGGTGAGGCGTTGTTGGCTGAGTGGTTGGGGGAGCTGGAGTTTAGGTATTTTAGGCCGAGTAGGCCGACGCCGGCTTGGGATGTGCCGGCTGTTGAGACGGCAGAGGGTGAAGAGGAAGGAGAAGGTGCGCAGGTGCTTAGGAAGTTTGAGATAAGGTTTAGAGGGAAGAAGGTGGAGGATGTGAATATGTGCTTGCGATCAATGGGACCGGATTACATGATTGCGGCGGCGGTGAGGACACCGGAGGACCCGAGTGTTGGATTGGGATGGAGGCTGGGGTCGTATGAGATATTGGCGCTGGATGACGTATTGAGCCTTGCAGAGTCGGCGGTGTAAAAGAGCTGTCGGTTTGGCAAGCGAGGATGATTTCTAATATGAAATGAAGTACACTGACCTCCCATAGCCGTTACGAAAGCACCCTGGATGATATCGATAGAAAAAGAAGACATACTTGATACTTGTGTCACTATTCTCAGTCGGATCTCCCTGGCTAGATACCTTCCATGCTAAATGAGATTCGCCTGCAAAGAGGCTTCAACGATGTCCCCCTGTCTCTCCATAGACACCTTCCTTAACTCCTAAAAACAAAGAAGCCTTTGCTCTTCAAGCTTACACCCTCTCTGTGCCGGTGCTCAGACTGATGTCTGCATTAACTCTCTTCCTGTGAACGTCCTTTAAATGTCGTCAGGCCATCTTTCACTTTTTGACGTAGCCGATACGCCTGGTAGCGAGCTAGCCACCACTCCGAGGTAGCTCTCCGCTCGTTGTTAGGCGGAAACTCCTCAAACATCCCCCGGCGGCCTTGCCATTTTGTGTTTGAATCGTTTTCCATAGCTTGCAACATCTTCTTCCGCCATCGAAAGTAGGTGAAGCCAACAGCATCCGATATGTTTCCAATATTGAAGACAGTTGTAAGTGTGACCAGAGAGACGAGACATGTGGCGATTACGAACGGGGTTCGAGTGTCGCTTTGGGTGATGTTGGGGACCGCCCAGAGAGCCTATGAATGCCTTTGGTATATGCATAATCAACAGTAGGGTGATTTCGAAACTTACAGCACAGAATCCAAGGGGCAGATAGAATATGCTCACGTAGATGAGGAGCTGAACGTTTTGACCCAGCCTAGTAGCGGATCTACTTTCCATAAGGGCACTAGCATTGAATAGCTATATCGAGAACCATGTTAGCAGCCATATAACTATTAGAAGAACCTATGAGCCTTACCCCGTCCCGCAATGCCCGTACGCTCTCCGATATTGCATCGAATCTTTTCTTGAGGTTTTCGAGATCTTGCTTGATCTCGTTGCCTTCCTTGTCGTACTTTGTGATGCTTTTGACGATACTTCTTTCGACTTTCGTAAGTTCAGATAGATCTCTGGAGTTCAGGTCTTCTAGCAGGGGCTGGATTCGAGCTTGTTGGTAAAGGTTCCACTGGGTGATGTTGTCTTCTATGCAAGGCTGGACCTCAATGATGAATCCAAGAATCCAGAAGTAGAGTCTTGACCGGCTGAAGGTTTCGTCGTCAAACAGAAGGTTGCAGTAGTCCTTTGGGTTCATGAAATCCTGGACAAGTAGGCCACTGATGTATCGTTCCAGCTCGCGCCATCGATTCTCGACCGTCCTGAGGGCTTTGATTATTGTGTAAAGCTCGACGACCTTTCCGCTGTAACCATGTACCACATGCAATGGCCATCCTTGTCGATGATTTGGGGCAATCCATTGGTCAGTGTCGTTAAAGAACGATGTGGGAGCGAACTATATTGTTGTCCACCGCTCCACGTCCTCCGGTCTTGATAGGATGTCTTGTTGCTTGTCATCCGACTTTGGCTGGATGTCTTGTTCCTCGTTATCCGGCTTTGATGGGAGGTTTTTTTCATCGTCATCCGGCTTTGGTTGGATGGCTTGCTCCTCGTCATCCGGCTTTGATTGGATGGCTTGCTCCTCGTTATCCGGCTTTGGTTGGATGGCTTGCTCCTCGTCATCCGGCTTTGGTTGGATGGCTTGCTCCTCGTCATCCGGCTTTGGTTGGATGTCTTGTTCACTGCCTGAAAGCTATTTACCACGTCAGTTGCTTGTCTGATCCACTGCGTGACAGGTGGGCAGCGACCATACCACAGTTTCTGGAATGTTTGCGACGGTGAATACCTATGGGACGATTAGGTGTAAGCGAAGAGAAATAATAATGAAAAAAAAGAAAAAAAAAAAGAAAAAAAAACCATGGTAGTGAAGAATTGGAAGAAAGAAATATAAGGGGTTAAGCACTCACAGTAAAGGCACTTTGTCTGAAGGCTCGGGCCCTTGGAATTTGTATCCCATTATTCTCTGTCTCTGTTTGAGGCTTCTCGTAAAGATGCCCAACCCTGATGTTGTTATTCTCGCACGTCTTGACCAGCGATTCCGTGGCTTCAATGTTGTTCTTCTCCCTGTCATCAGCTCTTGCATTCTCGTCATCGCCTGCATGCATACTATGGGTTGTTTCAACAGTTGGTATCGTCTCGTAGAAGGTGATGTGAAATGCGGTTGAACGATTTGAGTACGGATTTGTTGCGCTCGTGCCACCTCTCCGCTCACATGCGAGATGTATATCAATGGCATCGGCAACTGGACATCCGTTACTTTCTTGACGACGGAAGGCAAGCAGGAAGTAGGGATCCCGTGATTTTGTCAAAGCCAGGGCAAGGCCCCGTATTTGTCTGCAGAAATTTAGTCTCATAGTGGCCAGTGAAAAGCGGGTTGTTACTCGTAAAGCATTGTTTACTTACATGACTCGGTTCCAGCCAGCAGTTTTCTTCGTTGCCGGACATTTTGGCAGCATCATCGTTCCTATCTCCAACATTCTGCGAGCTCGGATGGCTTCTGGATGGAACCACCACTGTCCATCCAACACGGTGCTAACGTAGAGCAGGTTCTTTGAGAGCCGGTAATTAACACGGTCGTTTGAACCAGGATCAAAGTCCGAAATATCAAGTACACCAAACTCTCCGAGATCTTGTAGGGCCTGTCCCATGTCCTTCAGTAAACATCTTGTATCGGTGCCGGGGAGTCGGTTATGGTTGGGTATTGAGCTGTGCAAGAGGTCTCTTTGCGAGGACCACTTCCCATTGAAGGAGAGATCAATCCTTCCGTCCCGGGGGATGAGCTCAAGGATATCCCTGTGCTCACGTTGCTGTTGAAGGTACAAATCAATCATGATTTGCATCTTCAAGAAATTCATCAAGATCCGGTTGCGTGATGATGGTTCGTCGTCGCCTGAGCCCCCTTCTGTTCCATCACCGCGTGTCAGGCTCATCTCCGGTTCTTCATCATTGGCCAAGTCTCCATCTGGCCTTTCGCTGACATCTGAGTGGTCTGTCTCCTCAAGCGCATGCCGATATGCGAAAATGGGAAAACGTGCCTCCCAGTTCACAGCCCAATCAGGTGCCCACTCCGCACAAGAGTTATAGTGTTTGACTTCGGTCTGAAGGTACAAAACGCTGTCAGCATACATTGAGGTGGCTAACAATTATACATATTCATAGGACTAACCGTCTACGGCAGGCGTCAGCCTATAATTGTGGACACCAACTGCTGGTTTGGCTGTCCTGAATTATCCGCTAACATAGGGGTCAGGTTCAGAGCACGTACTATCTATGATTCCGTCAATTTCGTCAAAAAACTTGGGCACTGGCGTAGGAAAACGTACCTTATACCTGAGATCTATCAAATGCTGCTCGTCAGGGTTAAGTTTCCTTCCGCCAATATTATCCTAAATCTCTGGTAAGAAATGGGAGAGAGCAAAAAGAAATCTCGTTTAAAGGTTTATGAGGGAGGCACGTACCTGATTCTTCCTCCAAGCTTGCTAGTTGATCAAATCAGGATGTTAGCAACTGGAAAGTGGTCTCTAACACAAGGCAGTGGATGACATCAGGGGAGTGGGCAACGAAGGAAAAGTCGATGTAGGGGCCAAAATTCATGTAACCTCATTTTACTCGTTGCAATCAGTTGGTCCATGATGAATCTTAGAGCAATAGGGATGTCTCGGTTCAAAACCAGCAAAATGAAAACCTCATTTTACCAAGACATCGTGCCTGGCCGCTCAAAAGGCTTCGAGGATTATGGACAGACGAAGGAAACTTGAGGGAGAGTCTTCAGGGAATTCATGGAGCATGAGATCTGACTTAACGTGAATTCGTTCCCATACCACTGTCAACTCTTGATCCAGCGGAGATGACATCTCGCGTTCTGAGGCAATATCGAGACAATCGAAAATGAATTCTTCGTAGGAGTATGTGACCAAGTTTGATGAAGATGAAGTTGGTGAAATAAACTGACAAAAGTGAGTACTCTCGAACAGTGATGGGCTCGTGCGAGGACTGGCTTCATACCGCATCAAATAGGTATAGCGCCGGGGATATCTGACCTAGCAAGGCCTTCGACCAATCTTCTGCTGAGTTGATGCGGGTCGCAGGGTTTCTTGGGACCGATCCAGTAACAGGATTGGCTTGAGTAAAATCAAATCGAGTGAGAATATGCGGTATGCGAAGTTGGATCATGCAAGTAAACTGCTTGCCTTCGGACGAACTCTCCTCAACGTATCTGGTGTTCCCGAAGATGATTGACTGATAAACGAGGATGATTCTCGAGACAATCGGTGAATGTACTGCCGAGAGTATTTCGGGTATGAGTGGCGCGTGCCATCTGTTCTTCTGAAAGCGAAGCCTTATCGAACTAATGGAATCAACAACTGAGTTGGGAACCGATTAGCATGACAAACCATTCGAATGCTTTGAGGACGTGTCACGACTTACGCCTAGGGAAAATCTGTCCAATGATGCTTTGTTCTAAGCGAGGAGATGTTGCGGAGATATTCCAGCCGTATAACAAGAAGTGACGGGATGGTTGACACTCGAGGTTCACTCGTGAGGTGTGCTCACCAGGGCCGCACACACACCCTCATGAAGATCCCATCAACAGCTCCAGAAGTTCATGGCTGATTATTTGCGCAAGCCTCGCTGCAAAGCTGCCTTTCGAAAGCCCAAATTGAGCCACATCGTCGTCGGCGACGCCAGCTAGACCCATCTTTACTCTGCGTGAGGCTAATCTAGACCCAAGCCACGCAATGTAAACCGCGAGGCTACCAATCTCATCGAGAGAAAAATGTCAAAGGCGGGGAGAATCGAAAGATGGCATACTCGAAGTGCTGCTAAGCAATCCAGAAAGAAGAGACGGGACTGTGATCTAGACTTTTAGTACTACCATTGATAATGGGGCTTCGATAAGGGAAGACACAGCTGAAAACACCTAGAAGTAACTTGGTGTAGATTCTCGTGAGGAAAGCCCGGGAAGAAACCTCTAGCAGCGAGGAGAAGCAATGATGGTCTGCCTGCATCATGCACGATCAGCCACAGCTGCCGCCACATCGCCAGCCTGACCGAGAAAGAGCAACCAGTGGTAAAGAAAACATACGATTATTCAGCTAGCCATGAGAAAGCTTCGACAATTCCAACACCAACTTGATTTGGCAAGAAGGAGCGTCCCATACGGCGTGAACCAAACAGGTAGGCACGATATCTTTACCCGCATGCAGCAGAGGGAAGGAGCTGCTCTCCATCCAGAACCCAAGTGAACGCCCCTATCGAGTTTTCACAGGTTGTCTTGCACCACCTTATGTGACTAGTCGTTCCTTATCTTCACCATATTGAAGGTTGGACAAAGATGGTTGAGAAAACCGCCCGCGTAGCCGATCAAGTGTGATGGGACTGGACATCCAGCAACAGGAGAGCATCCGCCTGTCGTGTTTGTCTGGCTCGCACATTGAAGCTTCCGTTGAAGCGCGACTGCCGATGGTGATTGAGTGATAAGCCCGGACAAAAGTCTCCGGGTTGATAGATCGGAAAACCATGGATGTTGAGGAAAGAACGTGGGAGCCTCACATTGTTCACTTTGTTAGTACGACTCCAATGATATAGGCGTGTCGCTGCATACTTAAACCTGTAGTCACTAACAGAGGTACATTCAGTTGACAAGCCACGAGATTGCAACTTCCAAAATCTTCGACCGACACAGCTGAAGAGCGTTCTTTCCTTTTTCAAGCCCTTCTGCAGAACAAAAGTTCTTGCTCGCTTCATTGACTAATTTGATGACGAGTGACGAGCGGGGTGAATTAAGAAAATCTTTTTGACAACGAATGCGGTTTCCTTCTCCCCAGCAAGTCATCCTCTACCTATGCAATGCCTTCGACAACCATCCCATCGATCAACATGGACCAGACTCCAACTGAATTATCGCCAGACTACCCATTTATGTCACCATTGGAGCTGACTGACTCTGTATGGGTTTGTTGTTTCAATTCGTTGTTTATGTGCTTACATCGTATACCGATAAGCAAGATTTCAAGACAAGCATCAAAGATCTATGAATACAAGAGTAAACACCACGCTCTAACAGTAGCGGAAAGAACATGCTCCGCTTTAGCATTCCCATAGATGATTCTCCGTTCTTTGCCATTGGGCTGAAAGTCCACATCGTGCTTACAAAAAAATGAACAATGAGAGTCTTCAGGAAGATTCATCTCCTTCGAATCCTCCTCTTCCTCTTCCACCACCTCCTCCTCTCCAAGCCCCTCCTCTCCAAACTCCTCTGCTTCCACCACCACCCACCGTGACCCAACCCCACGCAGAACTCTGGCCCGACAAACTCAACCCAGCTACATATGATGGTTAGCGTACGCAGGCTGGCAAGGAGGAAACGGCGAAGGGAAATAAGGATAGTAGCCGTCTAGATGGTACGTGGTCATCACATTCGGCAACATACCAAACATAGTAGCAGCTGACGGATCCTAAGCGTCAGTCTGGACTTGTGAGGCTACTTGTTGCTCGGAATGGTGATGATGTCCACCTGGTCCCCCATTTGGAGCATACCGGCCACGGAACCCTCCTCCTCCGCCCCTGCCCCGTCCACCACCACGGTAACCTCCACCACCACTTCCAATGTTGTAGTACCCTTGAGACGAGGAATATCCTCCTCTACCGCCGCGACCTCCGCGCCCACCGCCGCCTCGGAAGTAATCGTTGCCGCGGTGGGAGTAATGGTTGTTGTGGTGGTTGTGGTGGTGTGAGTGCGAGCGTCCACCATGGTTGCTTGATGACTGTGACCTGCTGCTACCCTGAGAAGTCTGTTGCGCCTGGTCAGTCCCTGCGGCAGCGCCATTAGACTCGGATGGTCCGTTGCTACCACCGGAGCCGTCGGGACTGCCGCCAGAGCCAGAATGGCCATCGCTACTACCCGGGCTTTCAGCGCTACCTTGAGCATCTCGGTTCTTGGGGCCTCTTTTTCTGAAGAAGGGCCGTTTCTTGACCTTGGATGGCTTGTGGTCAAGGTTAAACTTTATAGGCTTAACTGGATCCGTAACCATGATGTTGTCCTCCAAGCCCGCCTTCTTCAGGTCCTCCTTGGAGGCTGTCCAAGCCTGGAAAACATTCTCGAGATTCTCGAAGTTTGCGACCTCGGGAACCCACGCCCGAACGTAGGCACCATCCTTATCGTAGTCAAATGCCTGCTTGACAGGGTTGAAAATCCGAGCCGCACCGCGAGGGTCGTTGCCCACACCGGCTACATATTGCCAGTTGGCCCAGTTGGAGGACACATCGTAATCCACGAGCAGCATCTCGTACCACTCTGCGCCATATCTCCAGTCGATCTCCATGTGCTTGGCGAGAAAGCTAGCAACGTTTTGCCGCGCCCGGTTGGATGTGTAAGCGGTGTGTAGAAGCTCTCGTTGCGACGCATCAATGAGTCCCATGCCTGTTGTTCCGGCGTTAAACCTTGCAAGGATCTCCGAAACCTTCTCAGGGGTAGGTTCCTGTCCAGGCAACGCTATGCTCGTATTGGCAGTTTTCCACCCATGCTTCTTATCCTCGCCCTCGTAATCGGTATGCTTGCCATTGAAGCCCTCTATGCGAAAGAGCTTGTCACCATACTTTTGGTGGCACAGCCTCATGTAATCGCGCCACAAGAGTTCTATTCTGACGGTCTCCGTGCCTTGGTTGTCCCCTTCGGCAAAACCATCGGCCCCTTGGTACTTGGTATCCGTTCCATCTTCGTACGCCACCAAAGCGTGGTGGATCTGGCGAGCGGTGACGCATCCCTGTGCAAGGTACGCAGACAGCTTGGTACTGAACTCTGGTCCAAGGAGGCCATTCCTGGTGTCCTTGTAGCTTTTCATACCTCCGCTCATGACGAGATGGTCGATTCGCTTATGAGCCGATGTCTCTCCGCCTCTGAATGGGTGGGATGATTCCGCCTTTTCTGGAAGGTTCTTCAGGAAGTTCTTAACCGGTCTGACGACGGCATCCACCAATTCCTCGCAGGTGTCTGGGATGCTGAATGGTGGTTGTTGACTTGGAATCATGTCTGTGTCGGGATATGCAGGCAAGGCTCCCTTTTCAGGCACTGGTAGTGTCTTCCTTGCCTTCTCCCGCAAGGGCTCTATTTGTTTTCGGTATGTGGTGAAGACATCGGGGAGATCGTTGAGGTCTGTAATACCTGTATCTCGACTGTAACATCAAGGCTTGTTAGTTTTGTTACGTTAACATCCGCAATGAGGGGAAGAACTTGCTCGTTGATAAAGTATTTCTCGTCATCCCATAGCTTGAAGTCTATGCCACTGTCTGCACAAAAAGATGCCACAGCCTTCTCGTCACTCTTCTCCTCTGAGCCTTCGTGGCTTGTCATCCATACAGCTCCAACTTGGCAATCCTTCGCCTTGAGCCCTTCGACCAACGACTTTACAACATCTTTGTATGCTCCGACGCGGACGAGGAGGTCACTGCCATTTGTTTGAAGGGATGTCTTGAGATCCCAAACCGACTCGGCCAGGAACTTGGCACGGTATGGTCCGCATCTTGCATACCCCCCAACAGCGCTTTTGGGAGCAGGATGTGGGTTTTCATTTCCTTCTGGAACGAAGCCGGAGAGGTCAATCTGCTGTGCAGGAAAGACGTACACAGGAAGGAGGTGTGAAAAACCGTGGTTGGGCTCTGGGTTGGCGAGGTGGTGGAAGATGGGGTTGTCTGACAAGCGAAGCTCCCTACGCAACACATAGATGACAACCTTTGACTGCGTCATGTTGGGCAACGGGTAAGGATAGGGTCCCTAGAGATATAGGGGTCTTGTCTTGGCGTATAGGTCAAGTCGAGGGATGTTGAAACGTTAACCCAACCCAGCTGGATGGCGTAAGCTATGTGATATCGGACGAGGCTAGACGGAGCTCAAGTGGATTTGTCGTTATATCAACTTGACTTTGGGGTCGTGCCGTGCTATGATGCGCCTTGACGTATGGGTATGGGGACTTGCAACCTCTTGGGATGAAGACCGAATGGGTGTAAGTGTATAGAGGATGCCGATAATGATGAAGCACGAGACAATGGACCCGCAACCGTCTGACGAGGAGGAGGGTACAGTCGACTCAAATATGCCTTCAAGCAGCCGTGTGGGAGCTAGAACTCCTGTGAAGGCGTGTGGAAGATTGTGATGGGAAAGCAGCTGAGCAAGGACCCTGGTAGGCCTGGGAGACTAATAGAGGAGATGGAGGAGGAGGAGGAGGAGGAGGAGGAGGACGAGCAGGAGAAGGAGATGTGACGACCGAGGCGGGACTAGTCCCGGGAAGGATATGCAACATCCAGAAGATGGGGTACATACTGCGATGATGTATCTGTGTCTGTAGAGGTATGTGTCTGCCCGGTCCCTGCGAGGAAGGACCCTGGCAGCAGTTGGCACGAGAACATGATGAGCATCTGGACAAGGAACGAACCGTGACATGGATGACATGGCTGATTTCTCGCCGGTAGTCGATGCCCCTTTCCGAGCCATACCACGCCATACAGAGAGAGTACCTCGAATAAGGTAGCTAGACCGAATTACAAGAAGGCCCCCAGTAGGAGTCTCCTCCGATGGACATGAGGAACTGGCGATGTGTGGGGCCCGAGAGCACAGCGGGATCGTGACCGGACGGATTGCATGGAGGCATGGCATCCAAGGCCATTGTTTTCCATTCCCTTGGGGATTTCCATTTCCAGCGTTGTGATTAAGTTGTGTGTTCGTGTGGTGTGGACATGTCAACGGCTGCAGTAGCAGAAGGTGTCGCCATTCCATTGTCATCCTGTCTGTCATTTCACCGTTAGCGTGCTTGTACCGGACCGTTTGCCGCATGACCGTGACGCATCTGGATCCATCCAATGTTGTTTGCTAGCTCGCAGTCTTCGGTAGGATTTGCCTCTTGCAGGTCAGCTAGCACGGCTCATCAACGACACGGGAACATGTGCAAAGGAGCGATAGACTGGCAAGAATCGAGGGGGAAGGAAGCTCGAACTGGGCTGCTGAGGCTCTGATGAGACGAGGAATTACATCTTGTCCGTTTTAGGAAAGGACAAATAGAAATGGCCTGGTTGCGCCTGCGTGAACTCGAGGGAGCTAGGGGGCGGCGGAGCAGCTGAGGGGGACGGCGCGATCTCAACGACATGTCTTGGCACACGGTGATCGGCTGGGCGCACTGTACACTAGAGGTATGATCCATCGGGAAAATTCGACTGTGGGGCGGGTGGGTCGCCAAGAATGGCAGCCCCAGTCCCGAGTGCCGGGGTTGTGGACGTTGAGGCTTGTCCCTGGCAGAAGCTGCACTGGCCTACGTAACAAGGCAGCTGCCAAAATCCAGGCCAAGTCCTCAAGTGGAACTCCTCCACTCTCCATCCCGAACGAGTTTAGGACAGCAACACAGCGACTGACATCTCCAGACTTTCAGCTTCCTTCTCCCAAAGCTCAGCTCTGAACGCGCAGCAACAAGACGACTCCGTAATAATCACGGGCACTTCGGATGTCAGTAAGTTTCCTTGTCTTTTTGCCTCCATTCCCAACGACATTCAGAGATATCATCTGCCTGACAAGGGGTATCTCGAGTCCTCAACTGGGGTCGAGTCCTCGAACCTGCGGTAGGTTGGCTCAAGTTGGATAGAGGTGAAGAGGTATGGAGGCACCGAGCAAGGAACATGTAACCAACTGATATTAGATGTTTTTCCATCACAACAACAAATGAAAAACAAGCAAAGTCGGTGAGGGATTGCTCCACACCGAAAGGTCTCGCCAACAACAGCGACCGAAGGAAATATGGCTTTTTGGAAATTGCCATCCAGACTCTTTAGCATGTCTCGTTCTTGCTGGCCTTCTGATGGGGTTGATATTGTGACTCGCGACCCTGCAACGCCCAAAACGTGCTGCGGGTGTAACACCCAGTACGCGCCTCGTTGGGGCTATCCTAGAAGGAGTCTTTTCGGTAATTGCATTTCCTTCCTTTTCTTCCAACTAACTGCCGCTGATGCTGGTCCGTTTCTAGTGCTACCTCCTCCGATTGGCGATGTCTGACCTTTAGGGCCCATCTTCACTAGGCTATCGATTTTCCTAGCAGCCTCTAAAGCCTCACATTGCTCGGAAGAGAGAAATTCCGGGGAAACACCGCCGATCGACGGGTCCGGGAACCTTCCGTCATATCTCCCGCCGGCTGTTGACCCTGTGGCAGTGGCAGTGACGGTGACGGTGCCCGTCTAAAGATATCAGTCTACGCAAGGAGGGCTATGTTTGTTCCCCGGTAGACTGTTGTCTCCTTTCCAGGTGAGCACGGGTCTGGCTATGGTTCGGGGATGACTACCGGTACCCTGACCCCCGAGCTCTTTTACGGCCCTTCTAGGCTTCCAAGGCCTTCATCAGTGCTTGTGCTTCTCAACTGGACTGGAATTGGTCGCCCCAAGCGGAATTACACTGGCGATCCTGAATGGTACCTTACATCTCGGATCCCTAGTGAGAGATCCTTTTCTGCAGTTTCCGAGTACCGACATCATGTTTCAGAGTCAGACACACGAATCCAGGAACGAGGACTTCCATGGGGCCATCCCATCACGTACAGGCACAGTACGTGTTCTTGCAGACAGTGAACGACGGTGTGTTACGACATCCTACACTAGCCAATCGCATTACGCTGGCAGTACGCCAACGATACACTGCCATGTATTTACGTGGCACTGTGGCTCAAGTGGCTGTCGAAACCGCAGCGAAGCTTTCAGATGCTTCTTTCAATGTGACCCCCATCCGCTTGCACTCGGGACATAAACCTCTTCTCGTCTTCAAGCAGTGTACCTATAGGATGCAAAGGACCATCATCCGGGGCCCACCATTGAACTCCTTCAGTGACCCATTCGGCCGGTAGTTATCAGTCTGAAAGACCTTGACCATAATGCTTCCTTCCGATTCGCCCATTAATATCGGAGTCAGGTCCATGCTCTCGACGTGGGCAAGTTGGCAACTGAGACACTTATCCCCAGCCTTTCTCTTCCAGTGGCCGGATCGGCCAGTACTGTACGCTAATATCTCCCATTTTGAGATGCGATCCAAATAAGGAAATTCAGGGTCCTCAAGGCCCCAGGTTCAGTTTTGCTTGACGTCAATCCCGAATCCCAACGGACTGGCAATGTCTCACATCGAATGGAGCCATGAGCCATGCGAGTATACCATGTTTCGTATCACCGCAACGCGTGCCAGCGGAAAAAAGGGTTGCTCAAATCACTTTGATACCAAGAAGGGCCGTTGGAATGGCTTACGCTTCAAATCCATCACTCAAACTCGTCCCGTGAACGGCAACTTGAGCTTGAAGTCTCGGTTTCGGGAGTTCACTTATGGATCAAAACGTTATTTGGAAGATGAGTACCAAGTACGCCCTTAAAGGAAAACCCCAGCTTATTCTATGGGCAGTGCTGGCATGTAAGATCGGCGACCAGCATCTTCAGTTGTACGACCGTTACAAGCGCATACGGAGTACAACGTACACGGCCGAACAAAGTTTACGAACAATATCACTGCAGCATGGCCAGCTAAACCTGCCGCCTAATGGCATTCTCATATTCCGTATATATCAACAGACCAACATCAGCACGCGCTGAGGTTCATCCACTATTCGATACTTCAAACGTCATTTGCTGATCTGGTGGCTGCAGTGAGGTATGGCGTTCCGACGATATCTGACGTCTGCCTCTGTGATGTGTGCTAACGTTCTTCTTTCCGAGGATCGTAACATACATCCAATCGCTTTGCCCTTTCCTACCACGAGGACCAACGGCCCGAGACTATGACTTCACATACCACTTGAAAATGAGTCGAAATGTCGGTGTGATTGACTCGGATTCTATAGAAGAAGTCTTCATGGTCAGGCTGATACGATTTCAATCCTCCTCATCATGGAAAATCTCCGAAGGAGCACAAACGCATTGGTTTCGAAGTACACACCAAAAACCCGGTCAACCTACAGGAACAGAAAGAAGGAAATGTCTCAGGAGAAGACGATTCGGTGTGGAATTTTCAATAACACGTAAGTGTCCTGTCGTGTACACTTGTCCCCTGACGCTGTTTCTCCGAGACAAACTGCCGCCATGGCTGCAGACTCTTTGCCTTCCATTGGTCTTACTGCAGTTGAAGAAGAGACAATCAAGACAACGTGCATTCTTGCTCACATTTCTCGTTACGAAAATCACGTTCTCAGCCCATCAACGGTCCTCATAGTCGCCACAGGGCTTTCTGATCCACGTTCCTTACCAAGCATACACTCATCGATCACACAATGCAGGGTCCTAATCAACCCCCGCAACCATTTCCCCATGTCACAAACCAAGCTCATTGATTCAGACCCTTCTTTTCGTTTCCCGATGTCCTTATTTGAGGATGACTTCCTTCATCACCACGTGTTGACAACCCGAAGGTTCTCTCAGGGCCCCTTTACGATGCGGATTGCATAGTATGCTCTGGTCATGACAGCAGACAGCTGACCCAATCCAGCATGTCAAGAGTCCTCAATATTACCAAAGTGGAAATGCTAATGCAACTCCCTACGGTAGGTATCTTACGACAAACAACAACCCCCACGCGAGAGCCCTATCGCTTGATGAGGATCAGCCTCATCACAACCATGACCACGAAGAACTATCCAAGTCAAGTAAACAGCACCTGACTAACCCACGACAGCGCCAAGTGATACTTGCGTAGACTGCATTAGAGAGCATTAGAGAAACGCCGCCGGAGAGTTCCCCGGCTCGGCAGCGGAGATCGTCTGCCGGACAGTAAGAAGATTAAAGCCGTGTCTATCCTAAATTCATCATACTGTCTACGAAGTGGTGAGATTGCTTTTAGTGACTGGGGAATGCTACGGAGGGGTCGAAACAGCAAAGGGAAGGGGACCCCCATATCACATGGATACCGCAAGCAGGCTCACAGGTAAGGTAAGATATTTTCTCTCCAGAACTCTTTCTACAAACTTGCCAAACCCATCCCTTACTACACTAAATCCACCCGCTGCCACTCTCGCCACTACACTACAAACCTGCCTGCCAGCCAAGAACTGAAGGCCGAGAGGGAAGCCCGGAGGCCGGAAGTCAATCACAGACAGACAGGATTTGATGTGCCCCGAAGCTGAACCGGAGCCGAGTAAATGCCATTTGTACATATGTAGCCCGCCTCGCCCACATAGATTTTCGTTGAAGATCCCGTAAACGGGCCGGATGGATGCCCACGGTTTGTTACTGGTAAGGGAAACCGGATCGGCGATCGCAAGGGGGGTGAAGAATGGGAGACTGACAAACTCGAGATTCACTCCTTCATCGTGCAGTGGTGACGAGAACATCTGTAGCTATGTAGCGGACGCAGTTCGTTGCCCGCTCTACCCGGACGGTAGAGGTAGAAACTGTTAAAAAGTGAAGCGAACAAAAGGATTGGAGTGCATCCTCACTCTTGGACTCCATCTCCCTACCGCCTTCTCATCCCTCTCGTCCGTCCCTCTCTTCCCTTTCTCCAGACTCCAGCAATTTCCTTGGCTTCAGTCAGGGACTCAGGGGGACCGACCGTCGGGGAGCGAGCAACTGAGCGAGTCGAGTCAACAACACGTTTTCCCCCTCGTAGTGATCAAAATCCTGATACTTTCACCAGCCTCGCCCGAACCAAAAGGTCCAAAAGACCCCATTCTAATAACGGACGATCGTCCGCGGCCCGTCATTGGCGTTTCTCTCAGTCCCGTTGCCCGCGATATGGACCCCGAACAATGTCCCTGATTGTGATTTGTAAGTTCCACGCTAGCGTAAAGACCCTTTGATTTTTGCGGAATCATCATGGCCTGATACAGCGCGGGGATACATCGGGTTTGAATGAAAAAAGCGGTAATGAAAGTTCTTGACTGCCCGAACCCTTCGAGTTGGACATGTCGTAATCACGGCCAATTGTCCGGGGCTTGTGATTGGTTGACTCTCAAAGTTTGGAGGTTGAGGACGGTGGAGTTGGACGAAGACGAAGACGAAAGTGGAACTCGGGCTGTTGGAACCTGGAAGTGGAAAGGAAGTGGAAAAGGTCTTTGGCTTCTTGGCCTGACCGAAATCAAAGTTCCCACTCCCCGCAACCCGGCGAATCCGTCACCGTGCTGGCCAGTGCCACTGTGCCAGTGAGTTTGGAAACTGTAGAGGCGGTCCGGTCCGGTTTCTCAACAACCCTTTTCACTGTTCGGCGACCATGAAAAGTGGAAATCGGGAAGTGAAGAGAACGAAACAGGGCGAACAGTCGAAGTCGAAGTCCCGTCACTGGCTGATAAATCAACCACTACACTAGAGTTACCGCTTTTTTTTATTCAAACCGGATTTATCCCCACGCTGTTCTGGCCAATCATGAGGTCTGCCTGCCACGTTGCGGCGTCACTTGCAGGCCATTCTCCAGATGTAATTGGTAGAATAGTGTGGGGATAAATCCGGTTTGAATGTCCGGTTGTGAAAGTCTCTAGGAGACCAAAAAGGGCTGTTTGCGAACTTGCTATTGGGTACCGTAGCCACTCCCAGTCTCCTGTCGCTATAAAAACAGGAGACTCCACTATGAAAGCGGACACGGTGAAGCAGGGCGCAGCGAAAAGAGGGTTGGGTCTCCTCGGAGTGATTTGAGCATGAGGAAAGGTACCTCTGTCAACCAGAAGATACTTAGTGTCTACATGGGAGGGATTTTATCGCGATGAACTAGGGGTTGGGTGATGAATTTGCTCGGATGGGGAATGTTTGGATGTTGGTTGAGTAAGCGGGAGAAGTTATGGAGCAACCAAATCCAGAGAGAGAGATAAGATAGAAGCCAAGGCTGATGATGATTATACGATCTAGTCCGTGGATATGTTCGTGATGTTATCAGGCATTTGAATACAACACCTCTCCGTGAAGTCTAGCAGTCTATATGTCCGCTACAATTATGTCTAATGAAGTACAAACGAAACCAAGGCAAGAGCACGCTTCTAGAGAAACTGGGAAAGCAGTACAGCCTGGCAAGACAAATGTTTATCTATGCAATATGTTCAACATCTCCAGCTCCCACTTAAAAGCGAGCATTCTCACCCTGATCAGCCAACCCGCTAACCGTCAACCCTCCCTTTCCACTCTTCCCCTTTCCACCAACGAACAAAGCCTCCGCAACAACGGTCGCCTTACCCGTCTTCGCATCATGTATCGACGCATCCAGGAAGATCTTGTAGTGGCTTTTGCCTCGCTCCTCCTCCGGCAGCTCCTCATCGCTCCTTGGTTTGACACGAATGACGTAGAACTTGGTGGCATTCGTAGTCGACACGTAGTTCAGCTTCAAGTTGGCCGTCAGTCCAGACCGGCCACCCCACTTCTTGAACGCCGCGCGGCCGCAGCTCTCGTCGAGGAGAGTCGCCAGACAGCCGCCGTGCACAACACCGGGCCAGCCCGTGGTGGCGGGGCCGAAGAAGATGACGCTGACGCACTCGCCCGTGCCCTTGTTGTAGAAGACGCGGTGGTAGCCGCCGATGCCCTGGGAGCCGCCCATGGCGCCGGCCGAGATGTGCTGCGCCCGGTGCTCCGGGCTAAGCGTCTCATACGCGTCCCAGGACTCCCAGGCCGGGTCGGCGCTGAGTTCCTGGACAATCTTCAGGTTTTCCGCTTGCCGGTGGATGATCTTGATCTCCATGAGGTCAAATTCAGAGCCCGGGACCGGAGGTGGCGGGGGAGAGACGAGCGCTCTGAAGGCGAGGCCGAAGACGGCGCCGAAGAGGAGGAGAGACCCATAGCCGATAACCTTCCACACGCGACTACGCTTCTTGGGCTGAGGGGCGGGCTCAGCCTGTGGTGGATAGGGAGCCTGCGGATAAATGGGTTGTGGCTGAGGCGGCTCGATTTGGCGCCATGATTGCGAAGTCGAAAGGAGCCGGAGTTGGCGTGTTACTGGTGAGCAAGTTGTTGGAAGAGTCTTGCATGATGCTATTTGTGAAACCAAGGCCCTGGAACCGATCAGAGAAGCGCGGGAAGTGGCTGTCGAGGCTTGCGCCAGTGCCACGGCCAAAACCCGGCGCTGCTGCTGAGGGTTGTACCGTATCCTGGAAGCCATGCTTTCTTTCTATGAAACGGTTACTGGTCACCTTTCCGCTTCTGTGATGCGGGAGACGGGATGACGACGGAGGGGACGCGGAGTCAGGGCAACCACGGAGACGATCCAGGGGCACGATGTCGGCCACGGGGTTTCAGGGTGCTTGTCCCAGGGTTCCGGGTTCACAGAGTGTTCTGGCCCTTTCAGTTACAGTTGCGCCCTGTCTATGCCGAGGCTGAGTGGCTGGATGAGACCGAGAAGAGGGGTTGCCCTGAGTGGTGATATTGGGTCGCGATGGTGTTGCAGTTGCCGAGTCCGGGTCGAAGGTTGAATTGCGGTTAACTTGCGACGACCAACTCGCCGGAACTGGCACCTGTGATTGGCCAATCCCCCGGATTCTTGGGGCTGCCGTCTCGGCAAGGGTCCGTGCATTGTGCATCAAGGGAACCCACCACTGAAAGAGTGCCTGTCTGTGCAGTCTGTGCCTGAATGTTCGATGCTGTGCTCCCGATTGATGACAGGGTTCTCTGCGATCTCAATCGACGACAACCTTTTTTCACGATCACCAAACTCAGCTTCAACCGCCCATCAGTCATCACACCCCAACGCTTACACAATGGTCGGCCGGAGTACCACTCTTCTAGTCTCTGCAAGATATTGCGCGTCACATATTCGAGGTCCTTTGATCATGCAAGATATCTCTGATCGCCGCACGAGCTGTCGATAGCCGAGCACACTCCAGAGATCAGATGGACCGAGTAACGAACTCGTCCTGTCATCTCATGTTCAAGCACATGAGAACGCGTTCCTGAAATCAGGTAAGTACCGTGCTTCCATTGTTCAGATGACAGACTTTGCTTCTATCTGTCAAATGCGCAGAAGATCTGTGTCTATGTATGCCGGGCATGACATCACGACTGCACGTCTTGCTTAGGGATGCTTACCTAGGTGAGAGCAGTGTTTACTTAAGCACCCAGCGTACTGTGTGTGCAGCGCAACAACCGAATGGGACTCTCAGCAAAGAGCCAAGCTGGAGGGTTCAGTTGTCACCCAAGTTGGGCTCCCAGGCATGAAGCAATCATAATTCATACACCTTATCGTTATTCCTTCCTTTGTTTATCCGCGAGACCCGTTGGCGTACTGCCCCTACCGAGCCTAGCAACTTCCACTTTCAGTGCTTGGCAAGCCCGATGTTTCTCCTCGCCTCTGGATCTGGAAATCATGGAAGCCCCAACGATCTCGGATTCTGGAACTAGTCGATGTGGCCGTTCCAAAAGTCTCCGTCGGCTTGATTCTCTTCTCCATTCCGCTGTCCCAGAAATGTTTGAAGTGGCCCGGTTTTCTCCTTTTCTCTCCCGAGACTCTTCTATCAGAGTCTCAGCTCTGGACTCATTCAACGTGTCGGTTGCCTCTTTTAGCACCGTCCCCCATCCGGACCCCTCTCAGACAGGACAAAGCAAGATCGAGATAACGCCAACCTCCACAGGTTTCTTTCTCATATGCACATTCTTGCTTCATCTCTCATGACAAGATAGGCTTCTAGGTCCAGATCTCACTTGTGGCACATTTTCGGTTCTATAGGGCAATAGCTCCAACGAGCTATCAAGAGTGCCCAACATGTACGACTACGCTTTCGTGTGAGTAACAAACTTGAAAGCCACCACCCACTAGTCTTGGGAAACAACATTGCTGATTAGATACACCATAGTCACTTGAAATTCACAACACCATTGGCGGTACTTCTCACAGCTATCGCCTATCCCGTTCTCAACAGGATACATGTCATTCAAACAGGCTGTCTCATCTTCATCGCCTTTACCGCTGCTCTGCCATGGGATGCCTACCTGATTGAGCAAAAAGTATGGTCCTACCCACCAGAGGCCATTGTCGGACCGCGTTTGCTTGGGATCCCCTTCGAAGAACTCTTCTTCTTTGTGATACAGACTTACATCACGGCCCTCGTATACATCCTCTTCAACAAACCGGTTCTGCACGCGTTACACCTCAACAATCAACGAAACTCCCCAGCATGGATGAGGGTTGCCAAGGTTACCGGCCAGCTACTTCTCGTAGCTTTGTCGGTATGGGGATGGAAGGCCGCTCAGGTTAATCAGGAAACAACTTATCTTGGCTTGATCCTTGTTTGGGCTTGTCCGTTCTTGCTGGCGATCTGGACCCTCGCTGGGCGCTTCATTCTCAGCCTACCATGGTTCGCGACGGTGCTCCCGGTATTCCTGCCTACCTTCTATCTCTGGGCAGTAGACGAGCTTGCCTTGCACAGGGGTACTTGGTCCATCGGATCAGGGACGAAGCTCGAGTTTTGTCTGTTTGGCAAGTTGGACATCGAGGAAGCCACGTTCTTCCTGGTGACCAACATGCTCATCGTTAGCGGTATGGCTGTGTTCGATCAATATCTCGCCGTCATCTACGCTTTCCCAACTCTGTTCCCCAAGGTCAACAGGTATCCGACACCTCTTATGCTTGTTCAGAGCCGTCTTGTCAACACTGCCAAGTATGACCTTGAGCGCATTGAAGGCCTGAGAGAAGCAGTTGAGAGACTTCGTCTGAAGAGCAGGAGCTTCTACCTTGCCAACTCGCTCTTTTCTGGTCGGCTTCGTATTGACCTAATCCTGCTGTAAGTACCCATTCAGCCCAATCACCACCTAGAACTTGAGCTGACAGACTATTTCAGTTACTCCTTCTGCCGTCTGGCTGATGATCTGGTCGACGACGCCAAATCCCGCCTCGAGGTTCTGTCCTGGACCGCGAAGCTCAACCACTTCCTTGATCTGCACTATGGCGACTCGGACGCCACCGAGGACCCCAAGCAAAAGGCCGAGCGAATCGACTCCTACATCAAGGAAGCTTTCCCTCCCTTTGCGTACCAAGCCCTCCACCTCCTGCCCACTCACATCCTCCCTCCCAAGCCTCTCTACGAGCTCATCAAGGGTTTCGAGATGGACTCCCAATTCACCTTCCACGGCAACTCCGACTCCACGGATCTCAAATACCCCATAGCCGACGACAAGGACCTCGAAACCTACGCCACCCGCGTCGCCGGCACCGTCGGCGAGCTCTGCATCGCCCTCATCATCCACCACTGCCTGCCGGACATGTCGGATTCTCAAAAGCGCCGGCTCGAGTCCGCCGCGTGCCGGATGGGCATCGCGCTGCAGTACGTTAACATCGCTCGCGACATCCTCGTCGACGCACGCATCGGGCGCGTTTACCTGCCCACTACCTGGCTCAAGGAGGAAGGGTTGACGCACAAGAGGGTTTTGGACAACCCGGAGGGTCCTGAGGTCATTGAGCGGATGAGGAGGCGGTTGCTGGATAATGCGTTTGAACTGTATAGGGAGGCGCGGCCGGAGATGCAGCGGATACCGAGCGAGGCAAGGGGCCCGATGATTGGCGCGGTGGAGAATTATATGGAGATTGGAAGGGTGTTGAGGGAGAAGAAGGAGGGGACGGTGTTTGTGAGGAAGGAGGGGAGGGCTACGGTGCCGAAGCAGAGGAGGTTGAGGACGCTGTTGAGCGCGTTGTATGAGCAATAGTCGATGCAGTGATGTTTGGTGGTGTGAGGTTAGTTGGGTGTGGTGTGTTTCGGCGTGGAAGGTTTGGTGGCTTTTTGGGTTTCCTTTTGTTTCCTGTATACATCCTCCTTTTTACGTATAGCGAAAAGCTAATGACTGATGAGAGATGATATGAAATGTTGGAATCCCGGAAGAGTGTAAGTGGACAATGAGGGTTGGGATCCTGGTGCTTCAGATAAGGTGAGGCGCTGTCTTCTTCAAGATGTGGTCGAGATTGAGCTTATCTCGATTAAATCAGATCGATTACTTGCAAGTCGGTGCGTTGCATATGTGGGATTTGTTCACATCACCCTCGCACGTGCCAGATGTGCTTCCAGATTGCATGTGCATCATGTCGGTACGGCTGCCTGATGGATATGTACTTCATATCGCCAACTTACAGACAAATAACTTGCGAGTTGTTTATCTCCGTGTTCTTAACACCTGTAGCAGTCTGTCTTCTAAGAGGACCTTGTCAATAGACAGCTTATATGGAGGCGGAAAACTTGTGTAAACAGTGATCTCCGTGGTTAGTCACGTTGGTGCCAGGTTTCATCCAAAATATGACTCTGGAACGAGTCCAAGAAACAAACTTCTTCTGTCAGACCTGGGACTTGTTAAACCCCAAAATGTCGCACAACCACAACTTCTACCCTGTTCCACGATGTTCACCAAAGCTGGCCACGAGGGCAGCAATCTGTGTCAGTTTTGACTGTTGTGAACATCACTTGCCTGCTTGCGTCGGCCGTCGGTTCGCTGGCTGAAAAACTTGTCAACCTGCCAACACTGTATCTAAAACGCTTCTCGACACTCTCGAAACTATCACGACTTCCAATTTCTTCAAAGTGTACAACATCACCGACTCTCTTTATGTCTTATTCTTTCCTTGGGAGCGAGGCGGCTGGTTGTCGGCTTCGGCAAGTGTAACCGTTCATCAAACCCACCTGTCCAGCTTCTGGGCAAAAAAGCAAAGATGGAAGCCCAAGAAAAAAAAGTTTCCGTGAACTTGAACTGATGAAGATCATATGAAGTCTTCCATTCGGAGTTTGATATCATCCAACATTAGCTTGGTGTGGTTCTCTACTCCGAAGACTGTCACCGATCCCGATGCGGAGGACCTGGACTCGATGAATGAAGGTGGAGAAGGAAGAGGGGATGACGTCGGTGGACTTGGAGAAAAAGGGTCCAGTCCATGACGGAAAGATGAGGTGGTCAATGCTTTTTGTGCACGCGCTAAGTGGAGCAGTGGGCACTATCTTGGTCATAAAAGCTAAATGATTGGTGGGAAGCAAGGCCAAGCACGAAACTAGCTAAAAGAGATAAGTGGAGCTTTCCGTTTTCTTTGGAGGGTCGCAGTAGCGTCCAGCCAGGTCGCTGCCACAGGGCTTGAAGGCCTGCTGCACTGCAGGAGCGGCTTCCCGCAAGCAGCATTTGATGGTCGGCATCTGCCATGAGCTCTGGGCATTTTCTGGGCGCTGCGTCATGCATCGTCCGTCGGTCCCCACCAAGCAGACGTGATGATTGTCGGCACTCCTCGACAACCGCAAAGCCTTCATTCTCAGTGGGTAGGGAAGGTAGGCTCAGCTTGTTGGTGATGGGAGTCAATGAGAGAGAGGGATGGATGTGTATATGTACGTCGGTGTGGGTGCTACCCAAGGGTTTCGATCTGAAGACCCTTTCCTGATCAACCTCCCTCCCACAATTCCATTCATCCCTTTGACATTCCCAGATAAATCCTCCAGCCGCACAAATTTCCTGTCGTCTGTTTCGATCTCTTGAGCTTTATTCCATCCAAAAAGTAATACCTTGTGATACCCCCGAGCCGTTTCTCAGTACGGTGATTTAGTCGTTGGGTGGTAGAACCACCTTGATCTGTTGTCGTTTCCCTCTTATACCCTCCCCCTTCACTCAGATACCCAGCGCACATATCCATCGATTTTCCTTTCAGCCATCTATCTAGGCCGTGGTTGCTTCCATCACACGGCAATTGGGGAGAGTACATAAAGGTGGTGCAAGTAGGTGCACTGCATCAACGACGTAAGTCGATCCGATTCGGGCCCCTCTTCCACTTTCTTTGATCCCCTCTCACCGATATCTTGACTAACCACTTACACCGCTATTATAACAGCATTTATAACCTTTAAACCTAATATTACCCTGCTTTTCTTGTTACAACCATTATTATCAACCTAAAAGCGCCGACGGACAGTTCATCAAGATGAACAGAACTCGTAAGTTGTTATTAACCATCCCGCTAAAACCATCAACCGCATGTATCCCTGATAGGTAACTAACCGTTCCTTCCCACCCCACAACACAGGCCCTCTCCTCGCCCTCCTCTCCCTCCTCTTCCTCGCCATCTCCCTCGTCCTCCTCTGGTTCGTCATCCTCTCCGGCATCACGCGGACCTCGCCCCTACGACAGACCTACTTCCTCCGCGCCGACACCAGCGGCATCAGCGGCGCCCGCGCCGTCTCGCAATGGACCTACTTCAAGGTGTGCGGCCTCAACAACCAGGACTGCGGGCCCGCCCGTCCTGCTCTGCCCCTCGGTGATGCCTGGGACAGCAACCCCTCCGGTGCGCCCGCTGCTCTTACGGGCAAGTATGGCGGACACACGACCAGCCACTACTTTTGGTACATCTGGCGTTTCGGCTGGGTGTTTTTCCTGCTTGCGCTCTTCTTTGAGACTTTGGCTTTCTTCTCGGGCTTCTTGGCTTGCTTGGGACGCGTGGGCGCTGCGGTGTCGGGAATGATTGCTTCGTTGGCGTTGGTCATGTTGAGTGTGGCTGTTGCTTTGATGACGTATGTTTTTGCGACTTGCTTTTCTATCTCCCCTTTCCCACCTGTTACCACCCCCTGTCCCGGACTCTCAGTCCTCTCCTGTCCTTCCTCTCCCCCAGACCCCGCAAATACTCGACAAACAAACAATCAATTTGACATGTAACTAACAACCCTTTCACAGCGCCACCTTCGTCAAAATGCGCAACCATTTCCACCGCGACGGCCGCGACGCCCACCTCGGCCGCTACGCCTTCGGCTTCTCCTGGGGCGCCTGGGCCGCGCTGGCCATCAGCACCATTTTGTTCCTTCTGGCCATGCTCCAGCGCGACAAGAACCACTATAACAACCGCCGCTCCACTTATGCCACCAACGGTCACGATCACGTTGTCGCCGATGGCCCCGTGACGGGCACCGGTGCTGGAAGAAAATACGGCGTTTTCAACTGGGGCCGCCGTGGCAACAGTGGCAAGTCCTTCGATGGACGGAGGGTTAAGGATGATTACTAAATTGTCATAAGCCAACGACAAACCGATCATAACGCCATCGCCGGCGCCGGGGATGAGCAGTGGTCCGGCACCGGCACCGGCGTTGGGGACGACGACTGTTGATCATTCGAATGCGGATCCGTATGCGCCTAACCGACCGGCTCGTCCTGCGAGATTAGACCGACCGGTTCGTGCGAGATTAGACCTGGCGGCCTAAGTCGACAGAGTCAAACAAAAAAGAGAAAAGAACAGAAAAAAGGGGTGCCCGTGAGTCGGACGGACATTTGGACGTGCGACCGGTCTATGGCATGGCATAGCCAGCTATGAGGTGGTGGCACAATGGTGCAGACAATTACGACGGAAGACAGGACAAAGTCTTGTGATGATGAAATGAAATGATTAATACCTTTTTAGGAGTGAATGGAACTGTTTGTTTGCTTGCTTGGATTTGATTTGGTTTCTTTTTGATGGGATTTTGACTGAGGAAGATCGCGAGATGGCTTGGAAGGAGAAAAGAGGAGGGAGAAGGGCAAGACTGTGATATACCTTGTGAGGCGCGAGCCTCTTTCTTGATTCGCGGTTGTTACTTGGTCTTTCTGGCGGCTAAAGTCCTATTCTTCTAATTGATTAATATGCCATTATCTTGTTGGAGGTGATCGGTTGATGCGTGTTGTGCTATGGAGAACTAATCTGTGGTTGTTGGAGACGTCGATGTTTGAATAAAATGTGAATGGCGAGGCACTAATGACACGTCTGCATAACCGTTAACGAGATCACCGACGGAATACCTTAGTCCATGTATAATATACACGATCTTACAAAGAACTTGGAGCGGGTCGCTTGACATACGGAAGAGGAGAAGGAACTCTTGTTGTTTTGGTTGAAAGGAAACAATATCCATATCAAGCGCAGGACGAGGCCTCCTCCGTTTATTGTCCATACAGCCAGACTCAATTGTATATCACTGGATCAACATCTCAAAGGTGGAAAAAAATTGTGATATAGATGGATAGATAAAACAACAAAAAACCCCACGGAAATTTCCGGATTCTACCGTGTACTTGAATCCTAGTAATGCCCATGCTACCCTCCTTCCTTCTTTCCCCTTATTTGTACTTGTATGATTGTACACACGCTATGAATGAACAGGTGGATAGAAACAAGAAGAACACGAAAAATGAACCATTCAACTAGCCTCCGAGACAAACAGACAGACAGACAGACCACAACTCATCTAAGCGGTAATACCCGGGCTCACTTGATCCAGCGGCGCAGCGTGCAGAGCGGGCTTCTCAGTCTTATCACTGAGCAAGCCCTTGAACTTGCGGTCCAGGACGTTGGTGACCCACTCAGCCACCTCACGATCGCCCTGGTCGTTGATCGGTCCGTTGCTGTTGATGTCGAGCGAGCCGGTGGCGTCGGCGAGCTGGTCGTCCGCGGCCTTCTCTTCGGCTTCTACTTCTTCCGTGATGGTCTCGGGCCTGCCGAGGGACTTGATCCATGGGTGCATCAGCAGCATCGGGTAGGTGTGGCGCTTGGCAGGGATCTTGTTGAGACAGGACTTGACAAAGTCCTTTGCTGTGCCGGAGTAGCCCTCGCTTGGGAGGTCGGGAGGGTCACCCTCAACGATGGCCTGGATTGGTCAGTCGGTTAGCTTATGTGTATGTTTCAGGGATGTGGATAGGCAAGGACGAAAAACTTACACTGAGTTGACTGAAGATTGTGCTAGAAACCTCAGGCGGGTACGGATACCGACCCATGGCACACTCGATGATGGTGAGACCCAAACTCCAAATATCGCTTTGTACGCTGTAAGTCCCGTCGGCTGTGCCGCCCGCAGCTGACATGCCACCACCGCTGATGCGTTCTGGTGCCATGTAACTCTGGCAGCCAATGTTGGTCTTTGCTATACTGGCAACGAGATTTCCCGAAACGCCAAAATCGCAGATCTTTACTTGTCCATTCGTGTTGACCAGAATGTTGGTGGGCTTGACATCGCGATGGATGATGTTGTGATCTTCTTTCAGGCACTTGAGGCCCATAATCGTCGCATATGTAATCTTGCGCAAGATGTTCTCGGGGATACCTCCCGCGTATAGCTTGTCTATACTGCCGCCATCCATGTACTCGATGCACATATAAACCGCGCCTTCTTGGTAAAAGGCACCGTAGAAGTCGATGATGAAGGGCGAGGAGCACTCGTGTAGAATTACGAGTTCCTTGAGAATGGTGGAAAACTTGGATTCGTCCAGTTCGAGCCTGATCTCCTTCATCGCCATGACCTTGCCTGAAGTGCCACGCGCAGCGGCAGCAACAGGACTTAGTGGCGAGTTATCAGAAACGTCGGCATCAGATGCTGACGCTTGTCGAGATATAGACTGTTTGGTGTTCAAGCCTTGTCCAAAACGTGGAAGCTTGGGCTTAGTATGTCGTACTTTGTAGACGGTACCATAGTTGCCCTTGCCTAGCTCGTCCATAACTTCGACCTCGTCTAGCGAGATCCTGAAGGTCTGACCGTTGGCGAAGTTGACGCCTGTCCGTGTGATAGTTGCTGCGTCTGCAAAAGTAATCCACCCCTTTTCTGCGTCGATATAGTTCTTGAAATCGCTTAGCTTTGACCCGCGACCTTCTCCATTAATGGCTGGCGCTTTGGCGTCTTCGGCACCCATGTCTGATAGTTTCGGCGTGGCAGTCGCCGGCGACCCGGGCCCTCCTGGTAACCCTCCGAGCTTCATTGCTCGCCGTTCGCTCAGACTGGGGGCCTTTTTAGCTCCCACACCGGCGATTGCCGGTGCGGATTTGGGGAAGCCTTGGGGCGGTGGTCGTGCTATACCTGGAGGTAACCGAAGGCCACCGGGCAGGCCGCCGGGTGGCGGACCACCGTGGTTCATGTTCAAGTTCATGCTGTGTCCCATCCCTCCCATGCCCCCCATGCCTCCCATGCCCCCCATACTTCCCATCCCGCCCATACCTGATCCCATGGGGCTCATGCCCAGTCCGCTATTCTGGGGCGACATGCCGGGTCGGGGAGCCATGCCCATCCGTTGTTGATGTAGAGCTCGTGCCTTTGCCATGAGGTCCGTTGGGAGATTTGCTGCGGACGCCGCAGGTCTTCGTGCAGCATTCAGTGTCCCAGGAACACTTGAACTGGGGTTCATCAGACTCGTGGTTTGTGGGTCGGAGATGGTCCGTAATGATGGCACTCTGCGGGGCAGATCGCCTTCTGGTGTGAAGCCAGGCATCGCATCTGAACCTGAGCTCGGCGGGTCCATGGGCGTGCTTGCCTCGGACGACTCATCGATTGAGCCCGGAGAAGCAGGGTTGCTATCATCGTCATACTCGTTTGGGCTGGCCGGGCCGTGATCGGGGTCGTGGTCCGACATGATGGCGGCAAGCAGTTTATCTTGAGCGATGTGCGGTACTAGTTCTTTTTGCTGCTGACAAGCGCCAAACCGTTTGTCGGTAGGAAGGTCTTTAGCAATATGCGGCGCAAGCTATTGATGCTGAAGCGGCTCTTCAAAGAGGGGCGGCAAAGGTATATATCGAGGCAACGTGGGAGAAACGTATTTTGGTCGAGGCTACTCGGACTCGAGGTTTGGTTGGTGTGGTCGTCGTCGAGAGGGAGAAGTTTTCGTTGAGGTTTTGTAGGAGGGGGGAAAGGGCGTCAGAGAAGAGAAAATCGAAAGCGCAACATCCAAAGATTCGGCTCTGGTCTCGCGAAGAGCTGCAAGGTGACGATGTTCGCAACCGATGACAAAGCACCACGCTACGATGGCTGGCCTGCTATATTGACGAGTGAGCGGGCAGGCCAAACAGAAAGTGAGCTAGTAGCGCGGGTGCAAGCTGGGGTAGATAGTAGAGAGCTCTGGACACGGGCAAGAGGAACAGCGGCAGCTGAGACTTGCAGGCTCGTGAACATGGGGCGGGGAGGTTGGAAGCAATCTGTGGCTCTCTCTCTCTCTGTGTGTGAATAGAGGTAGGAATATGGAAGAGGAGGAAGAGGAAGAAAAGAAAGACAACGTACTAGTCGAAGTAGGTAGTGCCCGGCGGAGTGAAGGTCGGTCGGTATGGACCCGGTCCAAGATCCAGTCCAGCTAAAGTAGGGAGGTACCTAAGTAGGAGACAAAAGGTAGTAATGGAGGTGAGGTGGTATCGACATTGGCTGGCGGGCGGGATTGGATGTAGGACTTTACTTTGTTCACCAACTTCTTGGTTGAAGTCACTCGAGGTTCCCAGGCTGGAAGGTCAGGTACTGCTGCCGGCGGGCACCTCATCCACTTCAGTGGGCGGGCAGTGGGCACCTCAAAGCACTGGGCAGACGCCGAGCAGCACGGAGCAGGGGCTTTTGCTCCGCAATTTGCTAAAACGCCCCTCTAGGTGGTCCATGCCTTCCACTTCCAAATTCTCCATCTCCATTCTCCCGTCCCAAGCTCGCAGGGGACGGAGGGAGAGGGAATGGGATATGCCGAGAATAGTGCCTCCATCGTCCAAGCTAGCGCCCCAAGGAAAAAGTCCCAGAATTCGCTTCGCCCAACGAGCATCTTTTTTTGTCTTTTTCTTCCGACCATTCAACGTTTGAGGAAGCTGGTATTGGTCCGCCAATGTACGGAGCTGGCTCCAGCCGGTCCGCGGAGTCGCGGGCACCTGACCGGGTCTTCACTATACTGCGCAGTTAGCTACGGCATATACTATCCTATTTCACTGCTAGCTCGAGCCGGACACAGACCGTCGACAACGAGGTCGGTCGACAGAGGAAAGGACGAAAGACTGGGCAGACCATGTGCTGCAGGGGATTTGCCAAGGTTCTACGACTCGCTGCACAGTATATCGCAGGTACTTCCTGGCAAAAAAATGATTTCCTTTTCGGCATATGAAAAGGAACGATTAGGACCAGAGGATGGACGAAGCAGCAGCAGCAGCAGACATATCAGAGACTGCCGCTTTGGCTCCCAGTTGACATGGAAGACGAGTATCATGTCGTCGAGTCAGGTACGATATTCGGCACTCGGGAGAATGCCAAGTTCAACTCCCAAACTCTCATGCCGTACACTCCGCGGCCTATGGCAGGGAAAGGGCGGGTACACCAGTTGACGCCAAAAGTCGGCATGGTACTTGGAGATACCGCATCCCTTGGTCCCGCTGGTGTTTAGCGATTTCCATGCTTCAGAAAGGAAAGTGGGGCAATTGAGGAGCTAAGGATCTTGAGAAATCTTGCTATGACGTTGTCTCCTGAATCCTGCCTGGCCGGGAAGCCAGCAGAGCCACAGAGCCAGCCAAACAACCAACTCACCTCCAGGGGGAGCACTGGCGGCCTATGGTGTGTACCCATCGCATCGGGATGGTGGGAGTGAACAAGAGCCGTGGTTCGCGCGCTCTTGCATGCTACCACCCGGGAACTATTGACAGCAGACAGCAGCCAGTCAGCCAGGAACTAGACCACTGCCCGGGTTTTGTCAAAGTGTATCGCATACATGCCTCGTGCTGGTGGTGACTGTGACTGCTGTGTGCTGCCCCGGCTACTCGCTAGAATACTAGAGGTGAGACACGTGTATAGGGCTCACGATAATTTGGGCTGTGATGGCATTGACCGACGCTCATGGCTGGCATTTGCGTCATGGCGAAGAGCGGCCTGGCAAAAATCAGGATCAAGTGAAGGACAGTCTGCCCAACCCTATGCTGTGATTGAGGAAGCACACTATAGTCCGGCAGGCGATTGGGCGAGGTCTATATGGGAAAAACGAAGGATAGCGATATTCGACCTCGAGAGAAATGCGTATGGTCAAACCGCAAAGCGCATCCACGTAGTTGCGCATACGGATTGCCTACTTTGTCAGTGAGTAGACCTGTCTTGACGAGGGTGCACTTCAAAGTCGGGATTCTTCACGGATTCTCTACACGAAACACGCTGCGATCTGCAAACACCAGCTCTCTTGCACCGACGATCCCGTGTCTGAGGTAGAAGCGAAGCGCATGTCAACTTCCATCTCTGTACGATCACACGCCCAACAACACGCCAATCGTAGCATACAGAGCATCACCGTTTGGATACCCATCAACGCACATTAAATACCATGTACTGTGATATGGGTAAGTAAAACCCGTGGGCCAGGTCGCTGACGATCACTGACCAGTTCTGGAGGGCATACAGTGTACCATACAGAGCCACGAAGCTTTGCTTGTAGTGGTCCGTGCCAGATACCTGACAAGGGGGTTTTACTTTTGCTCGCAACCACAGTACATAGTAAGCGTCGGTTGGTCTCTTCGCGCCGATGTCGACACGGTATGCTGCTCTCGGTGATGGAAATGCTGATAGTCGAGCCTGCGGGATCATATCGGAATGATTCCCAATCGCCATCGTCCATCAGATACCGAGTTTCCCGTCCATCAAAGATCGATGATGGGACAGGTGCACAGCCCCTCAACCAGTCCGAAGGGCCGCATGTGCGGCGAAATACCCAACAGGAAATCCGACTTCCTATCGTGAGCCTTAACACCGCGTCATTCGTGGAATCCAACGAGTAAAACCTGGAGTCGCAAAACACCGGTTCCAAAACCGAAATCTAGAAGTAGAAGAGCATCTGAAAACAGCATGAATGCCTGCTTGAATGGTATGTATACCGTAATACTAGGACGACGAGATGACCTTTCGAGAGTCTCGACGTTCCAGATGCTACATAGACTCGAAATGTTAGCAGCTTGTTCCTGGAAGACATGGGTTTGGGTGCAAATAGGCCGGCCGTTTTAACGCTGCGAGGCGTGCGAGGGTAGCAACACTCCTCGTTTCATGTTGCACCCTTCCTGGCATGTATCGTCATTCCAGGTCTTCCGGCTCTTTGCGTTTGATGTTTTCCGGTATCAAGGGCCAACAGGGCCAGTGGATCCGACCGCAAGGGTTCAAAGAGAAAGACGGGCGAGAAGTGATAGAGGTATGGGCTTGGCATTTTCTTGGCATCCGACAATGCGCAGACAACGAGTTGGAGAGCAGCATTTCCCGTTCGACAACGCAAGAATTGAGCGCGGTCACGGCGACAACTTCCGAAGGTCTGTGAGGTCTGTTAGGCCGCAACCTGGCGATAGACGTCAGGGTGGAAGAAAATAGAAGCAAAGTCCACATTGGCTGACGTACCCTTCTATTCTTGCACTTCTCTGCGCATCTAGTGGCTGCCTCCTTTCTTGCCGGAATGCAATCCTGATCCAATCATCCCACATCGTGAGGCGGTCCGGCACTTTCCACCTGCTGTCGGAAGCCCAGGGCTAGGCTGATGACGCCTGTGCCACACGGAGGGAGATAGCTACGCAGAGTCCAAGACTTCCAAGACCTCAAAGCCGCCAGCCGCCATACCTAACACGGCCTGTTCTTCCGTTATCTTTCAACCCGTCTGCCTCAAGAGCGTCCGGGTATTCATCATCGGTTGTTGGAGCCCATTGTCTTTGGGTTTCTTTCAATCAAAAGAATTTGTCAAGCCATTGGGAAATGCCTTGCTCATATCACATCATCTTTACATCTAACAAGCATTTTCGACCCCTGCAAACCACGGACTTCAGCGCTTACCTGTCACTGTATTAAAGCCTTGCAAGCCTGCGCCAAAACCTGTGAAACGTACGGGGACGTACCCACCGAACCCTGCCTGCCTCAGCCCACCCAGAGCTGGAAACCAAAAACCAAAAGCACCCACCTCACCGCGATCTCCATCTTCCGATCCATTCTCCCAGACCGCAAATTATCAACATTTTCGAAACTCTAGAGTTAAGCTGAGCTCTTCCCCGCTTTCAGTTGGCATTACTCAACCATTGTCCGAATTGAACCCGCCGATTTTGTGACACTTGATGGGTCTCCTCACCCTCCGATCGCCGACGTCATTGCGGACGGCCGTGACCACCGCTGGCGATTCGCTCAACGACTTTTCGATATCAACCACCGCACCCTTTACCGTCTTCGCGCCCGGCGAACATGACTCTCACCCGTCCCTTCCCCATCTCGTGCTCCTCGTCTTCGGGGCCGTCCTCGAGGTAGTATGTGTCAGTTTGCCTGGATACATCATCGCCAGGCTTGGCCACTTCGACGCCGAGAAGCAGAAGTTCTTGGCAAACCTTAACGTAATGCTATTTACGCCATGCCTTAGTGAGTTCACACGCAATACAACGTAGTTTCTCCTGCCAAACAGTATCTCGTGGGCCATTGGCTAACGTTGGTGGGACAGTCTTCACCAAGCTTGCATCTCAACTTAACGCCGATAAGCTGATTGAACTCGGCGTCATTCCTATCATATTCGTGATCCAGACGTTCGTCTCGTACATGGTCTCGGTTGGAGTCGCAAAATGCTTCGGATTCAACAAACGCGCTTCCAACTTCGTCACCGCCATGGGCGTGTTTGGCAACTCCAACTCGTTGCCCATCTCCCTGGTTATCTCGCTGTCGCAAACCTTGAAGGGATTGCATTGGGACCGCATTCCGGGTGATAACGATGACGAGGTTGCCGCACGCGGTATTCTGTATCTGATGGTCTTCCAGCAACTTGGCCAGCTTGTCCGCTGGAGCTGGGGATTTCACGTTCTCCTTGCGCCCAAGTCCAAGTACGAAGAATACAACAACGAGACGATCGAAGAGGGTCGGTACCGCGACGAACCGTACGAAGGCGAGGAAGCGGCGCAACTCATTCAAGGACTGGATAGCACCCACGAGGTTGGCGAAGAAAGTTATGCGCACGGGTATAGGAGCCCAACAACGCAGTCCGACAACTCCGAAGTCTACGAGCCTGCAGGTCGAACTCCTGTTGCTGGGTCGTCAAGGACCTCTCCTAGTGATTTTGGCGATGACGACTCGGACACTATCCGCAAGGTCGGCAACGACAACAACGCTTTGTCCGACCGCGATGATGGGCTCAACGGAATGATGTCGTTCCCCCGCATCAGTAACGCCGATGAACGCCAGGTTCCCGAAGGCTTCCCGGCGCGCGTCAAGGCTTCGACCAAGAAGGCTGCTGCATCAGTGTGGGCTTCCGTCACCGGTGTTGCTCATACTGTATTCTCTGCCCTTCCGGCTCCCCTGCAGACTGTGCTTAGCAAGGTCTACCGCGGCCTGGCCCGTTTCGGTGCTGGTCTCTGGGAGTTCATGAACCCACCCCTCTGGGCTATGCTCTTGGCCGTCATTGTGGCCTCCATCCCCGATCTTCAGGAACTTTTCTTCAAGGACGACACCTTTGTCAAGACCAGTATTACCAGCGCCATCAACTCTTCCGCCGGCGTTGCTGTTCCCTTGATCTTGGTTGTGTTGGGAGCCAACCTGGCGCGCAACACGCAGAAGCGCGATGAAGTGGACGCGGAGGAGAAGCAGATTGGCACCAAGCTGCTGGTTGCTTCCCTGATCAGCCGTATGCTCCTCCCGACTCTGATCATGGCGCCCATTCTTGCCCTCTTCGCCAAGTATGTGCCCATCAGCATTCTGGACGACCCGATCTTTGTGATCGTCTGCTTCCTCCTTACGGGCGCTCCTAGCGCGTTGCAGCTGGCTCAGATTTGCCAGATCAACAATGTGTACGAGGTAGTCATGGGCAAGATTTTGTTCCAAAGCTACGTTATCTGGTAAGTATTTTTGAAACTCTCCTTGATGATACCGCAATAATGTTCCTTTACTAACACGTTATTACTAGGATCCTTCCTTCCACTCTTATGTTGGTCATGTGCGCTCTTGAGGTTGTCGAGTGGGCTGCTTAAATGAGTGCCCCTGCGCACGCAAAGTATGCTTGTGGTCACGTCACTATGACTGTTCCTCGGAACACATTTGGTTGCCTGGTGTAATAACTTTGGCAAATTGTAACATTTCCTTTCTGCACCACTCGGCGTTCACGGATTAGGTAACGGTTAACCTGGGCGGTAAAGGAATAACAAGAAGATGGCATTACAAAGTGTTGACGGGAAAGGAAAAAGGAAACTTTCTGATCTTTGGAGAGACACGGAAGAATGGATAAGGATGTATGATTAATGAAGCCGATGATCGGTCCTAGGATGTATAACTTATGACTAACTTACAATGAGAGCGTTTCATTGTTACCGAATATACTTGAATACATGTATATCTTAAGACCACGAAAGTGTTAGATCAAATAACCTCATAATTGGCGATATTTATTGATATAACAAGGTAGTGAAGAATAACTTTCCCTTCCGGTCCATCTACATATCGGACAACTCCAATCTACCGGATACCATTAACCAAAGCCTCATTCGTCCCCTCACTCCTCCCCTCCGGCGGCGCAATAACCCAATCCTGCACCGTCCCCTTCCAATCCGCAATCCGGACGTCCCGGATCCCCACCACCACCACTCTCACATCCTCATCCGCCACGTACCTCTCCCTACCATAATCCCCTTCCTCTTCCCCGCCTTGTGGTGACAATGACGATATTTGCTGTTGGCCAGAAGTGCTACCCCTCCGAATGCTGTTAAACAAAGGCTGCGGGTCGCTGTCAAACGTGTTGTTCTCCAGGTGCTTCTCCCGGTAGAAGCGCTCCTCCTCGGAGCCGCGGTCGACCAGTCGCGCGGACCCGTTGATGGTCGCACTGATGGAGGAGACGGCGCTGGTGTTCATGTTGAAGAGTAAAGCGGCGAGAGAGGAGGATCGGTGTTCGGGGCCGGGAGAACCGCCCGAGGGACGGCGTTGATTGGAGGTTGAGGGGCGGTGGGAGACCCCTTTTTTTTGGTTGATGTTAGTATGGGTCGCGATGGGAAAATTAAAGTGGGAAGAGGGGATGCATGGCTTAGGGAGAGCAGGTGCCTACAGTCGTGAACTAGCAAAGAAACGTTCGGGTTCGCGACCAAGTTATTCATCTTCTTGCTGGCGGGGTTGGTGGTCATGACGATGACGGGAGAGTCGGAATAGGGCGACGACGGGAGGTAGGTGTAGTTCATGAGCGAGACGTGAGGCATGTTGTCGACGCAGGTGGCCAGGTGCAGGAAGCGCGCGTTTTCGAGACATTGGACGACTTCGGGCGGAAGCTCGCTGGTGATGCGCATGTGGGTGTTGCCGGCCGAGGCCTCGTAGTTGAGAGGTATCTGTTGGTTCATTGCGTCTGCGAGGAAGTTCTTTGTTATGTTGTTGTATTGTGTGTATAAGAAAAGTGGGTTGGTCGTCGGTGTGTTGTGTATGATGAGGCTATGCCATCAAGGTTGTTTGTTTTGGTGCTAGAGTCGCCCGTGGGTTGGCGGTCCGCCGAGTAGAAGTGGAATGATGGGTTTCTCCCGTGGAGCAGAGGATCCGTTCCGAGTGGGTCGATGTCAATGAGACGTGAAGCTGCACTGCGCGTCAACGCTTGACAAGAAGCTTTTCAGGTTCAAATGGTTCAAATGGGTTGCTTATATGTCAATTCGATGAAGCAGTTGTTCAAGTCGTGTATACCCGTTCTCGATATCCTTTCCAGTGATGATTGTCGTCACTGTCGGCGACGCTTACCTAGTGCTGGCAATGCCTGCCTGGACGATAGCAGCGTGGGCGATAAGAGTGCGATAACGTATCCCTGCGATTGGAGCTGGATTTCCTAACAGTGGGGCCTACAGAATGCGGGGAAGAGGAGAACAACCCCACACCCCCTGTCTAAAATGACGTTTCCCCAACTTTTACTTTTCATCCTATTTCTGGGGAAAGACCGAGGACATCGCGACTTCATGTTACGATTGAGAATGGCCTCTGCGGCTTCTGAACTTACTTGGACAGCGAGCGAAAAGCACGGTGACCAAGAGGATTTCATCAAGACTGGTCAACCTCAATGATCAAGAAAAGAGGCTTCGGTCACGAGGTTGGCGGCTAAGACGAATTCGATCTTGTAAGTGGCAGGGGATCAACGGCTAGTGTCGGCCTCCTCACACGGCAGTCTCAACCTCGGGAAGATGGACGACATCCAATTGGCGTGGGAGCAACTGCCCAGAACTCGAAGAGATACCTCTAGGACAGTGACAGTCTAGCAGACGGGCGGCGGGTGGGATTTCTCTGTTCGGCTTTGGCTTTTGCCAGTTTGTTTCTGTGTCCGTCTTCTCTTCTTCTCCGTCTTCACTCTTTTTGTCTGCTTGTTTCGAACTTCTTGAGAGAGCAATCGCAAGTGTCTTCGCGATATCTCGTCTTACACATTCCCAAAATCACCATGCGCTCCATAAAACGGGCTTCTCGCCGTCTCCCGGCATCTCTGCGCGCCGCTCCCACCTCCGCCCCCCCTGGTTCGGGAGCCCGCTTCCTCTCGACAACCGCCCCTACCTCGTCGACAGCCACCACCAATGGCAGCACCAACACTTCAGTAACCCCCATTGCATCCGTTCTCATCGCAAACCGTGGTGAGATCGCTCTCCGGGTTGCTCGAACGGCGACCTCTATGGGCATCCGTACCACAACCCTCTACACCGATATCGACGCCGCTTCACAACATGCCAAGTGCACCCCCTATGCCCTCTCCCTCGGCGCTCCCTCCGCCTACCTCGATGGTCCACGGATCGTCGAGCTCGCAAAGCAACATGGCATACAGGCTCTCCACCCGGGTTACGGTTTCCTGAGCGAGAACCCCGCCTTTGCCAAGGCCTGTGAGGAGGCCGGTATTGTCTTTGTCGGTCCTCCCGCTAAGGCCATGACCGACATGGGCGACAAGGCCCGCAGCAAGGAGATCATGAACGCCTCAGGCGTGCCATGCGTCCCCGGCTACCACGGCTCGGAGCAGTCTGTCGAGCAGCTCAAGGCCAAGGCCGCCGAGATCAAATACCCCGTCCTGCTCAAGAGCGTTAAGGGAGGCGGCGGCAAGGGTATGCGCATCGTGCGTACAGCGGACGAGTTCGAGGCCCAACTGAAGAGCGCAAGGGCCGAGGCACGCGCCAGCTTCGGTGAAGGTGGTGAGGTGATGCTGGTGGAGAAGTACATTGTGCGCCCCAGGCACGTCGAGGTCCAGGTCTTCGCTGATCGCCATGGCAACTGCGTGGCCCTTGGCGAGCGCGATTGCAGTATCCAAAGGAGACATCAGAAGATCCTCGAGGAGAGCCCTGCACCCTTGTTGGACGATGTAACACGGAAAGATCTGTGGGATAAGGCTAGGAAGGCTGCCCTTGCCGTGGACTATGTGGGCGCCGGCACCGTCGAGTTCATCTTGGACAAGGACACCAACGAGTTCTACTTCATGGAGATGAACACTCGTCTCCAGGTAGAGCATCCCGTCAGTGAAATGGTCACGGGTACCGACCTTGTCGAGTGGCAGTTCAGGGTCGCTGCCGGCGAGAAGCTTCCCTTGACCCAGGATGAGATCGAAGCTAGGATTCTGGAGAGAGGTGCCGCCATTGAGGCCAGGATATACGCCGAGAACCCAGAGAAGGGTTTCTTCCCTGACTCGGGTACTCTGGTACACCTCTCGAAGCCCCAGACCAATGAAGATGTGCGCATCGACGCTGGCTTCGTGGAAGGAGACACTGTTTCTGAGGCCTACGATGGCATGATCGCCAAGCTCATCGTCCGGGGCAAGGACAGAGAGACGGCGATCCGCAAGCTCGAACTGGCCTTGCGTGAGTACGAAGTCGTCGGGTTGAGCACAAATATTGAGTTCCTCAAGAGACTCTGTAACAGCCAAGCCTTCATCGAAGGCGATGTTGAGACTGGCTTCATCGACAATTGGAAGCAAGAACTGTTCGAGGCCAAGCCTACCTCCAACGATGTCTTCGCCCAGGCTGCCCTTGGTCTCTTGGGCACTCAGACACAAAACGCCCCTGCCGCACATGGCCAGACCCTCGGCTTCGGCGAAGCCGCAACACAGAACTCACGCAAGTTCGCGTTCCGTGTCCAAGATGACGCCAGCACCGAGGAGGGCAAGATCGCCGAAGTTGAGGTTACTCAGCTGAACAACAAGCTGTTCAACGTGTCTGTTCGCAAGGAGGGCGATGACAAGCCGCAAGTGTTCGAGAACATTGTGTCCGAGTCAACTTCCACAACGGCCCCGACCTCGTCGGCAAAGAAGACCAAGCTGACTACTTACTTCCCTCTCGCCAGGGTCGACACAACCTTGGTCCAGGACCCTGCCGACAACGAGAAGTTGACGGTCTTCCAGCTTGGTCACAAGACTCAGCTCAGGCTCGTCAGCCCAGGGTGGTTCGACAAGGCGCTAGGCTTGAAGGAGATCGCGGCTAGCGTGGTGGCGCCGATGCCCTGCAAGATTTTGAGGAATGAGGTTGAGGAGGGTCAGTCAGTAGAGAAGGGTGCTCCGTTGGTTGTGTAAGTTCTTCCGTCTTCGATAACCGATCGTGGTTTGGATAGATGACTAACGACCTGGACTACAGCATCGAGTCGATGAAGATGGAGACGGTCATTCGGTCGCCACAGAGCGGTGTCATCAAGAAGCTGGCACACAAGGAAGGAGTAAGTACAGCTGTCTCCTCGAATGGCACGAGATAAGTCGCTAATCTACTTCTGCAGGATATTTGCAAGGCTGGAACGGTTTTGGTCATGTTCGAAGAGACCGAGGAGAGCGCTTGAAGGCTTCGTGCGGGTTGAAAGAGTTATGAGTGGATGATACACTAGAGAATCAGTGTTGTTAGGTCTGGCAAGGCTTATTCTTGGATATCATGGCATGAGGCGGGAGTTGTAGCATACTTGGAAAGTTTACAGTTCACCATATCTTCAATGTTCGCCTGCGTGTCTGCGCAATTTGTAATACCAGTGTTGTTCTCTGTCCATTCGACGCTTATGTTATGTATCCATTCTAACCGGGTATCTAATCAACATTATGAACCTAAACAAAACTCTTCCTACACTCAAACTCTCCGATTCATGCGATCTGCAATCTTCATGTCCGCCGCCCTACTGTGCAAGTTACTCGTGAACCCAGCATCACCTGCACGATACTTCTTATTCTGCTGACGCGCCTTCTCATCCGCCTCTCTCTCCGCCCGCTCCGCCTCCGCAAGGGCCTTGAGCCGCTCCTCGCGAGCTTTGTCCAGATCGGTGGCAGCCGCTTGCATAGCAGCCAGCTTCTTGGCACGCTCTTCCTCTGCCTTCTTGTCGTCCCCGTCTGGCTGGTGCTGCGGCTGCTGCCTGACTCCCTTATTAAGCCCGCCGTTGTATCTCGGTCGATCATCTTCCTTGTTTGTATAATCCCTGCGTGGCGGTCGGTTTTGATCACGGTTGTTGCGGTCGTCCCTACGCGAAGATGGTCCGTTTTCACCACGCTCTCGGGAATACTCCCTTCTTCGTGAGGAACGGCCGCCAGGTGACCTTGACCTGGAGCGGGAACGGTCCTTGGACCGATGTCTCCGTGACCTGCTGTCGTCCCTATCTCTATTCCCCCGGCTTCTGCTTTCATCCTGATCCCGTCTCTTTGTCGGGTCGGGCGAGTCTCGCCTGCGCCGCTTGCTTCGGTCTTCCTGGGAGTCGCTGCGCCTCCGTGGGCTCCTGCTTCTGGATCGATCTCGAGAGTCGGACCTGCGTCGGCGGGAGTGTCTATCTCTATCTCTGTCTCTATCGCGGTCGCGGTCGTCGTTGCGATCCCTATGCCGGTCCGAGCGATGGTGGTGAGAGCGGTGTTTGTGTCGTCTTTCTTCTTGTCCATCCTTTTTTGCGATCTGCGAGTCATCGATACCCATAGACGCGAGCAGCTGTCTCCGCTTGATGGGATCGTTCATCATCGCCTCGTATGCCTGTTGCTCCTGCCTCTTGATCGCAAGCAGGGGGTCTTCGCGGATCTTGGTCGCCACGTCGCGCGCATTGGTCACCACTGGCGCCGGGCCCGCGGCCGACAGAAGATCTTGCTGGGGTTGTTTCGACAGCGCTTTCTTGGTGTCGTTGTCCTGGAGGAGCTTGTCGATTCGCCGTTTGCCGAGCAGGTAGGCTTCGGTCTCAGCAGAGTCGCCGGCCTGTCCGTCGGTTGGCCCGCTGTACATCCATTCGACCCGGTCGATCTTGCGCTTGCCGCCGGCGGCTTCGAGCGCTTTCTGGATCTCCTCTTTGCGACGCTCTTCTTCGATTTCTTGCAGCCGCTGTTGCAGCTTCTTGCGCTCGGCGATCGCTTCGGCTTCGGCCTTTTGTGTGGCGGCGACGTTCCCTGATCGCTGGGGATGCCAACTCTTTTTCATGTTCAGGTCTCCGGAACCCATCTTGGCGGTGTCGGTGCTGCTGATGCAGCGGGCGAGAGGTGATGGTGTTGTGGTAGATCAAAGGGGAATCGGGTGGTTGATAGCAACGGGATTGTTGATGATTGAAGGCGGACCAAGGTTCTCGATTATCGATTGTCGGGATTGAGAAGGAGATGGGAATGGTTGTTGAGTGGCAAGGCGCCTCGCTGTTGTTGATGTATCTGATGTAAGGGACAATTAGGCGAGGAACGCCCCGGCCACTGCTGGACCTACGGCACTCAGGCTATGCAACTGCACCCCAGCGGTTGGACTTTTGAAGTGTGCTCTTGACCAATAGATAAGCAGAGCCCCACATTCGCTTTCTCCACTTGACGAAGCTCATCCCCACTCGAGCTTCAGCCTTACCAGAGGCAGGCGCGGCCACCAACCCACACTGACTGCACCTGTTCGGTCGCTACGTACCTTCATGACCACACTTTATCACTTCACGTTCAGTACGTAGTGCTTTGTTGTTTATATCACCACCGCACACAACAATCCTCCATCTTCACATAAAGCCACGCATTCTTCCTCCAGCACCTATCATTCTCAGTATCCCATTATCAAAATACCGAATCGTTTACGTCCCCGTTTACGTCAGCAATCGCGACCATGTCCGACGACGATTTCATGCAAGACTCCGATGAGGAGTATGACTTCGAGTACGAAGACGACGAGGAGGAGGACAACGGCGATGTCGATATCGAAAACAAGTATTACAATGCCAAGCAGACCAAAACATCAGATCCCGAGGAAGCTCTCTCCGAGTTCCTAAGCATACCGCCGCTCGAGCAGGAGAAGGGAGATTGGGGCTTCAAAGCACTGAAACAGGCTATTAAGCTGGCATTCAAACTCAAGCGATACCAAGAGGTAGGCGGTGATACTGGGAACCTGACATGCTTGGCCGCAGCTAACGAAAGGAATAGGCAACCGAGCACTACGAAGAACTCCTGACCTATGTCAAGTCAGCCGTGACGAGGAACTACTCCGAAAAGTCCATCGACAACATGCTCAACTACATCGAGAAAGGATACGACGATCCCAAAGCTGTGCAGTGCATCGAGAAGTTCTACTCCCTCACACTTCAGTGCTTCCAGAGCACAAACAACGAGCGCCTATGGTTGAAGACGAACATCAAGCTCGCTCGACTGTTGCTCGACCGCAAGGATTACCACGCAGTCGCCCGCAAGTTGAGGGAGCTCCATAATGCCTGCCGAAAGCCCGACGGGACCGACGACCCCAGCAAGGGCACCTATTCCTTGGAAATCTACGCCCTGGAAATTCAAATGTACTCCGAAACACGCAACAACAACCAGCTCAAGGTTCTCTACCAGAAGGCGCTCAAGGTGCGGTCCGCCGTACCCCACCCCAAAATTCAGGGCGTCATCCGCGAGTGTGGTGGCAAGATGCACATGAGTGAGGAAAACTGGAAGGAGGCTCAAAGTGACTTCTTTGAGGCATTCCGTAACTACGATGAAGCCGGTGATCTTCGCCGTATCCAGGTTCTTAAGTATCTGCTCTTGACGACAATGCTGATGAAGTCGGACATCAACCCCTTTGACAGCCAAGAGATGAAGCCCTACAGGAACGACCCTCGCATCTCCGCCATGACGGAGCTTGTGGACGCATACCAGCGCGATGATATCTACAGATACGAGGATGTACTTCAGAAGAACACCGACCTGCTAGCGGATCCGTTCATCGCCGAGAACATTGACGAGGTCACGCGCAACATGCGCACCAAAGGAGTGGTCAAGCTTATTGCTCCATATACCCGCATGCGTGTTGGTTGGCTTGCAGAGAGGCTGCGTATTACCGAACCGGAGGTTATGGACATCCTGAGTTTCTTGATCGTTGATGGACGGGTCAAGGGCCGCATCGATGAGCACAAGGGCGTGCTGGAGCTTGAGTCCCGCGAAGATGCAGATCATGTTCAGGGCATCACTGTCCTTTCCGAGGCCGTTGGGAATCTGTTCAATGCGGTTTTCAAGAGCACCGACGGGTTTCAGTCTAGCCAGGGGGATTTTATGAACTCCATGGCAGATCAAATTGCTGACATTGGCTCCTTGGACGACACAATGCGATCGATGGGCTCTGGCAAACGCGGCCGCCGTATGGGTCTAACACAGCGGGCATATTAGACAAAGAAAAGGCTCGCTGAGATGTAGCAAAGCCATGTGCGTTTCATGACGGCTTTGTACCAGGAGTTGGGAGTCTAGTTAGCCATTGCACTTCCAGACAGTTGAGGTGACTTAGGTTAGACATTAGGAGTGTGTCCTGATGTAGGACACAAAGTAGAATAGGTAGTGTCTAGTTCTCTACACCGGGGGTTAAATAGAACCCCGGCGCATAAGTGGCCATACATCAATGGCTGGAATCAATGCGTACATATTTATCCCAACAATAATCATTCGTTGCATTGTGGTGCCTCTTTAAGGTCTTGAAGGATAGAACCAGTCTGCAGTTATCCTTTGGCTTCGAAACCTCTTGAGACCACATATCCCAAACCATACGTGGCCGTCATCCTCTCACGCCCCAGAGTCTCTACACGGGTATAAGGCCGGGCCGCAGGTTTTCACTCAGCGCCAGGACCTTCACTGGGACCATATAACCCCCAAAGCTCAGACTTCCCAACAACTCCCAGTAGCCGACGTGGTAGGTGTGCTGGTAGCCAGAAAATGCATGGTATTTTCGTAGGCATGCAGCTGGCCTCGAGTTCAACTCCAGGCTTGGGCAGCTGAGCTTTTTGCCTTTTCCCTTTCTTTCTTTCTGAGTCCGCTTTCGTTTTTCTCTACTCTAAGCAACATAAATCTCAGCCGGTGGCTTTGAGACCCGTTTCGACCGGTTTGTCTTCCCCAACAAAATTTCCGGGTGCACCGAAACAGATCGTCTTACTCCTTGTTTCTCGGTGATTCACCGCTTTGTTACGTGGGTCACCGACTGATACACGCGCAAGACTTTTAGTGAACTCTCTCCCCGTGGAAATCTCCCTTTGACCCCTTTTTCCCCTTAGTCAACTTGATTTACCAATCAAGTGCAAGTCTCTGGAAGATACTGATGTAGTCATTGTATTCAGGCAACAGATTACATCGCACCTTCCCTCTCCTACCGAACCACTTTACTTCACTCCTTCCAGCTTCGATAAAACTACATCCTTACTTTCGCGGAACAAGCCGTAACCCACGTAACACTAAGGAGGCCACTACTCAACGCCTTCTTTTCAACCGTATCGTGATCGTGAACCGAAAGACAGGGACTCTGTACCATATCCACAATGCAGGATGTGTCTCGGTTTTTTCTTGGTATACCTACATACGCTGCTAAGCTTGTCGTAACTGTGAGTGAATTCATTGCTTGTCTGGACAGAGGAACAAGCATAACGAAAGGCAGATTGTCCAACCGTTATCATAGCAGACAATCAATTACTGTACAAGAAATATGCAAGCTGTCCAACAGTCACAGTATCCTCTATACGTAATGGGTCAAGGGCCTTAAACGAAACTGCTTCATCACCATCTACCGCTTCAAAACTACCTCTCGTCACAGTTCCTTAGGTCAAGTTCATTAAGACTAGCCTATTAAGCCTCTTCCCCGGTCTCCTGCATAAAAGATCATGACTTCAAGACACTGCGACCTGGGCAGGGGCGGGGATGATAAACGACAACAACAACAAATCTTGGTTATTGTTGTACACACATACATATGCATCAAGAAAGCTGGGGTTACATCTTGCCAGATATCGAGACACGGGAAGGGAGGAAGTGAGAGAGGTGAATGGGTATATCTCGCTGCTCCTGCCGTGTAATTATATTGTTGTTGGGGGTCCTGCCTACGCTACCTCTAGGTATGTCTTGTGTCTTGTCTTGTTCGGTTCCATCGGTTGGCGGTTGGCGGTTCGGTAGATACAGATATTAACCTTTTGAGTGTGTGTACAATATGTCTGAGGCACTACGCAGTAACGCAGTACAGCGGCGGCATCTGTGATCTGTGGAACCAACTCTACCTTTTCTTTTGTCCAGCCTATACGGTACGTAAGTGGTTTTACGAACTACATACCTAACCTCTACGTACCGAGCGGGAGGTAGAGGTAATTTGGTAATCGAATTGGCCAGATCTAGGCAACGGCTTTTTTCTTGTTGTATGTGAGCGGCGAGGTTGTTTATTTGCTTCTGTGGTGTTATGTGAGTAGCTTCATGGGAAAGTTATCTCTATCTAGATACTCGGTATACTCTTCGAGAGAAGATTTACAACAGACACTCACACAAGGGCCTCCCGGGGCCTCCCGTTTGAGAGCAGCAGAAAAGACAAAAAGGCAGCCAAGGCAGAGACGGGAACACGGGCAACACATGAAGGGCGGTCACCAAGAAAGATCAAGGGGCCAAGGTAGGACGATGAAGATGGAAACACGGGATAGGTGGGATAAGCTTCTGCAGGAGCGGGAGCTCGCAGTAGTTTGCCGTAAAACGCGACTCGGAGTTCAATTTTTGTTGTGTGTTATTGTTGCTTTGAGGAGACTGGGGACCGGCAAACTTCAAGGTGAAGGGAAATGAAGGGGTTATTGTGGAGGAGGACAGAGGACAACAGACGGGGCTTCTTTCACCTTCTCTCTCTCCTTCTCTCAGTACCATAGAAGTCCGTCCAGTTTGGGCAAAGGATTCGTGAATGCTAATACTGGTCGATAAACCACAACGATATGCCAATAATATCATGTATCGAAAGGGGTAATGGCAAGTTGGCGAAATCGCCAACGGCGTGTGAAATCCTTTTGACACGCACAGCTCAGCACATTGCAGGCAGGCAGGTTGCAGCCGAGGAAATCGGTTACTTACACGCAGCTCAAGGCGCACTCGGACCGGATGCGAATACCAATCTCCTCGGCCAATATCATGCCCATTTTTTTGCCTTGGCCTTGACTGCGCTCTCACACGGGCGTGACGGGATAGCTGTCAGGGAAGAAGTGCCTGGCCGCATCACCAGTGACCTCGGGGCGCGGGCGGTTGATTGTGGGGCCGCTTGCAGATCTCCCCCGGTGTCTGGGCTGTTTTTCTCTTTGCTTTTTGCCGCTGTTTCCTTCCCGTCGTCATCTCAAATCGAAAATGGAGTGGTTCAGTGATGTTTGTTCCTGATCTTGAATCATGGTCATCGGTGATAAGGGTCCTCCAAGTCTGACAATTCAACACCACAGTGAGACCCACGTTTTCACCCGTATCAGACCCTATTCAGCATCGTTTCTGATGAGCACACTGGTGTTCTGCAGCGGGCCATCGTGGTTGTAGGCAGCACCGGACACGAAGTTCCTGTTCATTCAGAGCCAACGAGTGAGAACTGCGGCAAGCCGTTCGGTTAGGCCTCCATAGCCATGCATGGCCAGCCAACCTCTCAGCTGGCCAAAAAGGCAGGATGTTACTGTAGCATAAGAATACGTTAACCAGAGCAGTCCATAACGGAGAAGAGCCCGATCAGACCCCGCGGGTTTGACTGGTCGATGTTCCGCGTATGTAGGTTTCAGAGATGTCGGCCGGCTATGGAAAAGTTGGTGTCTAGGAAGACATGGCGGTAAAGTGTAATAAGTGATCTGTAGGTAGAAGTCTTTGCGGTATGATTGCATACGTTGCCGAGAGGCTATGGGGCGGGGAACGGGACAAGCCTACCATGTCTCCATGTCTGAGGAAGTTTGATATTGAAACTCGATCAATGCTTCTGTGATGCATGACAACGAGAGGTTGCCATCGCACAAATCTTGTCCAACTTGGCCGTGTCCAGTACGACTTTCATTGTTCGCAATAAGACGGAGCTAGAGGTAAGTAGGCAGGTAACACTCCAACGCGGCAAGCCACAGGTCTTCGGGAGCGTGAAAACGACATATCTCTCTACCTGTCTACCCATTGCATCACACACCTCACACAGTACCTTGATGTATGGATGGATGCCGTGCACGGTGTCCCCTAGTCTTAGGAGGGCAGCGATGGGATGCCCGGCAGCCCAGGCTAATAATAAGCGGGAAAAGAGCGAACGTGATGGGATCATCATCAAGGATGCCTGCCGTCCCGCCTGCTACCACCTGTGCCTGTCTCGTATCCATCTACGACGTTGATTGAGTAGTGTATCTCTACGGTAGAATTGTCAGCAGGGAAACGTCAACAATTTCACTCGGGCGGTCAGTTCTCATTGTGCAGAAGAGTGCTCATCTTGACAACGTAGCAAGAATACAGGGTATGAACTAATAGATCCTATCGTGACCGATCAGACCGTCAGCAAACCATGGAAGCGAGAGGTTGATGTTGCAACTGGGCGCGGACTTGCAGCTTGGTTGGGAAAAGAGACGTTGGATGGTCCGAGCGGCATCTGCGCAGCAAAATATTGGTAGCGCTACAGTGAAATCGACTATAATCGTACAATAAGCGGCAGAACCATAACTAGAAAAAGATAATATTGTACGGCAATGCACATCCGGTTTTCGGTTCGTGACTTGCAGTTTGTATTGCAAACCACACCTCTTTCCAGGGGCACTTTTGCATCCATCTCCATTCCCATTTGCACCCTCTTCACCATCACTACAAGCGACGTCGTCTCTTTCTGAGCAACAACCAACAACCCTCAAGTCGTCCTTTTCTGTCATCTTCACTCAACTTCCGGGTCCTACACAGGAATAGGAACACACTAACACCCACAACATCTCCCCACCTCCCAATCCATCGCAGAGTTCGGGACAGGAGCTCTACCCCAGCAGCCCAGCACCCAGCATTATCACCATTGTGTCGCATTCACCCTCACACTTCTACCCCGCCATGTCGTAGCGAAGCGGAGGTTGCATAGCGTCCCGCTGCAGATGTCATTGTCCATACCATCATGGACGTCGGTTTGTGTTGTCGTTCGGAGGATGAGTTTGGATCGAGGATGGATGTCATCTCGTCTCCGCATCCTTCCCTTGTCTGCCCACGCCACCATCCAACACGCGAGTCTGGGGAAGATGCCTGCTCTTTCACAAGGACCCATCCATCCCTCGTTGAACCGTTGCGTTTTGAAGGATCCTCCCCGGACCTGCACGACTTGGCGACAGAATCTGCTGCCAATGTCGATGACAGGCTCCAAATCCTGCCTTCGACAGAAAAGGCATCCACGTCGTTCTACGACCTGAGGAGCAGTGTCATTGTCACCCGATTTGTACCCTACAACCCCATTACATACATGATATGTGTTATGGTGGAACCCCAGTTGACGACTGACGACGTCGTGCTCCAGCCGTGTTCCGGTTTTGCCGCCCCTTTTTGAACAGGACCATGAGCGCTGCTGCCATGACGACTTCTCTCGACGCTTGTCCCGCGATGTGCGGACATCGGCCGGATATCAAGCAGGGAGTTTCTTGGCACAGGTCGATGGTCCGTCATTGGCAGAAAGTGTAAGCCACCATAGGATAAACACTCTCCTGGATTGGCCTTCATCTACGACGACAGTCCTCAGCGCAGATACCCACAAGCCAGCAGAAGCACGACGTGATACTGTCCTGCGCATGAGATCTGAGGAACATATCATCAACTTGATCCTTGTTCTTGTTCAACCCCACGTTTTCAGCCGGCCACCGCCATACATGTTGTGTTGCAAGTCAACTTGACAAGTCACTCCAGGCGGCAAACATATGGTCCGTGAGCAAATGACAACATCACAGCTTACGGGTAAGCGACCGAGGAACCTGGAAATCTAATATCGAGGAGTACGATGGAAATACAAGGGGATAAGCGGTACATTGCTACCCGCCAATGTCTCACATTTCATGCGTTTTGAGCCGGCGGGCCTGGCAATGGCGATTCTTCAGAAAGAACCCTTGAAGACATCTCTGTTTAGCTCAACTCCAACGGTCCCATGAGCTTGGGACCAGCAACGAGCCCAATCAGCGGACCGACCACAGCCGTTCCTCCTCATTAATCACTTCCCACTTTTACCACCTGAACCCTTTCCCCTCCTCGATCACTCAGTATGTTGTATTCAAGAACCTCACCAACTTTGGTTGCAATCTTGGATTGTCCGTGCCACATCTCGGCATGATTTGCTTTGTCGTTGGTCTGGGGAATATTATGGGCTGAGCTTACATAGGTTTCAAGCTAATATCACACACAAACTGTTAACAGGTGAAATTCCCACCATATCGACGTGGACCTCTCTTTGTAGCGGCATGGATAAAGCTGCGCTACCGAAACTGGGGATGAAATCCAACTACTCTCACCAATTGCATCATACGAAGTGGCGGGCGTTCTACATCTGAGCCAATATGATGCTCACAACCAAGCCGGCCTGAATCTCCAGCTATGATCGTACATATGACCGGTATATCATCGCTCTTATGCTTTTGGACTACCGGCGCTGAGTATCTAAAGGCTCGCTTGCCCCCCTCTTACGGACTCTGGAGACTGTGCCACCCCTGTGCATATTTACTACGCCCCGTGGGCGCATCAATCTGCTCAAGATCCCATCATATATCACGCTGGCCGTTTTATGCGTGGTGATGGGAGAGTGGGTTTCGGCGGTGTTGTGCCACTTGAAGTTCGGCTTCGAGTACCGGACTGTCTGAAACTATCAAATCCATGAAAAGCTCTGCCAGTCATGTTAGAATGAGCCAACTCCTCATTGAAAGCTCTAACTAACAATCTAGTGGAAATACGTGGAAATACAAGTGTCGTGGACAAGCCGGCGTCCAGATGTTCCTAGACCGGGTATTGGTTATAAAATCGGTTGATCGACTGGCAAAGAGGCACCGCTGTGCCTTGAAAACGCGGTGTCAGTCCCCACTTTTGAATCCGACCGCCAAATATACATACATTGTAAATCCATCGATACGTAACAACAGTAAAATCTTCAATTGCCTATATTATTACTACTTTTAAGGGTATTTATATTCTGATTATTGCTCTATATTTGTATAGATCCCCCCGATCGATTAAGGTTAATACTAAAGGATCCTAGTCAACCCGCTAATTTATACTGTATACGATTTGTACTAGGTATTACTACGCCCGTTATATTAGCTATACTTCCTAAACATTCCTTCCCTAACGACGGTAACGAATTCCGACGATCGAAGCGGATTTTACGGCTGCTATGGTTCGTTACGGATCATAGTAGATCCACCTCACCAGACTGACCATAATATAGTCAGGGTGTCCTCCCTTAAGGACAGCCTCATATTATAGTAGTATAAGAGGGCTCGTCCCGCTATCGCCTTCGGCGTCAACTCTAATTAGCAATCAATTATCTACCTACTATATCTTGTACAATTATTTATAATTGTTATATAAAATTCTAAATAGAAGCTCCCAGTAGTACTAATAGTCATTATTAATCCTACTATTACTACTTACGTATTATCTCTTCGCGTAATAAATAGTACCTATAATTAGAATCGAACTTTCGTTTTATATTATTATTCCCTTTTTTCTCTTCCTTTAAGGGGGAGTCTCGTAGGACTATATTAAAATCTCCTCGCTTAATAACATTATATTAACTCTTTTACTATACCCTTTAACCCTTTTAATCCGGATATCGATATAAATTTATTATCGTTAATTAAATCCGTCTCTTACGACTAGGACTTAGTATAGACTATATTCGCTAAATAGTTCAAACTCTTTATAAGAGAATACTTAAAATTATACTATAATAAAAGAATTATAGGTCTAGTATATTAAACTATCGTAGAAGTTATAATAATTAGCCTTACCGATTAACCCGGTAAATAATTTTACAACGAAGACTATAATATTAATAAGATAAAAAAATTCGAAATTAAATAGGTTTTCGAGCCAGACTTAATAGACGAAGCCATTAAGGCTATTTATTATAGATAAAAAGAATTCGCTCTATTTAGTATATAGATTTATAAAATTCTCACTAAGAATTAGATCCCTCTCAATATTAATAAACTTATTATTAAAGCCGTTTAGAAGTAATTTATCGCTAAATAGAAGAGAGCTACTAAAGTCGCTAGAAATACTACTCTCCTTAACGAAGTAATTCGCCCGTCGTTTTATAATTTTATTATTAATATACTAATTAATTCCTATAATAATAGTAATTCTATACCTTATTCGATTTTATTACTAATTCCGTCGGTCCGTTATATCGGTTTAGCCCTATCCTTAATAGAATTTTCAATTCCGGCGCTAATAATACCTATAATCCCGGTTAATTCGGCCCTAATTTAGTTAAGGCCGGCAATATTTATATTAATTATAATAGAAATCCTATAATAATTAATATTATCCTTCGACCTAATTACTATAATATTTCTAACGGCTTTTAGTACTATTAAAACCGAATTATACGTATAATTATTCTAATAATTACTAATAAAGGACTATCCTCAATTTCGTACCTAAACGTTAATTCTTTTAGGCCTTTCCCTAGAATAAATTCGTTAAATATTCCCTTAGTACGCTAATTCGTTCGGAAATACTGTATTATACTCTACTTTCCTAATAATTCTTCTTTAATATATAGTCTATCCTTAATAATCTCTTTAATAAATTTTTTATTAAACTCTACCTTTAGTATTAAGCCTAATTCTAAATCAACCTAGTATTTTCCCGGCTTATTAATAATCCTAACCTTCCTTTTAGTAAATCCCCTCTTAATAACCCCTATAATTTACTATAGGAATTTATAATTTGCCTAACCTTATAAATATTAAAGTTGGAAGTAATTCTTCTGTCACAGGGTTAGCCTACCTGTGACCTGCCCAGCGCTGAGTATTACTATTACGATATGCCAGAATGCCTTGGTATAGCTTAGAGTTATACCGTCTGGTTATATATGTAAATACGTAATTTCGGGTTAGCTCTAGGGCTCTCGCCTATATAGCTAGCCCTCTACGTATACCTCCTTTCCCCTCCTCCGTATAATAATATATATTTTACCCTACCCCTAATTATACTTCTACCCCGTAATAGTTTATTATACTTCTTTAACGTTGCGCGCGTAAATAGGACTTTAAGACTTAGCCTATTATTGAAGTACGAGCGTAGGCTTTATCCAATTGAACGAAAATCTATATTTTTGTAAATATTATAAGGAAACCCCAATCCGCTTATTTAAAGACGGAGTTTATTCGTAATACCCGTAATCCCCGTCGACTAATTTAATAGGCGATATCGAATTCTTAGAGGTATTAATATTTAGTACTACCTTTATAAATAACTTTATCGCGGCTATTGCTATCGGTTCCTTTTAAATTACCGACCCGTATAATATTAACCTCTATAAAATCTTCTAAATAATTCTTATTACTTCTAATAGCCTTCTTACTTCTATATAGGAGGAATAATACGCTATTAATCTCTTTACTAATATTATTTTCCGTAATACCTCTTTTTCTTTCGGCCGCTTATTTAATGTCGATTCTATTATTACCTTCGCCTAATTCTAATTTACTTAAAAGGAATTCTAATCTCTTTACGAAGCGTATACCTAATTCTAAGCTAAGAACGCTCGCCTCCTAAATAATAGTATTTTCTTTAAAAAAAAGTATTCCGTCTTTAAGAAGATTTATACTAATACTAATTAATGTATTAACGATTTCGGATTAGATAATAAAACCCTCTAATAAGCCTTCGATTCCGCTATTAAGATTATTAAATCCCTATAGAAGAAATTTAAACGTATTAATTCTGTAGCCTCTGTTCTTAAGGATATTATAATATCCGCTTTTATCGTCGACGGTTTCGCGGATTACTCTTTTTACGTTTACGTTAAACTTTTCGACGGCGAGGGCGAGAACCCTTTAAAGAAAGTTGAGAAATATTATATTTAGCGTATAAGGATTACTTTTATTTAATTAAATAGCCCTTCGTTTTTCTTTAACGAGTGTAAGAAGTTTTCGCTTATTATTAAATCCTTCGAAGGCGCCCCCTTCTCTGCTTATAAGACGGCCCTATTTTATATTGTCGACTTCGATTTAGATAAAGAGAAATAAAAATAGAAGATTATTAACGCTTTTATTAAAGAGGAATTTAATATTAAATATAATAATAATAACTTAATTATTCTTACCTATTGTAAATTAGACGACTTCGCTATAAGTAAAAATATATATTAGTCTGATTTTAAAGATTAATAGATTTAGATTATTGATTACTATAATTTCGACGATACTATAAAGGTTTACTTCTTTAGAAATAAAGTTAATAATAAGGTTCGCGCTATTCTTATTATATAAATTTTTTAGCTTTCGGGTTTGGATTACTTTAAATAGTTTACTTTAATTTATACCTTCGCTTAGTAATTCGAAGATAACGCCTACTATTCTAAAATTAGTAATCCCTTCTATAAACTTTATAATTTTACTTCTAGCGCGGCCTTTTCTTTTATAATTACCTATATTATAACTAATTATAACGGTAACGCTATAGATTTTAATAAACTATCCGCTACTAATATTATAATCTATATTATAATCCTTTAAGACGTTTTTAATTTTCGTATAAAATTTAGCGCTTATACCCGCTACGGGCGCCCTAGCTATTACTCCTCCGCTTATTGTAGTAAGATGAATTTCTATAAAGAGTTCCCTCCTTCTATTTATAGTAGCGGTTGCGGTTGTGGTAAAGGAGGTAAGGGCGGTTTCCGTAGCGGTTATAATTAGTAATCCGGTTAGTCCGGGTACGGCTAGTAATTTAAATACGGTTAATAGTCCGGATACGGCTAATAGTCTTATTAAATTAACGCTATAGTCCTTAGTAATACTTAATTAATTCCCTAATATTAATAAGGTTTCGTTGGCCCCTTTTTAGGTAATAAATAAGAAGTTATTAATTAGGGAAATATATAGCCTTTTCGCTAAATCGTATTTAGAGGCCGGAATTTATAAGAAGAAAAGGAGATGTCTTTATACCGCTTAATATTATAAAGATAAATAAATCTTTTATAAATAGCTGTTATAAATAATTAAATATTTTGAACCTCTCTATTTACTTTTCCGATAGGCTATATAAATTGTATTACTCCGCTCTTATTAATAACGGCTATACTACTCTTAATTTTATTAACTGTTTTTTTATTTATTATTACCGCTTACTAATTTACCGCTTTACTACCCCTAAAATCCTTTACTTCGTTAATAGAAAAGAAGTAAAAGGCGGTAATATTATTTATTTCTCCCGGCTTACTATATAAGTAGGATTATATTATAAAACTATTAATTTCTTTATTTATAATTTCGCCCCTAATAACCCAATTATTTTCAGCTACCCTTAACTCGCCTATTATTCGCTAACGATCTTATAACCCTTTAATACTTTTTCTTTTACTTTTATTTATAAAACCCGCGGCTACTTATTAACCGGTTTGTATTAAAATTTACACTACGTTCCATCTCTATAAATAACCTCCTAACCCTTTAGTTTAAAGGTAATAAAAGTTAGTATAATAATATACTATATTCTTATAATCGAAGATATTAAAAATAAAGGCGATTTTTACCCTCCTTCGCTAGCCGAAATTATTACCCGAACCCTCTTAATCGAAGAGGCTATTTAAGCCTTCCTAACCGTAGAGCCCGCTCTTTTAACCCTAAACGCAAACCTTTCCCCGGCTTTAATTATAGACCCCGACCCGGTTTTAATAGTATTATACTACGCCTCCTTAACCTCCCTAATTTAATAGGCCTCTTACTACCGCTTTAAGTAAATTATTAACTAATTTAGCCTTAGGCCTATCGGTTATACTTTTATAAACCCGGACTAAACGTTTATATTTTCGATAGCCTCCCTCGCTCCCCCCTACCTTCCTTCTTTTCCCTATAGCCCTATCGACCCTAAAGATATCGAAGAACTCTTAGTACTTAATTTTTTCGAATTTACTAACCGCCTTAAACTTTAAATTATCTAAATAACCTAAGCCAATATAGAGGAAAATATCAAACGTATACGTAACGAAGAATAAATAAAGGATAGTTTTAATAAATTAAGGCCCTCCGCTCTTAATAACGAATTAATAATTCAAATTATCGAATAAATCTTCTTCGGTTATAATTAATAATATAAGAAATTCTTCGGCTCTAATTTCTACCTGTAAATTAACGCCTTCGCGGGTTAGGGTATAGAAATAGCCCTCTATATTACCCGAATTTTAAACTCTATCCCTTTCGACAATACGAATAAAAATTTTATTAAATATAAGGAGGTTATTAACGAATACTTTATAATTAATAGTATTACCCTTAATAAAATTACTTCCGAAAATACTAATACTTTTTATAAAAAGGCGGATAAACCCTATAAAACCGACGATTAAATCCGGACTAAACTCCCTAATTAATATTAATACTATATAAATACTTTCCGCTAAATTATAATTAAAATATTCCCCCCTAATTACGTTTATAATTTTAAAATTGAATTTAAACCCGGGGTAGAAGCGTCTGTAATATATAATTATACTTTTAACCCAGACGAATTTAGTATTATTAAATAATAAATCGATAATAACTTCTAAAAGAAGTTTATTCGGCCTTTTTAATCCTAAACCTCCTCCTCGGTCCTCTTCGTTAAGAAACTAGGAGGCGGAATCTATATTTACGTCGACTACTACAGTATTAATAACGTTATACTTAAGTCTCGCTACCCTCTTCCTTTAATTAAAGAGATATTCGACGCTATTTACTATACTAAAATCTTTATTAAATTCGACGTTATTATTATTTTTAACCGTATTCGTATAAAGGAGGGTTATAAGTAGTTTATTACTTTTATTACCTATTTTAGCCTCTTCGAGAGTTTCGTCGTCCCCTTCGGCCTCTAAGGCGCCCCTAGCGCTTTCTAGAACTATATTAACAATATCCTTTATAATATATTTAATATTTATATTACTATTTACTTCGATAACGTCTTTATTTATTCGGATAACGAATAGGATTATAAATACTATATTAATAACATTTTTAAACAATTAATAAAAGTAAACCTTAATATAAATATTAATAAATACGAATTCTATATTAAACGTATTAAGTATTTAAAGCTTATTATTATACCGGGTAATATCGAAATAAATTTAGAAAAGGTTAAAGCCGTTATTAAATAGTAAATTCTAAAGTCTAAGAAGTCCTTTTAATCTTTCTTCGGCTTTATAAACTTTTACCGACGGTTTATACACTCCTTCTCTTTAATTACGGCCCCCTTTTACAAATTAATTACGAAAAACGCGCTATAAATTTAGACCGACTATTATTAGGCCGTATTCGACTCTTTTAAATAAATTTTTATTAGTAATCCCGTCCTTAAAATCTACGACTAAATTAAGAAAATTATAGTAGAAACAAATACTTCAAATTAAGCTATAGGCGGTATACTCTCTTAATACGACGATAAAGGTATTTTATACCCTATCGCCTACTTTTCGACTAAATATAGCGTATAGGAATATAATTATAATATTTATAATAAAGAACTCCTCGCTATTATTAAAGCTTTCGAAGAATAGCGCCCCGAATTCGAAAGCGCTTAAATTCCCTTTAATATTCTTAATAATTATAAGAATCTTATTACTTTTATAATAAATAAATAATTTACTTAATAATATATACACTAGTCCTAATTCTTCTTATAATTTAACTTCTTAATCTACTATACCCCTAGCCCCTAGAACCTTTGCCTAAATACTTTTAATTGCAAATCTAACAACCGCCCCGTAGGTATAAAAAACGACTGCTTCGCCGCCTACTAAAAATAATTCTTCGACCTTTCCTAATTCGAAGAAGGCTATTTTAAAGTTAATAATCCTATAATTACTTTTAACCTTTATTTCCTTAACCTTAGAGACTTTAATAATTAATTAACTAATAACTTTATTTGTATTAATTATAAAATTTCCTTATTTCTATAGGAATTTACGGCTTACCTATTAAATAAATCCCTTCGCTATTAGCCGTTATCGGTCTACAAAATCTTCAATTACGCTTTCTTTAAATATTACGTCCTCTCTAATAAAATAGCGAAATAATATAATTGTATTATTATCGACCCCGAGGATAAAGAGCTTTAATTCTAATTAATTAATTAATAGTATAATTCGCCTAATATAGGGCACTTAAGTAGAGATATTATATATAATTTATTCGCTCGCAAATTCTTCTAAGAAGGTATATACTACAACGTCCGCTTCTTTTATAAAGGTTACCTCCTATACGCGAAGACGAAATTCTTTAAATATAGCTCTATAAATTTCTTTAAATTTACCGCTATTTTCCTAACCCTATAGAAGGATATTTTAATTGATTATATTACCCTACTACTACTTAACGAATACTTCGAATAAACCTTCTACTATATCGCCGTTATTATAAACCGGTTAATAAAAATACAATATTATATCCCCTATATTACTTTTAAAGCGGAAGAATTCGCTAATTACTTTATTAATCGTATTTATTCCTTATATAATTTACTTAATATTATTATATCCGATAAAGGCTCCTAATTTATCTCCTATTTCTAAATTACCCTTTATAACCGCCTCTCTATTATATATAAATTTAATTCCGCCTTCTACCTTTAAATTAACGCTTAAACCGAATATATTAATACGGATATAAAATAATTCTTATACCTCTATATTAATTAAATATAAATAAATTAGGTAAAGTAATTACTATTCGTAGAATTTTCGGGTAATAACGCCGTCTCTTCTTCTACCGGCGTCTCCCTATTCTTCGCCAATTATAACTACTACCTTCGTATAAGTACCGAACTTCGTTCCCCGCCGCCCCCCAACCTCTCCCTTACTTAATTAAAAGAATATTATAAAATTACCGAATTCGCCGACCGTTTTTAAAAAATCTAGGACTTCGTCTTCTAATAGACCCGTTGTATTTAAAAATAATACGAAGCTAATACTAATAAATACTATATAAATTTAAATAAATATTAAATAAACGATTTAATCTTTTTCGATATTATTAATTTCGTAAACGGCCGCCCTTATTAAAAATTTTCCCCCCGCTAGGAGGGCCCCTTCTATATTATTAAGGTTAACTCTTATTAAATTTACTTCGACTTCCCGGCTAATATAAAGTACTTACTAGTTTTCTATATTTCTATAATTTAATATTAGATTAGCCGAAGCCTCCTTAGCTAAAACGTCTCTTTAAATATTATTATTAATAATAGCCGCGTTATAGTATAAATAGACGACGGTATAGACGTCGTTGAATAGGATTTTAAATACTTAGTCGACTATAATTAATTCGGTAAGAACTGCTATTAATATTATTAAATTAAGTAGAAAGGGGATTACCCCCTTATATAGGAGCTTAAGAATTATATTATTAACTACGAAGAAAGGGTTTTAAAATTCTATTATAATTACCCTTAGGCCCCCGTACCCCTAGAAATTTATTCTTAACTTAATTACCGGCTATAAACAAACCCTACCGAATTAAAAATAGATTCGAATTCAAATTCGGACCCGGGTAGTCCTAAACCCCTACAGCGCTACCTAACCCCTAAACTACGCCGCCGCCCCGTCCCCGGGCCTCCTTAACGCTATTTATCCTATTTACGGCAACTGCCCGAAATTATTACCGCCGCTACCCTATCCTAACGCGAAGAAGAAGGCTTTATAAATATAATAATATAAATTTTAAAGAAATTATTAAACGTTTAGAAAAAGGGGAATAGTATATAATTAGATTTTTCTTCGCTAAATAGACGGAGGGGGGGGATAGTATTACAGGGTTAGCCTATTTATAACCTACTTAGTACTAAGTATTACTATTATAATATATTAGAATGCTTTGGTATAATTTAGAGTTATGCCGTCCGGTCACGTACGTAAATATGTAATTTCGGGTTGGCTCTAGGGCTTTCGCTTATATAGCTAGCCCTCTGCGTATACCTCCTTTCCCCTCCTCCGTATAATAATATATATTTTACCCTACCCCTAACTGTGTTTCTACCCCGTGATATCTTCCGATTTTCGTTTAAATTCTACCTCTACAATTATTAATAAATTTACTAATATTTAATTTCGCTATTTATTTATTTAGAATACCCGGTACGCTAATATTAATTAGCCCTCTAGAAATCCTCTAATTATTAAACTAATCCTTTATTAAACTTACGCTACTTTTAATAGGATTGTCTCTTCCCCTAATATATTTAGTACTAATATAAATTTAACCGATATAAGTAATATTTCTAATTACTAATCTATATTAATAGAAGAGTCTACTCCGCTAATAGCCGGTAATATTACTAATTTAGCGCTTACCAGTACGTTAGGATCCGCCGCCAAATCGGCGCCTCTTAATATAGCCCTTAATATAAAAAATAGTACTAATATTACGTTTATTTCGGATATAACCCTATTAGTTATCTTAGAGACGTTCTATAAATTAAAGGCTAATTACGATAAGAAGGATAAAATTATCGCCGATTTAAATAGGAGGGTTAAATAATTATAGATCTACCCTAGTTATAGGGGAAATATAACTACTATATTTAGTACTATTAAGTCTTAGAAGTTGATAAATACTTTTATATTTTGGCCTAATCCGCTTATAGATTATACTAATAAGAGTACTATCTTTATAGAAGGTAGAATATAGTACTACGAAAATTATAAATTATAAATAGAATATATTTGTAAATAAGCTAGAATTAGTATTAACCGCTATAATATAATTATTACTAATTTTAGCAACTTATTACGTAGTAAAGCGATTAGATAGTAAATTAATATCTTATTCTGAAAAAAAAAAATTTATATATATAATAACTTAGAAGAGTTATTTCGTATTATTAATACCGAATTTAATATTAAGCCGGACAAAGCTAATTAATAGTTTATAAAGAATTAATTTACTAAAGTAATAAATAAGAAGTACTCTAATATTCTTAAAAAATTTACTACAAAACTCTTCGAATACGTTTATATTTAGGGAAATTCTATTAATTTCTAATTACTAATACGCCTTTAGAATTCCTTACACTCCGAATTATAATTTAACTACATCTACCCCTTTATTATAGACTTTAGAAGAGAATAATTTAATAATACTAATAATAAAATTAAAATCTTCTATAAGAACTATAACGAAATTAAAAGTAGTATTACTTTTAATACTAGTTTGCCTAATAATAATAATAAGGAGGATACTAATTTTAGCGATTATAATAATTTTAGTAGTCGTAGCAACTTTAAAAATCGTAGTAAATTTAGCGATTATAGTTGTAACTATTAGCGTAATCCCTAGTATAATAATAGCTTTCGCCAAAATTTGTATAATTTTTCCTATAATAAGTATAAGGATAGTTATTACGGAGCAGAGGCATAGTTAGGGGTAGGGTAAGATATATATTATTATACGGAGGAGGGGAAAGGAAGTATACGTAAAAGGCTGGCTATATAGGCGAAAACCCTAGAACTAGCCCGAGGTTACGTATTTATATATGTAACCGGACGGTATAACTCTAAGCTATACCGAGGTATTCTAATATATCGTAATAATAATATTTAGTATTGGGTAGGTTATAAATAAATTAACCCTATAATACTATTTCCCCCCTCTATCTATTTAGTAAAGAAAAATCTAATTATATACTATTTCCCTTTTTTTAAACGTCTAATAACTTCTTTAAAATCTATACTATTACGTTCGTAAGGCCCTTTTCTTCGCGCCGGAATAGGGTAGCGGCAGTAGTAATCTTAAATAATTGCCGTAAATAGGATAAATAGTATTAGAGAGGCCTAAGGGTAGGGCGGCGATGTAATTTAGGAGTTAAATAGTACTATAGGAGTTCGGGATTACCCGGATCCGAATTTAAATCCAAATCTATTTATATTTTAATAAGGTCCGTTTATAGCCGGTAATTAAATTAGGAATAGATTTCTAAGGGTACGGGGGCTTAGGGGTAATTATAATAGAATTTTAGAACCTTCTCCTCGTAATTAATAATATAGTTTTTAAATTCCTATATAAGGGGGTAATCCCCTTTCTATTTAACTTAGTAATATTAGTAATAATTCTTACCGAATTAATTATAATCGATTAAGCGTTTAAAATCCTATTCGACGACGTCTATACTATTATTTATTTATATTATAATACGGCTATCGTTAATAATAATATTTAAGGAGATGTTTTAATTAGGGAAGTTTCGGCCGATTTAGCGTTGGACTATAGAAATATAGAAAATTAATAAATACTTTATATTAGCCGGGAGGTTAAAGTAAATTCGGTAAAAATTAGCCTTAATAATATAGAAGGGGCCTTTTTAACGGGGGGAAAACTTTTAATAAAAGTAGTCGTTTATAAAGTTAATAATATCGAAGAGGACTAAATTATCTATTTAATATTTATTTAAATCTACGTAATACTTATTAATATTAGCCTTATATTATTTTTAAATACGGCGGGTCTATTAGGAAACGAAATCCTAAATCTTCTAAAAGCGATTAGCGAATTCGGTAATTTTATAATATTCCTTTAATTAAATAGGAAAGAAATTAGGGGGCGGCGGGGAACGAAGTTTAATACCTATATAAGGGTAATAATTATAATTGGCGAAGAATAGGAAAATACTAATAAAAGAAGAGATAATATTATTATTCGAGAATTCTACGAATAATAATTATTTTACCTAATCCGTTTATACTTAATTAATATAGAAGTATAAGAATTATTCTATATCTATATTAATATATTCGGTTTAAGTATTAATCTAAAGGTAGAAAACGGAATTAAATTTATATATAATAGAGAGGTAGTTGTAAAGGGTAATTTAGAAATAGGAGATAAATTAAGAGTTTTTATCGGATATAATAGTATTAAGTAAGTTATATAAGGAGTAAATATAATTAATAAAATAATCGGCGAATTCCTCCGCTTTAAAGGTAATATAAGGGATATAATACTATATTTTTATTAATTAATTTATAACGACAGTAATATAATAGAAGATTTATCCGAAGTATTCGTTAAGTAGTAGTAGAGTAATATAATCGATTAAAATATCCTTTTATAGGGTTAGGGAAATAGTAATAGGTTTAAAGAAATTTATAGAATTGTATTTAAAGAATTTTATCTTCGCATACGGGAGGTAACTTTTATAGAAGAGGCGGACGTTATAATATATATCCTCCTAAAAGAATTTGCGAGTAAATAAATTATATATAATATTTTTATTTAAATACTTTATATTAAGTAAATTATATTACTAATTAATTAATTAGAATTAAAATTCTTTATCCTCGGGGTCGATAATAACGTAATTATACTACTTCGCTATTCTATTAAGGAAGACGTAATATTTAGAGAAGGCGCGGCTAAAAACTTTATAAACCGATAGCGGTTAGCGGCGAAGGGATTTATCCAATAAATAAGCCGTAAATTCCTATAGAAATAAAGAAGTCTTATAATTAATACAAATAAAGTTATTAATTAATTAGTTATCGAAATCTTTAAGGCCGAAGAGATAAAAGTTAAAAGTAATTATAAGATTATTAATTTTAAAATAGCCTTCTTCGAATTAAGAAGGGTCGAGGAATTATTTCTAACGGGCGGCGAAGTAATCGTCTTCTATATTTACGGGGCGGTCGTTAGGCTTACGATTAAGAGCGTTTGGGCGAAGGTTTTAAGGGTTAGGAGTATAGCGGATTAAGAAATTAAATTATAAAAAGAATTAAAATTAGTATATATACCGTTAAATAAACTACTTATTCGTTATAAAAATAATAAGGTTTTTATAGTCGCTAAAAATATTAAAGGGAATTTAAACGCTTTCAAATTCGAAGTACTACTCTTCGAAGGCTTTAATAATAGCGAAGAATTCTTTATTATAAATATTATAATTATACTCCTATATATTATATTTAGCCGAAAAGTAAATAATAAAGTATAAAATACTTTTATCGTCGTATTAGGAGAGTATACCGCCTATAGCCCAATTTAAAATATTTATTTCTACTACGGTTTTTTTAATTTAATCGTAAATTTTAAAGACGGGGCCATTAGTAAAAGCCTATTTAAGGGAGTCGAATATAATTTAATAGCAGTTAATTTAAATTTATAGCGCGTTTTTTATAATTAATTCGTAGAAGGGGGCTATAATTAAGGAAAAGGAATATATAAACCGTCGGTAAAAGTTTATAAAGCTGAAAAAAGATTAGAAGGACTTTTTAAACTTTAGAACTTACTATTTAATAATAGCCTTAATTTTCTCTAAATTTATTTCAATATTACCTAATATAATAATAAGCTTTAAATACTTAATACATTTAATATAGAATTCGTATTTATTAATATTTACATTAAGGCCCGCTTTTACTAATTATTTAAAAACGTTATTAATATAGCGTTTATAGTCCTATTCATTATCCGAATAGATAAAGACGTTATTAAAATAAGTAATAGTATAAATATTAAATATATTATAAAAAATATTATTAATATAATTTTAGAAAGCGCTAGGGGCGCTCTAAAGGCCGAAGGGGACGACGAAATTCTCGAAGAAACTAAAGCGGGTAATAAAGGTAATAAATTATTCGTAGCCTTCCTTTATACGAATATAATTAAAAATAGTAATAACGTCGAATTTAGTAAAGATTTTAGCGCAGTAAATAATATCGAATATTTTTTTAATTAAGGGAAGGGGGTAATAAGATTTAAATATAACGTTATTAATATTATAATAGTCGATGCAAATACGGATTCCGCTTCCCGGTTTTTTAACGAAGAGGACCGGGGAGGAGGTTTAGGATTAAGAAAGCCAAATAAATTTCTTTTAGAAATTATCGTCGATTTATTATTTAATAATATTAAATTCGTCTAGGTTAAAAGCGTAGCCGTATATTGCGGGCGCCTCTACCCCAGGTTTAAATTCGATTTTAAAATTATAAATATAATTAGGGGGGAATATTTTAATTATAATTTAGCGGAAGGTATTCGTATAGTACTAGTACTAATTAGGGAATTTAGTCCGGATTTAGTCGTTGGTCTTATAGGGCTTATCCGCTTTTTTATAAAAAGTATTAGTATTTTTAAAAATAATTTTATTAAAGGCGAAGCCGTTAATTATAAAGTATTCGTTAATAACCCCTTTATACTTAGTAAAATCCCTATTTATATTATTAAGGGGGATAAAATTTAAAATTCGGGTAATATAGAAGGCTATTTCTATACTTTAGCCTACAAGGGCGTCGATTTACGGGTAGAAATTAGAGCCGAAGAGCTTTTTATATTATTAACCGTAATTAAAGAGGACTTATTTAATAATTTGAATTATTAATTCGTTATTAAAAATAAAAAGCCCTAATTTATTAAAATTATTCTCCGCTTATTCTTCGTCGCGTATATATTTGATATCTTCCTCTATATTAACTTAAATTATTCGGATAATTTAAAATTTAAAATAATTAGCAAATTCAAAAAAATTAAATACTAAAAACTCTTCAATATCTTCAAGGTCGATAAAACTATAAAGAAAGGAGGGAAGGCGGGGGAGAGCGAAGGAAACTATTAAAAATATAAATATTTAACTTAGGCCTATAAAAGTATAACTAATAGGTTTAGGGTTAAACCGGTTAGTAATTTATTTAAAACGGCGGCGAAAAGTTTATTAAATTAGGGAAGCTAAAGAAATATAACGTAGTACTATTAGGGCCGGATCGAGGTCTATAATTAAAGCCGGGGAAAAGTCTATATTTAGGGTTGGAGGAATAGGCTTTATAGTTAAAAGGGTTTAAATAGCCTCTTCGGCTAAAAGGGTTTAAATAATAATTTCGGTTAGCGAAAGAGGATAAGAATTACCTTCGTCTTCGGTATTTTCAACTATAGGAACGTAATACGCTATTATACTAATTTTTATTACTTTTAAATTAAGGGATTAGGAAATTATTTATAAAAATAGAATATAGCGTAAATTTTAATATAAATCGGCTAATAAATAACCGTAGGCTTTATAAGTAGAAGTAAAGGAGAGGGTATTAAAGGGCTATAAAATCGTTAGTAAATAATAAGTAAATTAAAAGTAACCGAAGATAACCGGATTATTGGGGGCGAAATCGTAAATAAAGAGATCGATAATCTTATAGTATAGTTTTACCTATATAATAAGCCGGAAGAAATAAGTAATATTACCGCCTTTTATTTCCCCCTTATTAGTAAAGTAAAAGACTTTAAGGGTAATAAAGTAGTAAATTAGTAAATAATAATAATAAATAAAAGAATAGTTAATAAAATTAAAAGTAGTATAACTGCTATTAATAAGAGTAAAGTAGTACAATTTACACAACCCGTCGGAAAGGTAAATAAAGAAATTCAAAATATTTAATTATTTATAATAATTATTTATAGAAGATTTATTTATCTTTATAATATTAAGTAGTATAAGGACGTCTCCTTTTCTTCCTATAAATTCCGGCCTCTAAATATAATTTAGCGAAGAGGTTATACATTTCCCTAATCGATAACTCCTTATTTATTACTTAAAAGGGGGCTAACGAAGCCTTATTAATATTAAGGAATTAATTAAATATTACTAAAGACTATAATATTAATTTAATAAGATTATTAGCCGTATCCGGACTATTAGCCGTATTTAAATTATTAGCCGTACCCGGATTAATTAGATTACTAATTATAACCGCTATAAGAACCGCCTTTACTTTTTCTATTATAATTATAACCACTACTACGGGTAAAAGGAAGGAATTCCTTATAAAAATTTATCTTATTATAATAAGCGGAAGAGTAGTAACCGGGGCGCCTATAATAAATATAAGCGCTAAACTTTATATAGAAATTAAAAACGTTTTAAAGGATTATAATACAAACTATAATATTAATAGCGGATAGTTTATTAAAATCTATAATATCGCTATTATAATTAATTATAATATAAATAATTATAGAAGATGAGGCTACGCTAGAAGTAGGGCTATAAGGTTTATAAAAGGGATTATTAATTTTAAAATAATAGGTATTATCTTCGAATTATTAAACGAAGGTACAAATTAGGGTAAACTATTTAGAATAATCCGAGCCCGAAAGCTAAGGAATTTATATAGTAAAAACGGCGCGAACTTTATCGTTGACTTTATTTTTAAAGAAATAAACCTTTATAATATCGTCGAAATTATAGTAGTCGATAATTTAGGTTTATTAATCTTTAAAGTCGGATTAATATATATTCTTACCTATAGCGAAGTCGTTTAATTCGCAGCGGACGAAAATAATTAAATTATTATTATTATATCTAATATTGAATTCCTTTTTAATAAAGGCGTTAGTAGTCTTCTATTTCTATTTTTCTTTATTTAAATCGAAATCGACAATATAGAGTAAGGCCGTTTCGTAAGCGGAAAAGAGGGCGCCTTCGAAGGATTTAGTAATAAACGAAAACTTCTTACACTCGTTAAAGAAGAACGAAGGGTTATTTAATTAAATAAAAGTAATCCTTATATATTAAGTATAATATTTTTTAGCCTTCTTTAAGGGGTTTTCGCCCTCGCCGTCGAAAGGTTTGACGTAAACGCAGGAAGAATAGTCCGCAAAACTATCGATAATAAAAGCGGATATTATAACGTCTTTAAAAACAAAGGTTATAGAATTAATACGCTTAAATTTCTTCTATAGGAATTTAACAATCTTAATAGCGGAGTCGAAGGTTTATTAGAAGGCTTTATTATCTAATCCGAATTCGTTAGCATATTAATTAATACTAGTATAAGTCTTCTTAAAGACGGAATACTTTTCTTTAAAAAGAACACTATTATTTAGGAGGCGAATATTTTCAATTTAGAACTAAATATACACTTCGTAGAAAGATTAGAACTCTTCTTAAGTAAATTAGAATTAGACGAGGGTAGTAATAAAATCGACGTTAAATAAACAGCCGAAAGAGAGAAAAATATTACGGAAAATAGTATTAGTAAAGAGATTAGTAGCGTATTATTCTTCCCGTATAGAAGTAGGAAGGCCGTTAAAGGTAGTAAGAGCCATTTAGAAAATTTCGTAGAAATCGGCATTATATAAATTAGTAATTTAAAGGGAACCGATAGTAGTTGTGAAAGCGTGATTCTACAAGAGATACGACTGCAAGACTAGAAGCCACAAATCAAAGTAATATTAAGTGTAAAGAAGGAAAGGGAAGCTGTAGTATTTATAAAAACGTAGATTTTCATTTAATTAAATAAAGCTTATACTCGTACCTCGATAATAGGCTGAGTTTTAAAATCCTATTTGCGCGCGTAGCGCTAAAGAGGTATAATAAACTATTATAGGGCAAAAATATAGTTAGGGGTAGGGTAAGATATATATTATTGTGCGGAAGAGGGGAAAGGAGGTGTGCGTAAAGGGTTGGCTATATAGGCGAAAGCCTTAGAATTAACCCGAGGTTACGTATCTACGCACGTGACCGGACGGTATAGCTCTAAGCTATACCGAGGCACTCTGGCACATCGTAATAGTAGTGCTCAGCGTTGGGCAGGTTATAGGTAGGCTAACCCTATGACAATAGTAAATTTAATAATCGTCGTAATAATAGAAGACGTTAGGACTTCTCTCCGCATTTTACCAAGCTTAATAATAATAATAATTTCCATTACTTTTCTAATAAACCCTATTATACGTATTTTAATTTCTAACGTCGTTAGGAGAATAGCCCCGGCCGTTATATATATTTAGAAGAGGTTAAATAAATTATTAATAATAACCCCGAATTGTCTATTAAAATCGCGTTTTTAAAAGAGGAAGGATTTATATATATTAGCGAAGACGAAGAACTTATTAAAATAAATAATTTTACTTATTACTCTAATAATATAATTAATTATAATTACCTTTCGGTTCTAATTTTTTATAATATCTTATACGTTTCTATCCTTAAAGTACCCGTTTACGAAGTAATATTAATTCAATTATAAAATACCACTATATTACTTACGGATAGTATAACTTTAAATTAAAAAAAGATCGCTTATTATAATTAATATACGCTACTTACTTTACAATTTAAATAGATTATTAAAGTAGTATCCGATATAATTCTATATAAAAGGCAATAGTATTATAAGAAAAGAATAACGTATTTGCAATTAAATATTAAGTTTAGCTCTAATAATAAAGCTATATTTATTTATTTAGATATTAGCACTTCTTATTCTTTAGTTGATTACAAATTTATTAAATTATTCGCTAAGAATACTAAATATACCTCTATAGAGGGAATATAGGTATAAAGCGTTAATTTAATTACTAAAATCAATACTTAAATAGAATTCGACTTTTACTTATTAGAAAAGGTTAATAGTATATTAATAAATAGATATTTTTACATTAGGGCTAACATTATTAATAAATTATCGGTATAATTACTTTTAGGAACCGAATTCTTATTAAAATATAGTATTAAAATTAATTTTAACTCAAATTTTTACTCTTTCCGCTTAGTATTTAATATAAAAGTTCGAAGTTATCCTTATATAATATAAAAAGAAGAATATAAGGAATCGTCTAATTATTTATCGGAAGTCTTTACGTATAATAATTACGTTTTATAGCCCGGATAAAGTAGTATAATACCTATTAAATATAGTTTAACCTTAAAATATTAATTCAATACTCTTAACAAAATATTCTCGTTTAAAATAACCGTCCCTAACTTTTTAAGTACTACTCTAAATATTAATACGCTTAAAGTAATCCCCTTTAATAATAATATAGAACGTCCAATTTATATTAAAAAGGGTATTAAAATAAGTATAATTCGGAAATAAGCGCTAAAGGAAGTTATAGTATTAATCGAATCGAACGAAATCGAATATTTAAGACTAATAATCGAAGTAGGATTAATAGTAGAGTAATATATAAATTTCGTTAATTTATAAACGGACACCGATATTAAAAATATTTTCGCGGTAATATTAGAATAGTAAGCGTTAATAAGCAATATAATTAATAAGGATAATACCGACGAATGAGAAGAAATAGTAAGGAAAGAGGTATTTAATATTCTTTCTTAGAATTTAAATAAACTAAGTAATATACCTTCGGTTTCGTCTAAAGCTAAAATAAATATTTACAATAGTAATAAGGAATTTACTAATAAAATTAGGAGCTTCTTAAACAAATATAGTAATATCTTTCGCAATTGTAATATAATATTAATAGCCGAAGAAGATCGTCGAAGGATAGTAGAAGTAATATCGTATCGTTAGAATTTACCCCCTTAATACTAAAGATAAGGAATTTCTAAATAAAAAATATAAGAAGATATACGTATAGGGTAAAATATCTTTTATATTAATGCCTATACTTATTATATATCCGGTCTTTATTATATAAAGGAAGGTAAACAATATTAATAAGGGGTATATAATCGTAAATTTAAAACCCTTTAATAATATTACAATACTAAATATATACCCCCTTCCGGACTAGGATAATATTACTAATACAATAATAAGTAAGAAGTACTTTACTATTTTTAATACAATAATATTCTTCTACTAGCTTCCTATATTTATTAATTATTAGGACTATATAGTAGTTATTAATCTTCGTAATTTAAAAAGATCTAATATAGTATTTATAGATTTTAAGAATTCACTAACTTTCGTATAGAGATTTATAAACCGCTTCTTCTTCAATCACCGACAATTCGTTCACGCCTATATTAATAATATTATTATTTATAGCAATAGCCAAGAGGAATATTTAACCTATATAACTATAATTTTCAATATTTTAGATAAAATACGAATCTATATTAACGCTAATAAATTATTTACAACGTACCCAACAATTTAGCTCTTAAAATATACAGTTAACGGGGAAAGTATTACCCGGACGGACGATAAGATTTAAGTTTTCTAAAAACTAAAATTCCCGGATATACTTAATAGTTTGGAAACGTATTTAGGTATAGTAAGGTAATTGAGGAAAAGTATTACATAATTTAAAATAAAGGCAATTCTACTTAATAGGCGGAAAGTAGAATTACTAAGACGTGCGCGCGAATTTAGAGAACTGCTTATAAACGCTAATAAAAATATTCGACTAATTTATACTTTAAAAGTCTAATATAAATTAATAGAAGGAGAATTAGAAGCGTTCAGAATTATATAGGAGAATTTCTATTAGTAAAAAGTTATATACTACTACATTAAAGGGAAATACCTATTTATTAAGACGGATATTAATAAAGAAATATAGAGTATAATAATCTTTTAATTAGTTAGAGAATAAGACGGAATATTAATTCCCAGTATAGACAATATTCCTTTTAGCAATATTCAACTAATCTATTTCTTATTAAAAATAACGACTACAACGGAAAAGAAGTACAGTTCAACGGAAGCGGAAGTCGTAGTAGTAATATAGGCGCTAAGGAAAATAAGGAAAATAGTCTAGTCTAACGAATATTTAATTAATATTTTAACTAACTATACGTCGATAATAAGAATTATTAAATATACTTTACTTTAAATAGTAGATTTTAATAAAGTTAATTTTAGGCTTACTAATATTACTAATTAAACTTTCTAATTTCGCTTATAAGTATTTTACATCTTAGGGCCGTTTAATATTATCCCTAACGCGTTATTAAGCCTACTAATTATTAAATAGGACGCTTTTAAGGATAATTAGGACTTAGTAAACGAATTAGCGGATATTTAATCCTATTTTTAAATTATAATAGTAAAACTAATCTTTTCGGACGAATTTCGCAACAAGGTATTAAAAGGTTACTATAAAGATATTAAATATACTAGGATTATTAAAGCTCTTTAATATATTAAATTAATTTATAGCGAAAGGAAATTAAATAAACGACCCAACCTCCCGGTCGGATTATTCGACTTCTAAAATAAATTATTATATTATATTAATTATTACGACGAGAAGAAGTTATACGTTCTAAAGTCCTATATTAAAGAGGTATTAGAATTAATTTATAATAAAATATATTATTTCGGAGTAAATTATATAATAGAAATATTATTAATTTTCTACTTATATAATAAGACTTATGCTATTCGCATTTACGTTAATTACTATAAAACCTATTACTAGAATTAAATAATTCGACAATTTAAATTAGGAGAGCTATAACCGATTAAATTAATACCCTATCCTTTCTATACTATTACTATAGACTTCATTATTAATATACTTAAGGTTAACGCAATTAAGTCCTTTTAAGCACTACCCGGGTTCCCCAAACTAGATATTATATATATTATAATATATAAGTTTAGTAAAAGGGTATTCCTTCTAATAGGGTATAAGACGTACGGAGCGAAAGAGTAGGCCGAAGTCTTATTACAAATATTATAATATTATAATTAGGGATATCCCTCTAGGATTATTAGTAATAGGGATTATAAATTTGTATTAATATTATAGAGGGCAGTATTTAAATTTACCAGTACAAAACTTTTCTTCTCGACTACTTATTACCTATAGATAAATAAGTAGTCGGAACGTATTAATTAAACGGTAGAAATCGTTATTAAAATATAGTATACGTCCTTAAACGATTTATAAACAAGGATATTACTAATAATATAATATAATTTTAATAATTCTTATTAAATAGCAATAGGGATATCGTTAAATAAATTGATTTACAATTTCCGCCCGTAGGCATTATATAATTTATTATAGGGTAAGAAAGTCGGTCCGTTAGAATATAAAGCTCTGGAAATTGTACGTAAAGGCCTGTAGGAAGATGTAGTAATATTAATTAATTTTATAGGCGCCTAAGTAAAGCTCCGGTATAATAAATAATATACGTTAGTAGATTTAGAGGTTAGTAATACTATTTACCTTCGGTTAAGCTCCAGCTATTCCTTTTTTAGAAAATTAAAATTAAAATAGTCCCCGTAATAGGTAAGTCTATATAAAGTCCTATATAAAGTAGGATCGTTAGTAGTAAAATTAAACTTTTAGCCGAAACTATATATTTATCCTATTATTTCAGTAGTATAATTATAAAAGCCGGCTTAGGGTAAAGATCTATATAAGCGTAAAGTAGTTAAATCCAATCTTATTATAGTAGACGGGTAGGAGGAGTATAAAATCGAGCGGTTATAAAGTAGGAAAATCGAAGATTAATTAACGAAGCCCTTATTAGAATTAGAAGTAGACGATTAAGTAAAGTATTTAGTAAAATAAAAAAAATAGGAGGCGAATTATAATAATTAAGTTAAGAGAGAGGAGTTGAAAAATGTAATAGAATTAGTAAAAAAGTTCGAGAGGAGAGATCCTTTATTTATAATATATAAGAGGGGTTAATAGTATTATTTCTATTATTTTTTTTTTATTTTTCGTTTTCTTTAAAAGAGGAGGAGATATTCGTATTTCTATTTACGGCGTTTAGAGAATTCTTTCCTTATTTTTCTTACTTTTATTTTATTTAATTTATTCGACGAGAATTAGCTTTAATAAATAGGAAGTATTATTATATATAGAGGATATTAATTAATATTAAAATTAATATTAGAAGTAGTTATTATATTATATATAGTAAAAAAGGTATTACTAAATAGGCCTTATAGTAGTAAGGGTTGTATAGGAATTTTAAGTACGAAAACCCTAGAATTAATTCTTACTTTTACTTCTTTCTTCTACCTTTCCTTATTTTTAATACCACTTTCCTAGAAAAAGTAATTAATATTACCTAATAAACCTAGTAAATTAATAAGTATAATAGCGCTCTTTATAAAATACAAAGATCTTAATAAAATAGATAATATTTTTACTAACTTAGTCGAAAATAAGAACGATATTACTAGTATATTTTTTAATTACAATAATTATTTTAAAGATTTCGTCTTCGGATTTATTAATTTAGAAAATATAAACCTCTTATTTTACTACCCTTTCGGATAAAGTACTTTTAATAATTTAATATTACCTACCACTATTATTAATAAAATTAAAGCTATATCTTTTTTTAACCGTTTATTATTTTATTTATATACTAAATTTACGGCCTAGGTTTACTATATTAATTCGGATTTAACTTAGCCTAATTAAACTTATATCCCTTTCCCTTATAAACTTTTAAAGAGAAAATATAGCGTTTATAAAAATACTAATTTAATATTATATAATAAAATTAGCGTATAAAACGGTAGCCGCTATAAAGTCCTATATCTATATCTTTGCTACGTCCTATTTATTAAAGCGGATAAATCTATTATATTAATATTTTACTCTATTATTCCTAATTCTAATATTTAAATCGATTTCGAATTCGCTATTTTATATACTATAACTTCTTAACTATATTACCCTATTAGCGTCCGTACTTTTATTACTAATTTCGACGTCGAATTTATTAATTATAGTGTTTAATAAGATTAGACCTATCTTAATAATTATAGTATATAAATTATACTTATTTTCTCCGGCCCGAATACTCGTTAAGGTTACAAATTCTCTACCCCTATAATCGATTACCTTAAATTCGCCTATTATTTAATTATTTCCAATACCTATTAATTTATTACTTATACCTTAGCGGAAGCCGAAAAGTTTTTCGCAATTCAACTAAATTTATATAAGGACTTCGCTTTTTCTTATACTTTATACCTCTCTATTCTAATGCCTAGCCTCATTATCGGCGATTCGCTTATTTAATGCGATTTTATTATTAGTAATAAAGTTAAACAATTACTCTTAATTATTAAGAAGGGCTTACCCGAATCGGTTATTCCTAAATCTACCCCTAAGAAGACTATTAGTAAGAAGGAGAAAGGATACCCCTTGTTAATAATTTATTAATAAGCCTTTAAGAAAGAAATAGCTCGCTTTAGCCTTAATTTCGATAATTCTAATATTAATATTATATAAACGGAATTCGGCGTAGAATTAGAGGTTCTATTTAACGAAGTCGGTAGCCTTCTCGGCCTTAATAGTAATTGCGTTTAGATTTTTAAAATTAATTAATCCTTTATATAAATTAATTATTTATATAAGATTAAAATGGAATTAGTTAAAACTCTAGCTAAATTTACCTATATCGCTATTAATAATTCTAATATTATTTGTAGTACTAATTAGATTACTAAAGTCCCTTTTTATACCCGTATCCTAATTATTCGCTTGGCTAATATTAATAATAATTTTAATAGTACTATTACGGGATCCTTTACTATTATAGGATTGGCCGACCTAATTCAAATCCTTATTATAATTACGGCTATTTATAATATCGGCGTCCGTTTTAATATACCGGTTAGTATCCCTAGTCTTTCCCGTAGGGATATCGAGTAAATAATTTTATAGGAGTATATTTGTATATAGGCTTATATATAGTAGGAGATTAGTAAAGCTATTTATTATAAATAATTAATCGGCTTCTATTTTAGTTTAGTAGTATTTTAGAATTTACGTAGTATTTTTCCTATTAGTTCTCTAGGAATTTTTTTATATAACTACTCTTTTACTTCCTATAATATACTAACGCCTTAAAAGCGTTATTAACCTCCTCTATTAATTTAGAACGTCTTCTTAGACCCTAACGACCCTTATAGTAGTTAACGTTAAATATAATATAAATAGGGGATAGAGGGCAATTAGTAAATAGAGGATAATTTAAATAGCAAGGGTTATATAAATTATAGTAGTTATAGTAATCGTTATTAAAATATAAATATTCTTCCGGATATTATATTATCCTTCCTATATATAATTAGATATTATATAAATAGAGAGTCTTCTTTCTAATAAGGGGGGAGATACTATAGTTCGTTATAGATTATAGTAAATCTACCTTACTAAATTGACTATAATATAATTAGGGTATCCTCCCTTAAGGATAGCCTTATATTATAGTAATATAAGAGGGCTCGTCCCGTTATTGCCTTCGGCGTTAACTTTAGCTAGTAATTAATTATTTACCTACTATATTTTATACAGTCACTTGTAATCGCTGTGTGAGGTTCCAAGTAGAGGCTCCCGGTAGTACTAATAGTTATTGTCAATCCTGCTATTACCACTTACGCATTATCTCTTCGCGTAACAACGGCTTAGTACCCGTATAATTCGTATAAACGCCGGTTTTAATAATAGAAATAGAGGAAATAGAGATAACGAGAAGATTCCTATATATATTATAAGTAGTATAGTTGTAGTAGTAAAGTCCTAGTCCTAGTCCTAATTTTAATTGAATAGGCCTAATCCCCGGATTATTCTCTTAAATAATAATAATAATATTATATTAAATAGTAGTAATATTAGTAGTAAGAAGGGTAGGAAGGCTAGTACTATTAGTAAGTAGTTTGCTCGTGCCTCCTTATCGAATAGTATACGGATTATACTTCGATTTCCCGGCGGCTCTTTTCTAATTATTTCGATTATATTTACTCCTCCGATTGCCTTATTATTTCGAATTCCCGCCGCTATTACCTCGTCTTCTCGAACTACTATTACCGTTATTTCGTCTACTCGAATTCTTAAACTACCGCGCCCCCGGGTTAGAAAGTAATAGCTTTTCCGCTATAAGACCTCTATTAAGGATAAAGATAGATCCCATTATTTAATAATTATAAATAATAGAAGTAGAGAGTATAAAGAAATACCGGGGGTATTATAAGTATTATAAAGCGAAGTCGATTAAAGTAAGGTCGAAATTATTAAGGTTAGTCCTTTTCGCGTTATTTGCGTTATTTAAAAATCCCGTAAGTTAGCGGTAATATTTCGAAGACCGCTTCCGATACCCGACTTTTTGAATATTTTATTTATATATAACGGATTATAGTTAGCGGATACTAATTTTAATAACCTCTTTATAAGGCTTAGTAAATTATTTGCTTTCATTTCGATTAATTATATCCTTATTGAGAAGGATAAGGATAATTATATCGATTTAGATAATTACGACTTTGGCGTCGGGCTTTTAATTAAAGTATAGTAGATTGAAAATAACTTTATAGAAATTACTTATAGTAAATATAATCTCTTCGGTATAGACCCTAATATTATTATATAATATTTAAATTAGTCGGCTAATATATAAGAAATAAGTAGGAAAAGTATAATACTCTTTTAAAATTGCATAGTCCTTAAAAGAGACGATTTAATTACGCCGTTTAATAATTATAATATTTCGAAGGTAATATTTAATTTCGTATAGTAATTAATTAAACGATATTTTATTACAATTATTATTTATTTTCGTATTATTAGCGGATTTTAGCGGTAAAGTATTACTTTTATATTTAGTATACCTATCTTATTTCGAATTACCTCTTTTATAGAGCGGTTAATTAGTTATAATATATTATAGTCCTAGTCCTAATCTCGGTTAATTAACTACTAGCCTTTTCGCTAATCTTCTCACTAATTTTCTATACTTACCGCTACGCCCGTTAATACTTCTAAACTACTTATTAATACCCCTAGATAGTTAAAGATAATTAGCTTTAATTGTAAATTAATAACGAATTCGATATTATACGAATTTAAGGGATAACGAAATTGCGAGCGCAAAGATTAAAAAGAGGATAAAGAATTGGCTAATTTACTATACGATAAGCTAATTAAAGTATAGGGGTATAAAGTTGGGCGCGAATATAAAAATTATTATAAAGGGTTTAAATATTATTAGTATTATATCTTTCCTAATTAGAAGTACTATTTCCCTTTAATAGTAAAGGATTTTATTAATTAGGCGAGCGCTATTATTATTAAAAGGACTATTATTAATTAATTTCTAACGGATATAACCTTATAATAATTTAATTCGTTTTAATAGTAATTTATTCTTTAAACCGGCGCGCTAATATTTAGGTAGTCTAATTATTAATAATTTTACCCGTTTATACTATATAATATCCTGGGTATAAAACGTAATAGCAGTGGAGGAGGCTATTTGCCATTACTTTAAGTCTTCAACTTCAACTTCTAAAATAATTATTAAATTAATAGTAATATATATAGGATTAATGGTAATAATAATAGAATTAGAGTATTACCCGCTTTACTTCCTATACTTCTATTTAACGATTATAGTAGTATAAGTATAGGGACGATAAGTATAGGTTTGGCAATTGAGCTTACTTTACTTATTTTACTTAGTATTAATATTTTTAGCGTTAGTATTTCTTATATTAGTATTTCTTACGTTGGCAATAGTAATTATTAATCTTCCTCCCCTTTACCCTCTTTACTGCTAAACCGACTATTTAATTCCTTCGTCGCCGACTTTATAAAGTAGTTTATTTTTAAATACACGCTTAAGTCTAGTAAAAATAATATATTAAAGGATTCGTTTTATAATATTTAAAAATCCCTTATAGCCGGGCGGCTATCCCTCTATTAAGCGTACAATTTGCCTATAAAGTAGTATTTCTCCTATAGAATTAATAAGAGTATTTATATCGCAATTAAAAAAGCAATTAAAGAATACTTCTACTTCGAGCAAGATTATATATAATAGTCGTCGTTACTACTACGGGGAGTTCTAATACCCTAGTTATAGTAGGAGCCTCCTTAGACCGTTAATTCTATTGTACTATCTTAGCCGTAAAGTAAGTATTAAGTCGTTAATAGTTATATATATTACTAATTACTATATTATATAGATACTCTCCTATTAGATTCGCTATAGTAAGACGTTAATAATTATTACGAATTCCTAAACTTCGATAATACTAATAACCGTATTTATAGTAATTTTATTTACGAAGAGAATAACCCGAATAACGGCCCGCGTGATAATAAGGATTTTAATACGACTATTAGCGAGCTAAACTACGACAACGACGAGGACGAGTTTTAATAAATATACGAATTAAAGAGGGGAATTATATATATAAGGGATTATTATATATAATAATATTATTTAAGGGATTTATAGTATTTCTAGTACTTTAGAAGTCTTTCTTATTATTATTACTTTTTTTATACATTTACACTATTTTCTTATATTCAACTATATTCGATTCTAACTATATTTAATACCTTATATCTATTATACAATTTAATATCTTATACTACCGTCCTTATTGACTTTAATTTATATAGTTAATCCCTATATAATATATTATAATCTTTTAATTCGCTAGCCTTATTAAATTCGTTAAAGGGTATATACGCTTAGCGGTAATACCTTTGTATAATATCGATTTATTACCCTATTACCCGTATTACTCCTTCGAAGAAGCTTTTAAACTTGCCCTCTTTTAATCGGTTATTACTAGCCTATTAGTATTACCGCTTTATATATACCTTTACATTATTAAAATATATTTCGATAGAGTTGAAATTTAGCGAATATAATAGTAAGAATTATAATAGTATACCTTTATTATTATACGCGTTTTTAATAGAGGGGTATTTATATTACAATACATTATCTATTACTAAGATATTGTACCGGGCGGGGAAGGGATTTATTTTAGGGAGTACTTCTTCTTCTAATTATACGACGAAGTTATTTATATTAATTATTCCCTTATAATATTATATTGAAGAGGCTATTTATAATTAACGTTAGTAGTAAATAGAATTATTTACTCCTTATTAGAGCGCTCTCTACCTATAGAAATATACCTTTTAACGCCTATCCTATACGACGAACGCTATCCCTCTTATTAATACTAAATTTATTATAAAAAACGTATATCTTTATAGAGAATTTCGAAACCTTCTTTAATTAGTCTAATTATAATAGTTTATTATATTAGGAAGCTTTATAAGTTATCCTCTTATTACTCTAATTAGAAGATTTTAATTGCTTCGATATAACGCTTGTTACGATGCACCAGCTCACGTAGTTCCGTATCGCGTAGTTAAGTACAAATATATAAAATAACTAAAGCTAAAGAAGGAAAGAGGGAGAGGTTGAGATTTAGGCTCTAGAGTTGCACCCTTATATAGGATGGGCCTAGATTCTGCCAGCCTCGACCGCCTTCCTTATCTAATCTAATAATGCACGTGAATGCGACATACAAGTCGCGGTGCTAATTAAATAGTCGTATATATTAATACTGCCTGTACTGCTAATATAGCTAATTAGGGAATACGTATTAATAATACTGGTAGGTCCTATAAGTATTACTAATAAGACGAATAGGATGTAATTTATAGTACTAGATCCTAATCGTTATACTACCCTCCCCTCCGGGTTGAGGCTTAGCTTTAGAGCTTTAAGAATAAAAAGAAAAATTTTTAATACAAATATAATTTGAATACTTCCTCTAACGTCTTCCTACTTCTTCTTTATTATTGCTCTCCTTTTTAAACCGATTTGTAATCCTTCTACTAATATATCATTATTATTATAGTCTAATTTATCGCCTACTAATTATTATACTAATCGTTTAGGGGGTTTTAGTATTGTAGAGTTCGCGTTGTAATACCCCTTTAGGAGCTCTATAGAATTAATAAAATTATTTGCCGGCTAGAATTCTAAATTGGAGTTCTAACCCTTCTATTCTACTTAGTATTCTAATTTTCCCCTAATAACTTTTGAAAAGATTACTTTTAAGATTTCCTATTCCTCTTAATTTCCAATTAATTCGCTAATTAAATTATTATTACTTTAGTTAAGTATTGGGTTATTTATATACTTCCTCAAACGGTTAGTGTAATAAATAGTAGTTCCCCTCTATCCTTTAGGAATTTTTAATTCGTAAGAATATCCTTTTATAGCCTTAATCCGGTAAGGGATATATATTTATCGCTAATTAAATTTATTATTAAGTCGATTTATAATTTATTTTCTCTTAATAATAAAGACGTAATTTCTAATACCGAAATTTAATTCCCTTTTATATTTATTCGCCTAAATAATTTACTATTATTAAGCTTTATTAATAGCGTATTATATAATTATATAAAAAGTCCTCAACCGATCGATTAATTAATAGGCTTCCTATCGGTTAATCTCGGTCTTAAACGGTCTTAATTTAATATAGTCTTCCTAATCCAATATACTAAGTATAGGGAAATTTATAATAACCTCTCTAGGGGATAGGCCGTCTAGATTATTATAGGGTAAGTTTATTTGAACTACATTTAGCACTAAAATGAATTTTGATTAATCGTTTTAATTATAATTAATATAGGGTCTTAACTATTAATTAATATACTAATATAGATTTTCAATTTGGTTAATAGTTTATAAGTAGCCGGATATAGCCAATTTTTATTTGACGTTTAATAAAGAGGCTACTTCTTATATTATTTGTAATATAAATTAAGGGCCCCTATCGTTAATCACTTTATTAAGAAAACTAAAGAATTAATATAGGCTTCGGTAGTATAAAATGGCGGTATTTTTAGTAATAACCGTATCTTTATAAGGGATGTTCCAATTTACCTTAGTAAATCGGTTTATAATAACCATTAATATATTATAACTATACTTATCTCTAAGTATTAATTTGAAATCGATTACTAAAGACTTCTATATTTAGTAATCCTCCTTTAAAAGAATTAAGTATATTAATCTAGGCGTTTTATCCCTAAGCGCCTTTAATACTTTATACGTCTAATAATTAGTAATATAACGGTCTATATTAATTATTAGTCTTACCTATTAATACTACTTATAAATTATTCGTTTAATTTTATTCCTACCTAAGTATACCGAAGTAATTAGGTAGTAAATTGCCTCGATAAATTTAGTTCGAAAGTTATTATTTTCGAAGACTACTAATTTATAATTCTTAATTAATAATCTATCTTTAACGACGAAGGGAGAGTCTTTTTCCTTTGCCTTTTCTTTATAAATTAATAATAATTTTATTGAGCGGTTGGCTTAAATAAACTCGTCTATTAAATCGTAACTAATTTCTAACTTAGCGATTTTAACCGCTTTATCCTCTTCCTCCGAATTAATTAGTACGTCTATTAATTTATCGCTAGCGAAGGTAAAAAATTTATTATTAATAGGTTTGAGTATTTATAAGGTAAATTAGTCTTCCTTCTTATTTTTAACGGTCTTTAAATCTTCTAATTTACGAGAAAATATATTAGTAGTAACATTTTCCTTACCGGGGCAATAGGTTATCCGGAATTAGTATTTTAATAGAATCTTAAACTAACGGACCTATCTACCGTTTAATACCCTCTTCGTATTAAAATACTCAAACGCCTAATAATTTATAAATATTATAAAGGGTTTAATTCTTTTTAATTCGGGTCGCTATTATTCAATCCCTTTTATTACAACTATTAATTCCTTATTATAAATAAGGTAATTAAATTCTATTAAATTTATAATTTCCGAATAGAATACGACCGGGTATTAGTCGCCATCGTCTTAGAATTGACTTATTATACTTATATAAACTCTATTACTAACATCCGTTTTAATTCGTATTTCCCTCTCGTAATCGAAGTAATATAAAACGGGTATACTAAGAAGACTTTTTTTTAAAGTATCGAACACTTCTTTATAGTAGTCGTCCTATTTGAAAGCTAAATCCTTCTTTATTAAATTAGTTAATAATTTTACTATCCGACTAAAATTTTTAATAAATTTCCAATAGAAATTATAAAACCTTAGGAAAGCCTATATACTTTTTATAATAGTTAATTCCTTTTACTCCTTTACAATTATTACCTTCTCCGGGTCTACCGAAATACTATTAGTATTAATAATAAAGCCTAAGAATTTAGTCTTAATTACATTAAATTCGTACTTTTTAATATCGGTTTATAGCCCCGCTTTTTCGAGACGTTGTAGTACTATATCGACGTATTTATTATAGTCCTCCTAATTATTAAAATAGATTAAAATATCGTCGATATAAGTATTATAGAAGTTATCGAAATAACCTATTAAGACTTCGTTAATAAACCTTTAGAAAGACGATAGTCTATCCGTAAGTCCGAAAGGTAATACTTTATATTTATATACCCTATATTTTATATAGAATATAATTAAATTTTTATAATTTAAGTATATTCGAATATAATAGAACGCCTAACGGATATTTACCTTCGTAAAGACTTTAGTTTAGCCGATATAAGCTATTATTTCGTCGATAAAAGGTAGAGGATATTAATCTTTCTTTAATAATATATTAAATTTATAGTAATTTACGTAGAAATATAGACCTCTATTAGCCTTTAGTATAAATAATACCGGGGCTACCTATAGTACCGAACTAAATTTAATAAATCCCTTCTAGAAATTATTAATAATATACTACTTATACTCCTCCAACTCCTTTAGAATTATCTTATATAATGAATTATATCTTAAATTTTAGGGGGATTTGCCTTCTTCGAATTCGATTTTGTAATTAATTTTATCTTTGAGCTCTAATAGCGTATTAAAATCCTTTTTACTAAAAATATTAATACAATTCTAGTACTTTTTAAGAAGCTTCTCTATTATTAATTGTCGGTATTCCTCCTCGTCTTCTAGTAGTACTCCTAATTGCTTTACTTCAATAATACTATTGATTTTGTAGAAATTAGTTTCCTTAATAGTTTTTCCTTATTTAATATAGAAATTTATTACTACTACTCCTACTAAAGTATAGTCTTAAAAACATTATTTAGTCTAACTAAATATTCGTTCTATATAATACGGGCCTTAAACGTTGTAATAGGGATATAAATCCTTACTTTACTTATATAAATTTCAAACTATCTCTAATTCTATAATTTCTACTTCTAAGGTATATTTGTATTTAATACTATTAAAGAATTCCTATTCTATTTAGTTAATATCTATTAACGCTAAAGGATTTTTATAATTGCAATATTTAGCCGTATAAATACCCTTTGGCTTCCAATTAATATTAAAAACTCCTTTACGGGTTTTAGTATACTTCCTCCCTTAAATCTCCTCCTTCAATCCTTACTTCTCTAATTTAATAATTATTTCCTTTACTATTTTAACCTTAATTACAACTTCCTCGTTCTCCTTCTTTATATCTTCCGTTTTAATCTATAGCTCTATAATAGTAGTATTTAATTCCCTAGCTTCCGCCTTAGCTTCCCTCTCTTATAGCGAACGGATTTAGGATAAGGCGCTATCGGCTCGTCGTTTATCCTCTATAACTATAAAATATTCTCTACATTTTATATCTTCTTAAAAAGAGGGGTTTTAAAATAGTTTAAGTCGTTTACTAATATCGATATCTTTATTTAGTAATACTTTTAATAGGTCTTCTAGGAAAATTAATTAATTATTACTATAATTAGGTAGGATTTTATTCTCGCTTAACTATAGCTTCCCTAATATTATATCCTTTAATATTACTAGTAGAACGACTATCTATTAATTAAAGAATTTATAGCCTTATACCCGGAGGGTAGCCTTTATAATTTAAAAAATAATATTAAATTTAATATTTTTATAAGGCCGAATATACTTTAATTAGAAATTAGTCTTACTATTAAACTTTAAATACTTAATTAATTTATCAGCGAATTTCTAATTTAGAAATATATAAGTATTTACTCCCGTATTAATAAATACGTTGAAGGTAGAGATAAATAATCTATTATAAATTACGCTATATTTAATAGTAAAAGGCGGACCCTTTCCCAAATAATTTTATAAATTAAACTTATCTATATTATCCGTTTTTCCTATCAATATATATATTAATACTTCGCTTAGACGGGAGATTAGTTTCTCTAGGCGTTTTAATTTTTCGAATCCGTATCCTCCTTAACGATAGTCTCAATTTTATAACCGTTATTACTTTTGTCCTCGCTTAATTCGATTTCCTTATTAGGGAATTTAGCGCATATAACGTAAATTTTGGTATCGTAGGCTTTAAAAAGCTTTTTACGACGAGGATAAATAGGGGCTATATAATTAAGCTTATAGTAAATAAAATACTTTCCCTCCTATTATAGTTTTCAAATCTCTTCCTTAAATAGTTTTTTATATAAGAAGGATAAACCGGGTAAATAATTATAAAGGGGGCTAAAAGCGGCGTTTTTAAACGGCTTCTTAAATTTACCGAAAGTTTTACTTACGGATATTTTCTTATCCTTATCGTTAAATTAACTTATATAAAAACTTTCGTTAAAGCCTTAAAAAAGTTCGACGTAGGCGTTATAGGTATAGTTAGTATAATAATTAGCTTCGGCGTAATTACGAAGCCGGGTAGTAATTTTATAACGGAGTTCGGTCTTCTATTGGGAATTAGGGATATTATAATAATTAATTAGGCGAATAAAGGCTATTTTAAAGTTGTAGAAGTAGTTAAAATAATATATTATTAAGTTCTTATATTCTTTGTAAGCCTTTTCGTCGGCGTTAAAGTTATAGTAATTCAACTATAGGTAATTTATAAGGTCTTCGACTATATTAATACGTAATTTACTAATATTGGAACGAATAAACGGGTAGAAGTTCTTTAACGTTTATTTAGAAAATTGGGAGATAATTTCTTTAAAGGCCGCTTTATTATTAGCGAAGTAATTAGTATTCGTACGAAGACGATTAGTTATTTAAAAATACTATATATTGAATTCAAATTTATTGTTATTTCTATTAGAGAAGGTAAGGATATCTATTTTGGTTGTTTTACTGCGGCGACGACCTCCTTCGAAGGAAATAGTACTAAAAGGAATACCGCTCTTCTTATAACGAGAACGCTTATTATTATTACGAGGGGTGCGACGCGGGTCGCGAAGGGGGTTATAGTCGTTGTTATTATTATTATTAATTAAGTTATTGTTACTGTTGTTATTAGGGTTGCTTCCGCCGGTTCCGAAATAGTACGAGGCGGGTTTAGAGGGGGTACGTCGATTGTAATGACTTTTATTTAGGGTTTTGGAAAGTTAATAATCGGGAGTTTTATTGTTGCGACGGGTAACGTTAATTATAGGGATAATATTGGGGGAACGTTCGATAGATTCGAAGAAAGTAATTTTCTCTTTGGGTTTGGACTTAATTAGTTTAGTAGTTTTAGACTCGGTAGTATCTAATTCCTTCGTACCTATATTAGCGATATCTAATAGTCGATTTAGACTATTGACTTAAGTTTATAAGTATAAGACCTTGAGGTTGTATTATTTATAAATTAATTTGAGATCTTCGACGTAATCCTTCTTAATACCTTTTATTTGGTTGTAGGTATGAACTTCTATAAATAGTATTACTATTTCGTAAGCCTTAGTAATTATATCGATAGTATTGTTGGCCTTTTTACTTTATTTATTATATTTGTAACGAAGGTTATTATTCTTAGTTTGAAGGTTATAGACCTTTTTATTTAAATTATCCTTATTTGCGTCGGCCGCTGCTAATTACTATTCTAAGTCGATTAAACGGTTAGTTAATTCTAATTCGTTATTACCCGCGCCCGAACGATTATTAATGTTGGCCTAGTATTCTTTAGCCTTTTGAGCGAAGTATATAACCTATTTATTTATTTTGATAATAGTTTTGTAAATATAGCGAAGTGCGCGTACTACATCTTTAATAATACTAACAAAGGCTTTTAATATATAAATTCTAATATTGATTTCTCCTTATATAGTATTGGGGTCTTAGTTAATTAGCGTTAGAAATTTTTGGAAGGTTAGGGGGCTGTTCTAATCTCGGATAGCCAATAAAGATTGGCTTTATTAGATAATAGGGTGAAAGTTAATAACGTAATTTCCTTTATTATTTTTATTATTATCGCTAATAAAATTAGCACGGTTAGTATTATTTATAATAATTTCGTTTACTTTTAATATATAGTAGCGTACTTTAATTAACGGATAAAGGTTATCTATATAGAGGGCAAAGTTATTAGTTAAATCTTATTGTAATTACTAGTTATTATTTATTAGATAAGTAATTAAGGGGGATAGGGATTTAGCCGATAGATTGATTATTTTATTGTTGAATTCCTTAGTGTTGATAGAAATACGGTGTATTTGGGAGTTCTAAGCTATAATATTATTGCGGCGAATATCGGAAATATAGTTGAGATTGCTATAGTTTAAACGAATACAGCGGTAGGCAATTTCGTTATTAGTATATTATTTATAAGGAGGTATGTATTTACGGACCGTATTAGGATTGGGGTCTACGGTCTTCTTATTATTATTTGTATTAGGGTTTAAAGGCGAATTGATTTTAGGAGTAAATTTTATATTGTATTTAATACGTTTAGCGAACTCGGCGGGAATTTCTTTCGAGGTATTGAAGAGAAGTAATTCTTTTTAAGGGGGTTATTTGTTAAGAGTATAATGCTTCTTAGAAGGGGTAGAGGTATTAACTAATTCTTCGAACGATTCGTCGTTGATTTTAATATAAAAGGAAGTATCGTCGTCTTCGTCCTCCTAATTGGGATTTCCTTCGACGTCGTCCTATTATTTAAATGAAGATTCGTTGTTATAATTATAGTTATTATTATTGTAATTAGTGGTATAAGGTTATTCGGTTTATTATTTATTATCGGGGACGAGAGGACGGCCCGAAGGCGCGCCTTAGACGGGATTAATTATAATAGTTGATTTTTGTTGTAATTGGTAGGGGGAATTATCGGGTTTAATAGGTATTAGGTTCGCGATGTCGACGAGGCGACGTTCGGGGTTAGAAGTCGACGAGGCGATTTATTAGGTTCTTAGGTTTAAATTAAAATATTATAATACCTTTTTAGACGGATGTAGATAAGCTTTAATTAAGTATTACGATGTACTAGCTCACGTAGTTCCGTATCGCGTAATTGGGTATAAATATATAAAATAATTAAAGTTAAAGAAGGAAAGAGGGAGAGGTTGAGATTTGGGCTTTGGAATTATACCTTTATATAGGATAGGCCTAAATTCTACTAGCCTCGACCGCCTTCCTTATTTAATCTAATAATGTACGTGAATGCGATATATAGGTCGTAGTGCCAATTGAATGGTCATACATGTCAATGCCGCCCGTGCCGCTAGTGCAGCCAATTAGGGAGCGCGTATTAATAGCACCGGTGGGTCCTGTGGGTATTGCCAATGAGACGAATGGGATGTGATCCGTGGCATTAGATCCCAATCGTCACAACGCTTATTAAAATATATATATCTAATTCGCTAGTTAGAAAGTACTATATTTTATTAAAGTATAGATTGGGTTTATATTAAAGGAATTTGAGAACTTCCTATATATTAGTAAATTAAATATAATTCGAGGGTATTATACGTAGTCGATTATAATTTATTAACTTCTATAACCTATAGTACTAGTATTATCGTATTAAATACTGAGCGAAGTTGGGGGTATAGGTACCCAATTGTATTATAATACTTCTTTAATCTTTAGACCTGCCGTTTACTAATATTAATAATATACGCAATTTTACGTAGATGTTCGCTAATAATTAATATTACGTATATCGTTTGCCGCTATTAGTTATTTGTATAGTGCGTTATGACTACGGTTATTGTAGATCGATATAGCTTTAAAATCCGGTTAAAACGGTCAAATTTGGGTGCAAATCGAGTATAAAACGAAAGAGTTATCGATCTTTAAGATCTAGTATGTCGATATTAATATATATGTATATATCTAGCGGTCGATGCAAAAGTGGGGACTGATACCGCGTTTTCAAGGCACAGCGTACAAGGCAGGTACCCTTTCCTACCAGAAGACGCGGATGTGCGAAGGGTATGCAAGGGTATAGTATAGTTGAGTCGAAGGCAAAGCTAAGATTCTATTTATAATAGAAGATTTTAAGTGAGGAGAAGAAAAGGAAGAGAATTAAATATATACGTACAAACCCGAATAAATACCCTAGTACGTAAGCGATAGCGGGACCCACATACGGGTTACTAATAGCCAATCCCTTCACTCGTATCCCCCTTTACTTATATAATAAATAAGAATAAATACCTTCAATAGGTTTAGAGCCCGCCTTAGCCAATCTTAACGCGAACCTTTTATATTACTCGTTCTTCTAACCTTTATAGCACTTTATAACACTAGTCCTTCTATAGGGGTTTAGCGGGTATAGCGGTATAGCCGGACCGGCGCCGTTATATTACCCCCCCCTATATAGAAGATTCGTCTATAAATCTTATTAAATATTCTACAATAGACGTAATAATCCTCTAATAAGTTTATTTATATAAAATCCTTTGTAAGTGCTTTAATTTTAATAACTTTAGTAGTTTATTATCGTCGTACTCCTCCTATTCCTCGTTCAACTAATATATTATCCGTTTAGGCGGGCCCGGAGTATCCGGGTTATCCTCATAGAATTTCTAAAGAGTTTTCGAAGCGTATTTGAAGTCCGAAGCGGGCTAATACTTTAGATCGGAGTCCTAGCCTCTCCAATCCGCATTATAGAAGAGTTTACTATTAATAACCTTAGAAGTATTAATTTTCTCGACTTCCTATTTAGAGTCTTCGTCTATTTCTATATTAATAAGACTAGGGTATTCAGCGGTTTAATTTAATAATAGATTATTATTATATTTCCTTAAACGGTTAACGTAGAAGAGATTTGACCCCTTCTAACTATTTAAGAACTCTAATCGGTAGGAGTACTCTATTTTCTCAATAATCTTATAGTAATTATAAATATTAGAGAAGTCGAACTTATTATTAAATTGTATAGTAATTAACTAAAAGCATTTAATAATAACGATTCTATTACTTATATTAAAGTTAAAATCCCTCCTCTTCTTATTAGTTTAATGAATTTACTCCTCCTATACTTTTAATATTATTTTTTTAGCGTACTCTACGTATTTATAAATATATTAAGCGTACTCTTAAACTTACTCCCTAATTAACTATTCAACTTTAAATCCAACGTCAATAATACGAACTTCCTAATTGAAAGGCATACGTATTGGGTAACCGAATATAATTTCGTAAGGGGAAAGGCCGGTACTATCCTAAGGGAAATTATTCTATATAGTATTTAGGGCTAGGATTATTTCCGACTAATTATCCTAATAATAATTAATAAAGGGATATAATCGCTAGTCGAAATAGGCGTTTATAATTTCTACTTATCCCGCTATTTAATTATACTCCGCGGTAATTAATTTCTATTTTATACTAATTAGCCTAGATATTTCATTAGTAAAAGTAAATACGAATTAAGGGCTTCTATTAGAAATAATTTCTTCTAATATACTATAAACCCTATAGGGCCCCTTATAATATATTCGGGTAGTATTTTAAATAATAGCTTTCTTTATATAAGGTATAACCTATAACGATTTTATTAAGTGGTCTACTATAACCAAAGTATTATTGTAATTATATTTATCCTTAGGTATTTTCTTAAAATCGATTACGATCGAAGTCTATTTCCTAACGGGTAATAAAATAGGGTATAACTTACCGGGAGTCTTATCTCTAAGCACCTTACTAACCTTATAGATTATATAATTCTTAATAAACCGGTCGATATCTCCCATTATATTAGGCTACTAATATCGTTCAATTAGGATTATTTATATTTTATTTCGGCCGGAGTAAGCGGTTATTAAAGTAGAGTACGCCTTATTAATAATCCGGGTTCGTAAATTATCTTTATCGGAGATAGTAAGGCAACCCTAATAAATTAGCAATCTATTTACTATTATTATAAACTTAGGGTTAAAGCCGTAAGCGCGTAAATAATACTCCTCTAAAGACTCCTCTTTACAATTAACTCTTATAATTGTATCGACTAATTTATAGCCTTTAAATTCGACCGGATATAACTCTAAACCGTTAATATCCAATATAAAAATCGGTACCGACTCCTCTAAAAAACCGTTCAATATAATAATAAAAGCCAATACGACAACTTTAACTCCTTCGTCGGTTATTAAAGGTTTAAACATTTAGAAAGTACAATACGCCTCCTTCTTTTCCTTCTAAGTCTTAAAATCCTCTAACTTACATAACAACGCGTCAACGGCCGCATTCTTAGTACTAAAGCAGTAAATAATCTCAAAATAATACTAGGATAGGAATTCTACCTATCCGGCCTATTATAAGTTGAATAATTACTTTATACCGAAATATTCTAATACTTAATAGTCTATAATAATCGTAAAGGGCTTCGACTACTTTAATCCAACTAATTCGGGACGCTAAGTCTAAAGGGCTCGGATTACAACGAATAACTCTTTATTATAAATCGGGTAATTATATTCTACTTATTATATAGTTTTTAAAAAGTAGGCAATAGAGTACTATTCCTTTATATCCTCTTAGTATTAGGAAAAAACTTTAACGAAAACCCTATTATTAATATCCGTTTTAATTCGTATTTCTATATCGTACTAGAAGTATTTTAATAAAGGAGTATTTATTAATAATTATTTTAAACTATCGAACGCCGCTTAATATTTATTAATCTATATAAACGCTTCGCCTTTCTTAATTAAATTAGTAAGGGGGCGGGCTACCCGGCTATAATCTTTAATAAACTTTCGGTAAAAATTGTAAAAATTTAAAAAAGACTATACTCTTCGTAAATTAGAAGATATAGCCTATTCTTTAATAACCTCTACCTTTTTTAAATCGATAAAAATACTATTACGTCCTACGATAAAGCCTAGGAATTTTATCTTTATAATTTAGAATTCGCATTTCTTTAAATCGGCTTATAAATTTATATCCTTCAACTTAGCTAGTACTTTATAAACATAATCTTTATACTCTTCGAGGGTATTAGAATAAATAAAAATATCGTCGATATACACAGTATAAAAATCTCCTAAATAAAGCCCTAGAATTGAATTAATAAAGGCCTAGAAATTAATAGGGCTATTAATTAGGCTAAATAATAATACTTTATACTTAAAAACTCTTATACCAGTACGGAAAGTAATAAATTCTTTATCTTTAGGCCTTATATAAATATAATAGAAAGCTTATCGAATATTAATTTTAATAAACTACTAAACTTTAACAACTTTAACTAGCGTTTTATCGATTAGGAGTAATAGGTATCGGTCTTTCCTAATAATAGCGTTAAACTTATAATAATTAATATAAAAACGAAAACTACTATCGGCTTTTTTAACGAATAGGATTAGCGCAACCCAAAGAAACGAATTCGCCTCAATAAATCCCTTAAATAGGTTTTCTAAAATATACTTCCTTACTAACTCTAATTCGTTTAGCGATATTTTATAAAAAGGGCTATAACCGAACTCTTCGGAGCGGTAGCCTTTTTCGAATTCAATCTTATAATCGTACGGCCGGTAGTCAAATAAAATATTCGAATTATATTTATTAAAGATATTAATATAGTTATAGTAATATTCGGATATTATTTTTAAAACTTCTTCGCGTAATTCCTTCTCGTCGCGGGGTAAGGATTCTTAAATAGGGTCTTTTATTACGCGTTTTTATTAAATAAACCGGTCGATTTCGAAGATATTTATCGAATAAATCGTATAATTATCTTTAGCGGCAAATTATATAAATAAATTACTATCGAGGATATATATCTATATTGGTCGCTCCTTATACTATCCTATCGAATTTCTTTTAAATTTATATATATTTTAGTTATCGGAGCCCTATTTACCGTCGAATAATTTAACTAATTAAATTTGGATAAACTAGGCGGGTTCTAAAAATAATACTATAAAGTAAGTAAAATTAGCTAGGTTTTTCTCTATTTTATTTAATAGATTTAAGCGTTTGAGAATTGAATTGGAGTTCTAGAATAGATAACGAAGTCGGGCGTAGCCCAATTCGCTAATCTTCTCGTTTCGAATATATTTAAGATTTATTAATATAATAGGGACTATTTTTTTAGGCTTGAGAGTCGCCGTCTCTACTTAAAATTTAAATATATACTTTTCGATTTCTTTTTAATATTAATATATTTTATAATCGTATTAATTCTTTACTTTTTAATCTAATTCTTTCTTATAATAATCGGGAAAAGGCTAATCCGCTAAAATAAATATTAGAATAACTATATAACCGCTTATAAATTTAAGCGCTACGCGGCCGCTATTCCCGCTATTTATTCGTCTCTTATCTTCCTATTCTATAAACGCATTGTAATAGGCTATATTTTTTTAATAGTTTAGGTTTACGACGCTAAAACCTCCCGGGCGGACTTCGAAATTAGAATTCCTTATCTATTCGGGGTTGGGCTTCTATTCGGGGGGGAAAATTAATTAATAATTCTTATAATTTACTTAAATATCGTAAAGGTTAAATTATTTACGGCCGATAAGAACGTTATAATTTATATTAATAATTATAAAGTAGTCGGAGGGTATTATTTAATTTTGGACTCTTAAAGCGGCCTTAACGACCTTTTTAATACTTTAGTTAGTCTTTCCTTAATAATTACTAATATTTCGAACGGGAAAATCGCTCGTTATTTCTATTAGTAAATATTCTTTTAACTTATTAGTAAATATTATACTAATAAATAGATAACCGTTTACTCCTATATCGATCAAGGCGTTAAATATAAATAAAAATATTCTATTATTAATTATAGTATATTAAATAAATATAAAATCCCTTCCTAAATAGGGTATTAAATTAAATCTATCCTTTCCTTATCTTTATTTATCCTTTATTTATTCCGTAACTAATACCTCCCCTAAGAAGGAGTTTAATTTACCTAAAGTATTTAATTTCCCTATTTATTAATAGTAGGCGCGGCTTTAATAATAAGGGCTGCTAATTTATCGCCGCTAATATTATTCTTATAAATTAAATAACGTTTAATAATAATAATAATACGGTCGCAGCATTTTCGATTATACTAATCCTTTTAAGGATAATTATATTTAATATAACTATACTCTTTATAAAAAAAATAATAACCCTCGTTGAATAAACGGGTAATTTCCTTAATACAGTTAACAGTAAAGCGGTTATTACTTCTACTATTAGCAGATTTAAATATAGAAGAATTAAAATTACTAAATCCTAATCCGTTAGAATTAGATCCTTTATTACTACTTCTTTTATTATTATTATGTAAAGAAGAAGAAGAAGTAGCCTTAGCTTCTTTAATAATAATTTTAAATATTTAGCTAAAATTGGAATAGTCGATATAATAAAATTCGAAAAAAATAGAAGAATCGCAATACTTAACGCCTATTTACTTTTTATATTCTACGGGAAGGTATTAGAATAGTTCGCGCTTTTATTCGGTCTTAGGGCGTTAGTATTCGCTAATTATACAGACGAACTTATTCTTAAAAAAGTCGAAATTATTAATATCCTTTATTTTAAACTTTATAAAATTAACGAAAGCCTTTTCGTTTTAATTAGAATCGCTATATTCGCACTATAAATAAGTTATTAAATTAAAATAAATTATAAATTAATCGGAGTAAATTTCGTAGAAGTAAAGTATTAAATTTTTAAAAGTAAAGCCGGCTAAACGACTTTTAATATAGAGAAATTTATTATAATTAATAGAATAGTAATTAGTATTAATCTCGAACTTATTTTAAATCAAATTATATTAGGCTTTAAAAGGTATATCGTCCTCCTTATCCTAATTGTAGAATTTAAATAGGTCGGCCTATTTAATAAAAAGGCGAATACAATAAAGGAGAGTAATTATAATTTCGTCGTCGTCGTCGTTTATAGGCAGAGTCGTAATAAAATAAGTAATCGAATAACGAAGGAGAATTATACTAAAATCCCTTTTAATATTAGGGAGGATAATCTCCTTAGTCGTAATTATCGCCGCTTTATCTTTAAATTTATAAATACTTTTAAAAATATTTAAATCAGTAATAATTTTTTTTAAAATTTAAATTTCCTCTTTTTTATTAACTAAATAATTTTTAAAGGACTAAATTATTTTAGGATTAGTAGTTAAAGTAAGTATATTGGGTAGAGCTTCTTCTAATTTAGGAATTTAATTGTAAATAGTATAAAATTTAATATTTAAAGATAAAGTAATTTAGTATAGTTCTAATACTTATTCCTTTAATATTATAGTTATTATAATTTAAAATTTGAATTCGTAGAATATATCAATTAAACGGTTAGTATATAATTTAATAAACTTAACTTCGTTTAAGTAACCGTTAAACGGGAGTTCTAAATTAAATAATAAAGCGTAATAGGGGATGTAAGGGACAGCATTATAAATAAAGAGTTTAACGAATTCCTTTATTTTATCCCTTAAGTCTTTAACAAAGTCCTTTAAATTAAAAGCGGTATTATATTTATTAATTTTTCTATTAATATATTAGTCGAATAAGTCGAATAATAATTTAAATTCCTTATCGTCTTTACTTTTAGATAAGGCGTCGGCTAAGGCCTCCGAAGGGGATTTGAACTAATTATATAAATAAAGTAGTATCTTTTTACGAAGGAGGGTAGATTTACCGCGGGACTTCTCCTTAAAGGGATAGAATCCGTTGAAATACTCTTCGTTAAAACGTATAAAGGCCTTCGTATTCTCCTTAATAATAGAATCGATACGTTAAAGCTTCTTATTAACCTTCCTCTTCGTATCGACGCTAGGCTTAATAATAACTTCGTCCTTTTCTTTCGACGATTTGGAATTATTTTTGTCGATAGTGTTTCTTTCCTTGAAAAAGGTATTATTTCCATCGCCGCTTCCGGCTATAGAAGTCTCGTCATTATAGGGATTATTATTAATATAGTCGTTTTTGTAATAGTTATTACCCGGGCCTTTAATTCTAGTACTAGTACTATTGCGAATTAAATATAGGGGTGCTATAATATTTATTATCGTAAGTCTCGGTTCTTTAGACTATAACGGTTAATTTAATTATCTATATCGGTTTCTATTCGTTTAGGATTTAACCTTCCTAGGTAATTATTGGGTTGATTTAAAATAATGCAAGGGTATAATATAGTTGAGTCGAAGGCAAAGTTAAAATTCTATTTATAATAGAAGATTTTAAGTAAGGAGAAGAAAAGGAAGAGAACTAGATATATATGTACAGACCCGAATAAATACCCTAGTATATAAGCGATAGCGGAACCTATATACGGGTCGCTAATAGCTAATCCCTTTACTCGTATCCCCCTTCACCTATATAACAAATAAGAATAAATACTTTCAATAAGCTTAGAGCCCGCCTTAGCCAGTCTTAGCGCGAACCTTCTATATTACTCGTTCCTCCAACCTTTATAGCACCTCATAACACTAGTCCTCCTATAGAGGTTTGGCGGGTATAGCGGCATAGCCGGACCGGCGCCGTCACAGGGCACAGACACTCCTATGAATGACCTGGCACGAAGGACTTGAAGGGTCTGGCCCTAGATGTGTTCACACCGTCGTATCGTGCTACCTTTTGCGGATGCCCAGGCCATAGCAAAAACATCCAATAATCTATCATGCACGACAAGAAAGGAGACGAAAAGGCGCATCTTGACAGCTCATATCGTCAAGTCTCCAGATAGCTCCAACGTGAAGGGGATCAGTCGACGTGATGTTTCCCAGCACGGGGGCAAGCACACCACCTCCAAGCAGCTGTCAGGCTATACTAGGTAAGGGTTCGCTACCGTGCAAAGGAGGTCATTACACATGCAGTAAAAGACGCCAACAGCGATCACCAGGAGAGCATGACGCTCCGCACTCCCCTTTTCCAGAGCTCTTCAAAGGGCGTTAAACCATTCTTGCAATGGTTTCGGCAAGTAGACGTTCCGAAGGCTCCAGCCAGGCATAGTGAATTCCGGGAATTACGAGTCGATACAACTTGGAGCCCTAGCTGCTCTGCTGACTGAGCCTGGCCGGCGAGCACAGAAACAGAGACAAGCTAGAGGGGTGTCGATAACATTTCAGCATCCAGAGACAATGTCGTGGTCCGTGGCGCCCCGTTCGGCTGGTTACACCCACCCTAGAACCCCAGCTTGCCCAGCTCCCCAGGTCTCACGGTGTTTCGCAGCGGCCCTCAGCATTGGCGTCTGGGATCAGGGGGCAAGAAAACATGCGCTAGAGTGAAAGGCTCATCACACACATACGGTGGCCCAAGTGTGACTTACATTATAGCCCCTAAAAGTTTGTTAGTCTGGTTCTTGCCCTATATTTTCTTACAAGGGGGTGACAGGGGGGTTTGTAAGGCAGGAGAGGTCTATTTACGCTATCTGATTAGCTGAAATCGCTTGATTTCAAAGTGAGAAAGAGTTGACAGGAGGCCACACACAAACCCTTTATTCTGGCCTACGACCGCTAGAATCACCTAGAACCCCCATCTCTACCTTTTATAATAGGTAAAGTTAGAGGGCATTTATAGGGTATTTGCAAGGTATTTGCAGCGGTCTAGCGTATCGAGCCAACCAGATTTCAAGATTAACTAATTAAACGAGCAAATTAACGATTTTTCTCAAAATTACAATTTTGACTAGAAATCACCTAAATCACCCATCTAAGCTTATTATATTCAAAAAGGCCTATAAATACTAGATTTTAATTGGAATTAACGAAATCCGAAACCTATTTGCTCAACGTACGTACTAACTCTAGGCCCGTATACCCGCTAAGGAAGACAAACAACTAATTAGTTATATATAACCCTCCCTCTATTATATATATAACCCTCCTTCTCCCACCCTCCTTTTTACCCTTATATACTCTTTTATAACCTATCTTATTAACCCTCTTTTATTTCAATACCCTGCTAATTCCCCTAGATTGTTAACCCTCCCTAATAGGAGGATTAATATTATAAAGGAGATGGCGATACCGATTACAATGAGGAGGAGAGCTTTGTCTATACCAGTAATTTAGATTGCAGTTATAGTAAGTACAATAACGATATAGTAAATTTGCCGCGCAATATGCAGGTTCTCCTTATTACTCCCGCGCGCCGCGCTACTACACTAGGTAAATCCTTAATAATTATTACTTTCTAAATTATTATTATATATTATTTATTATTAATTATTATCCTTAGATTAACGACCACTTCACTTATACTTATTTACCCCCGGCTTCGAAGGTTTTACCCCGCCTTAACCGTAACCACCCTCGTCGCCGTCGCCGGATATAGACTAATCCTTCTCTTCGATTAATACAGCTAAATTATCCTTTATATTGCAACCCTTACTTAGAGGTAAGAGGAAATTAGTACTTACCAATTACTAGGAGCGCATTATTTATAAGGCATTTCAGACGTATACGAAGATAGAGTATAAGGATATTACCGCTACCCTTAATTTTAGTATTAGATAAGTATAATATACTTATCTCGCTAAGGCTATTCCTTATTATAATACTAGAGGTAGACTACTTGCCGTTCCGCCACACTTTATCGACGTTTTTATTAAATATATAAATACCCCTATAAAGTCGAAGAGGTTTCTATTATAGGCGGAATTGGGGAAGCGTATACCCGAGTTTAATAGATACTATTACGAATTTATCTAAGCTATAATAGAACTTTAGGGTATTCGTCGTATTAAATAATTAATTTGCCTCCCTTTAATTGACCGGACCCGTCGCCTTCGCTTTGAATTCGCTATAAAGTACGCCGGCTTTACCCCTTTTGAATAGGAGTCTTAGATTTGGATTAATGAAATATAGGTTAATAGTATTATTTCCGGCCATTATTTTATTACCCTCTTTAATAACGAGAAGGTCGCCGACTTCGCTAAGGTTAAATTTAGGGTTCGAGGGTAGATATTCTAGGCCTACTTTATAAGTAAGAAAAAGGGTATATTCTTATTCTAGAATTATAAGGATTGGGGTACAATTACTAGCAATACGTATTAGAAGTATATCCTCCCTTTATTACGGGAATTCTAGTAATAGAATTCGTCTTTTGTCGTTATATAGGACAACGCCCTAGCTTATAATTCGAAATCTACAAAGGCATTTATAAATAAGACCTTTATTAATACGATTATTATCGACTAGCCCCTATACTCCCCTAACCTCAACCCTATTGAAAACGTCTAGTAATAGATAAAGAGATAGATTGAGCGCGAATACCCAATCCGGCCAATTAGGAATAACCTCAAGCTAGCTATCGAGAAGGTATAGAAGGCTATTCTAGAGGACTTTATACTACGCTTGGTATATTTAATACCTAGGCGAATTCAGTAGGTTATTAAGGTAAACGGTAGGTATACCGACTACTGATGTTACGGTTACGAAGTGGTACTCGGATTTTCTGGATTTTAGTATAGGAAATTAACTAATTCGCCGTAATTCTATTGTCCCTATTCTTGCTTTGTAGGCCTCGTACACGTAATTTTATTGGTTTTATCCCCTGTTACCTCCCCTGTCGAATCCCCTGTATGTACCGAGCTAACGAACTTTCCAGGGCTTAAGTGTAGGTCGGATATAAAACTAGTCCGAGCTTTCAACTAGCTTCAGCTATCGGCCATTTTATATCAACGCCTCCAAAGTACTTACAATATTTAATACTCACACCCATTAAGCGCTTCCTAACCACCAAACTTTGAAACCTCCGCTTTATCTTTTCTATCTTTTTCCACCTTTTATTCTTCTTTTTTTTCCCTTTCCTTTCCTCTTTTCTTTTTTCTTTCCTCTTTTCTTTCTCTCTTCCTCTCTCATTTTTTTGAGGAGGCGGAAGGATCCATTTACACTACTACCTTACCCCAATTCCCTAAGCGGACGCCAAGGTCGAAAATTTAGAGAAAAATCACTAGGCCCATTTGCACTACTACCTTACCTCGCAGTGAAAATCATCATTCCTTTTCGTTTGAACCATTAACTCCCATTAGCTCCTATCAACTCTCGTTAACTCTTATCAACTCTCATTAATTCTCATTGACTTTCATTAACTCTGGTTGATTCTCATTACTTTATTACTTCATTACTTTATTACTTCATTGCTTTATTACTTCGCTTTAGGGAGTTAGAATCAAGCCAGGTTTACATTAGTGTTGGAGTTCGAATGATACCCTTTGGCGCATACCTAGTGCCTGCAGCTGGCACAGACCTTTTTTCACTGAACTTTTTTATATCCGACCTAAGTTACACTTGGGCTACCGTACACACAGGCAAAGAAGATCAGCGAGTTCACAGGTATGTACACTACACTAAAGAGCTCCGTAAACCTGACCCAGCTTCACTGAAGGTATACAACACCAACCTCGTTTTATTTTCTTTCCAATTATTATATAACCGTAGCACCATCCTAACCTTACTTGTTTTGCTCCTCTAATTAGCAGGCAACGTATTACGGGGCAGAGGCACAGTTAGGGGTAGGGTAAAATATATGTTATTGTGCGGAGGAGGGGAAAGGAAGTATACGTAGAGGGCTGGCTATATAGGCGAGAGCCCTAGAGCTAGCCCGAAGTTATATATCTACGTACGTAACCGGACGGCATAGCTCTAAACTATACCAAAGCACTTTAATATATTATAATAGTAGTATTTAATATTGGGTAGGTTATAGGTAAATTAACCTTATAATATTATCCCCCCCCTCCGTTTATTTAGCGAAGAAAAATCTAATTATATATTATTCCCTTTTTTCCAAACGTTTAATAACTTTTTTAAAATTTGTATTATTATATTTATAAGGCTTTCTTCTTCGCGCCGGGATAGGGTAGCGGCGGTAGCGGTCTTAGGCGGTTGCCGTAAATAGGATAAACAGCGCTAGGGAGGCTTAGGGGCGGGGTAGTAGTATAGTTTAAAGGTTGGGTAGTACTATAGGGGTTTAGGACTACCCGGGTCCGAATTTAAATCCAAATCCGTTTATACTTCGGTAGGGTCCGTTTATAATTAGTAATTAGGCTAGGAGTAGATTTCTAGGGGTACGGAGGCTTAAGGGTAATTATAATAGAATTTTAGAACCTTTTCTTCGTAGTCGATAATATAATTCTTAAACTCTTATATAAAAGGGTAATCCCTTTTCTACTTAACTTAGTAATATTAGTAGCGGTTTTTACTAAATTAATTATAATCGATTAAGTATTTAAAATCCTATTCGACGACGTTTATACTATTATTTATTTATATTATAACGCGGCTATTATTAATAATAATATCTAAGGAGACGTTTTAATTAGGGAGGCTTCGGCTAATTTAGCGTTAGACTATAGAAATATAAAAAATTAATGAATATTTTATATTAGCCGGGAAGTCGAAGTAAATTCGATAAGAATTAGCTTTAATAATATAGAAAAGGCCTTTCTAATAGGGGGAAAATTTTTAATAAGGGCGGCCGTTTATAAAGTTAATAATATTAAGGAGGATTAAGTTGTCTATTTAATATTTATTTAAATTTACGTAGTATTTATTAGTATTAGCTTTATATTATTCTTAAATATAGCGGATTTATTAGGAGATAAAATCCTAAATTTTCTAAAAGTAATTAACGAATTTAATAGTTTTATAATATTCCTTTAATTAAATAGGGGAGAGGTTGGAGGGCGGCGGGGAATAAGGTTTAGTACTTATATAAAGGTAGTAATTATAATTGGCGAAGAATAAAGAAACGCTAATAGAAGAAGAAACAGTATTATTACCCGAAAACTCTACGAATAATAATTACTTTACCCAATTTATTTATACTTAATTAATATAAAAGTATAAGAATTATTCTATATTTATATTAATATATTCGGTTTGGGTATTAATTTAAAGGTAGAAAGCGGAATTGAATTTATATATAATAAAAAAGTAATTATAAAAAGTAATTTAGAAATAGGAAATAAATTAGGAGCTTTTATCGGACGTAATAGTATTAAGTAGGCCGTATAAAGAATAAATATAATCGATAAAGTAATCGGCGAATTCCTCTACTTTAAAAATAATATAGGGGATATAGTACTATATTTTTATTAGCCGGTTTATAATAACAGCAATATAGTAGAAGGTCTACCCGAAGTATTCACTAAGCGGTAGTAAAGTAATATAATCAATTAAAATATCCTTCTATAGGGCTAAGGAAACGGCAGTAGGTTTAAAAAAACCTATAGAACTATATTTGAAGAATTTCGTCTTCGTATATAGGAGGTAGCCTTTATAGAAGAGGTAAACGTCGTAATATATACCCTCTTAAAAGAATTCGCGAACGAATAAATTATATATAATATTTTTACCTAAGTACCCTATATTAGGCGAATTATACTACTAATTAATTAATTAGAATTAAAATTCTTTATCTTTAGGGTTAATAATAATATAATTACGCTATTTCGCTATTCTATTAGGGAAAACGTAGTATTTAGAAAAGGTATAATTAAAAATTCTATAGACTAATAGCGGTTAGTAGCGAAGGGATTTATCTAATAGGTAAATTATAAATTCCTATAGAAATGGAGAAATTTCGTAATTAATACGGATAAAATTATTAATTAATTAATTATTAAAATCTTTAAGGCCGAAGAAATAAAGGTTAAAAGTAGCTATAGGATTATTAATTTCAAAATAGCCTTCTTCGAATTAAAAAGAGTTGAGGAATTATTTTTAATAGGCGGCGAAATAATTGTCTTCCGCACTTGCGGGGCGGTTATTAAGTTTACGATTAAGAGCGTTTAGGCGAAGGTTTTAAGGATTAAGGGTATAGCGGATTAGGAAATTAAATTGTAAGAGGAATTAGAATTAATATATATACCGCTAAATAAACTATTTATTTATTATAAAAATAACGAGGTTTTTATAGTCGTTAAGAATATTAAAGGGAATTTGGGCGCCTTCGAATTCGGAGCGCTATTCTTCGAGGGCTTTAATAATAGCGAGGAATTCTTTATTATAAATATTATAATTATACTCCTATACGCTATACTTAGCCGAAAAGTAAGCAATAAGGTATAAAATATTTTTATTATCGTATTAGGAGAGTATACCGCCTATAGCCTAATTTAAAATATCCGTTTTTACTATAGTCTTTTTAATCTAGTTATAAATTTTAAGGACGGGGCTATTAGTAAAAGCCTATTTAAAGGAGTCGAATACAGTTTAATAACGGTCGGTCTAAATCTATAGCGCGTCTTTTATAATTAATTCGTAGAAGGGGGCCGCGATTAAAGAAAAAGAGTATATAAACTATTAGTAAAAGTTTGCAAAGCCGAAGAAAAATTAAAAGGATTTCTTAAACTTTAAAATTTACTATTTAATAATAGCTTTAACCTTTTTTAAATCTATTTCAATACCGCCCGGTATAATAATAAGCCCTAAATACTTAGTACATTTAGTATAAAATTCGTATTTATTAATATTTATATTAAAGCCCGCTTTTACTAATTATTTAAAAACGTTATTAATATAGTATTTATAATCCTATTCGTTATTCGAATAAATAAAGACGTCGTCGAAGTAAGTAATAATATAAATATTAAATATATTATAAAGGATATTATTAATATAGTTTTAAAAAGTATTAGGGGTGCCCTAAAGGCCGAAGGGGACGATAAGACTTTCGAAGAAATTAAAGCGGGTAATAAAAGTAGTAAATTATTCGTAGCCCTCCTTTATATGAATATAATTAAAAATAGTAATAACGTCGAATTTAATAAAGATTTTAGCGCGGTAAATAGTATCGAATATTTCCTTAATTAAGGGAAGGGGGTAGCGAAATTTAAATATAATATTATTAATATTATAATAATTAATACAAATACGGATTCCGCCTCCCGGTTTTTTAATGAAAAGGACTGGGGAGGAGGCTTAGGATTAAAAAGGCCGAATAAATTTCTTTTAGAAATTATTGTCGATCTATTGTTTAATAATATTAAATTTATCTGGGTTGAAAGCGCGGCTGTGTATTGCGGGCGTTTCTACCCCGGGTTTAAATTCGATTTTGAAATTATAAGCGTAATTAAAGGGGAGTATTTTAACCGTAATTTAGCGGAAGGTATTTATATAGTACTAGTATTAATTAAGGAATTTAATTTAAATTTAGTCGTCGGTTTTATAGGGTTTATCCGCTTTTTTATAAAAAGTATTAATATCCTCGGAGGTAATTTTATTAAGGGTAAAATTATTAATTGTAAAGTATTTGTTAATAACCCCTTCGTATTTAGTAAAATCCCTATTCGTATTGTTGAAGGGGATAGAATTTAAAATTCGGGTAATACGGAGGGCTATTTCTATATTTTAATCCGCGAAGGCGTCGATTTACGGGTAGAAATTAGAGCCGAAGAGCTTTTTATATTACTAATTGTAATTGAAGAAGATTTATTCGATAATTTGAATTATTAATTCGTTGTTAAGAGTAGAAGGCCTTAATTTACTAAAATTATCCTCTATTTATTCTTCGTTGTATATATATTTAATATTTTCTTCTATATTAGCCCGGATTATTTAAATAATTTAAAGTTTAAAGCGGTTGGCGAATTCGAAAAAGTTAAATATTAAGAGCTCTTCGATATTTTTAGGGTTAATAAAGCCGTAGAGAAAGGAGGGAAGGCGGGGGGGAGCGAAGGAGGCTATTGAAAGTATAAGCGCTTAGCCCGGGCTTGTGAAGGTATAATTAATAGGCTTAGGGTTAAACCGGTTAGTAATTTACTTAAAGCGGCGGTAAGAAATTTATTAGATTAGGGAAGTTAGGGAGGCGTAGTATAATATTATTAAGGTTAAGTTAAAATTTATAATTGAGGCCGGGGAAGGGTTTATATTTAGAGTTAGAAGAATAAGCTTTATAATTAGGAAGGTTCGAATAGCCTCTTCGGTTAGGAGGGTTCGGGTAATAATTTCAATTAGCGAAGGAGAATAAGAATTACCTTTGTTTTCAATATTTTCGATTATAGGAGTCCGGTATATTACTATATTAACTTTTATTACTTTTAAATTAAGGGGTTAGGAAGCCGTCTATAGAAATGGGGCGCGGCGTAGATTTTAATATAAACCGGCTAGTAAGTAGCCGCGGGTTTTATAAGCGGAAGTGAAAGAGAGGGTATTAAGGGGTTATAAAATCGTTGGCGAATAATAGGCGAATTAAGAGTAATTAAGAATAACCGGGTTATTAGGGGCGAAATTATAAATAAAGAGATCGATAGTTTCGTAGTATAATTCTACTTATATAGTAAACCGGGAAAAGTAGGTAATATTACTACTTTTTATTTCCCCCCTATTAATAAAATAAAAGACTTTAAGGGTAATAAAGTAGTAAGTTAATAAATAATAGTAGTAAATAAAAGAATAATTAATAAAATTAAAAGTAGTATAACCGCTATCGATAAAAGTAGAGTAGTATAATTTATACGGCTTATTAGAAAAGTAAATAGAGAAGTTTAAAGTATTTAATTATTTATAATAGTTATTTATAGAAGATTTATTTATTTTTATAATATTAAGCGGTATAAAGACATTTCCTTTTCTTCTTATAGGTTCCGACTTCTAAATGTAATTTAGCGAAGAGGCTATATATTTCCTTAGTTGATAATTCTTTATTTATTACTTAAAAGGGGGCTAACGAAACCTTATTAATATTAGGGAATTAATTAAGTATTACTAAGAACTATAGTATTAACCTAATAAAATTATTAACTGTATCCGGATTACTAATTATATTTAAATTACTAGCCGTACCCGGATTAATTAGATTATTAATTATAACCGCTATAGGAACCGCCCCTACTTCTTCTACTATAGCTGCGGCTACTACTATAAGTAGAAGGAGGGAATTCCTTATAGAAGTTTATTTTACTATAGTAAGCGGAGGAATAATAATTAGAGCGTTTATAGTAAGTATAAGCGCTAGACTTTATATAGAAGTTAAAAATATTTTAAAGGATTATAATATAAATTATAATATTAATAATAGATAATTTATTAAAATTTATAACGTTACCGCTATAATTAATTATAATATAAGTAGCTGTAGATAAAGAAGCCGTATTAGAAGTAGGGTTATAAAGTTTATAGAAAGGATTATTAATTTTAAAATAATAAGTATTATTTTCGAATTATTAAATAAGGGTACGGATTAAAGTAAGTTATTTAGAGTAATCCGAATCCGAAGGCTAAGGAATTTATATAATAAGAATAGTACGAACTTTATTATTAATTTTATTTTTAAAGAAGTAGATTTTTATAGCGTTATCGAAATTATAGTAATCGATAATTTGGGTCTATTAGTCTTCAAAGTCGGACTAATATATATTCTTACCTATAGCGAAGTTGTTTAATTCGTAGCGGACGAGGGTAATTAAATTATTATTATTATATTTAATATTAAATTCCTCTTTAATAAAGGCGTTAATAATCTTCTATTTCTATTTCTCCTTATTTAAATCGAAATCGATGATATAGAGTAGGGCTGTTTTGTAGGCGGAGAAGGGGGCGCCCTCGAAGGACTTAATAATAAACGAGAACTTCTTATATTCGTTAAAAAAGAACGAAGGGCTATTTAATTAAATAAAGGTAATCTTTATATATTAAGTATAATATTTTTTAACCTTCTTTAAAGGGTTTTCGCCCTTGCTATCGAAAGGTTTAATATAAGCGTAGGAAGAGTAGTTTATAAAACCGTCGATAATAGAAACGGATATTATAACGTTTTTAAAAATAGAAATTACGGAATTAATATATTTAAACTTCTTCTATAAGGATTTAATAATTTTAATAGTAAAATCGAAGGCTTATTAGAGGGCTTTATTATTTAATCCGAATTCGTTAGCGTACTAATTAGTATTAGTGTAGGTCTTCTTAAAGATAGAATACTTTTCTTTAAGGAAAACGCTATTATTTAGGAGGCGAATGTTCTTAATTTAAAATTAAGTATACGCCTCGTAGAGAAATTAGAATTCCTCTTAAATAAATTAGAATTAGGCGAAGGTAATAACGGAATCGATATTAAATAAGCGGCCGAAAGAGAGAGAAATATTACGGAAAATAGTATTAGTAGAGAAATTAGTAATATATTATTCCTCCTATATAAAAGCGGAAAGGCTATTAAAAGTAATAAGAACTATTTAGAAGATTTCGTAGAGGTTAGTATTATACGAGTCGGTAATTTAAAGGGAGCCGACGGCGGTAGCCGTAATAAGGTTATTTATAAAAGTAGTACTAAATATTAGTATTTCTAGGAATTCGATATTATTTATTAAATTAATTAACGGGAATTATAAGTATTGCGAATAGACCCCGTCTTTAAATAAGCGGATTGGGGTTTCCTTATAGTATTTATAAAGACGTAGATTTTCATTTAATTAAATAAAGCTTATATTTGTACTTCGATAATAGGCCGAGTTTTGAAGTCCTATTTGCGCGCGTAGCGCTAAAGAGGTATAATAAACTATTATAGGGTAGAGGTATAATTAGGGGTAGGGTAAGATATATATTATTATATAGAGGAGGGGAAAGGAAGTATATGTAGAGGGCTGGCTATATAGGCGAGAGCCTTAGAGCTAGCCTGAGGTTACGTATCTACGTACGTAACCGGACGGTATAGCTCTAACCTATGCCGAGGCACTCTGGTATATTGTAATAGTAGTGCTCAGCGCTGGGCAGGTCACAGGTAGGCTAACCCTGTGATATAACGGGCTGCAGGCAAATTACAGGGGCGGTTAGAAAAAGAGGCCAGAAGACACCAGGCACGCCGGCGGCCGTCATGTTGCAGAAACCCACGGGGCCATGGTGCCGCCAAGACGTCGCTTCCGGGGGCCAATGCGTTTGCTGGTCGCCTGGGGTTGGCTGGCTCCCGTAGCTTTGCGGGAAACCGAATGGTCCCTTTTTGTGTGTCCCCTCTCACAGTCTCCCCCTTTGTACAGCCGGGATCCATGGTGTTCCGTGCGGACGACTACATAAAGCTGCTGAGCACATATTTTCCTGATCCCGAGTGGTAGTAATGGGCGGGCTTTCTCCTCCGTCACAGATGTGAAAACCAAACGAGTTGGATAAGAGGAGCTGCGTCGCGTGGGAAATTAGGTACTAAACCACGGTCGATTCGACTCGCTGCCCGCTTGGACTGATAACACTGGCTGGGGCCCTTCTGGCCCGGATTGCAGAAAGCAAAGTAACCAGCAACGACAGCGTGGAGAGGAACTGATGGTGGATGGGAAGGGAGCGGCCAGTAGCCAGCGGCCCAAACGGCCAACGGCGAATAGGACAGCCACAGCAGCAAGGAAGAGAAAGCAATAATAAACTGCAACCTATAGTCTGGTCAGTGGTCCATCCTGGATGGTATGGCACCGCACCGCCTGTCCCCACCCGTGGTGATAGGTACTGCGTAGCCGTAGGGAGGTCGGCCGGCTGGTACTGTAGCGTTCGATGGGGGGTGTGTGTTTGGTAGGTACTAATGTATGTATGTGGTGAGTATTTTGGGGACTTGCCTTTTTACCTTGTTGCCGTCGTATTCTTTTGCCCAGAAGGCCGTTGCCCGGCCTCGTCTCTGCGAGCCCCGGATATACATACTTTTACTGCCCTTTTCCCTCCCGCCATCTGCCGCTTCTCGGTCCCCTTGACTTTCTCTTCGCTTCTGCTTCCCCCCTCGCTCCGCTTTACCTCTTTTATTTACTTGGCCTGCCCTACAACCCCATCCTCCACTCACCACTCGCATCTCCGTTTGCTTGTTCGGATTTGTGGTGAGGCAGTGTTTTGACTGTTTTCTGTTGCGAACTAAGTCGGTCGTTGCCTCTGTCCTCACTGTCTTGGGTCTTGTCTTTCGTTACTTAACCAAGTAAACTCTCCCCTCTGCCTGTCTGGTCTGTTTTGATCCATTTGCAGCCCTACAGACCTTTCCACGCAGAATTGTTATCGTTGCTGTCTATACTGAGGTAGACTGAAGGCCAAGCATTCGAGCAAATCGTGCTGCTGTGGACTCACTCTAACCCCCTCGGGTTTTCCATGTGGCTCTTCCCGGCGCTCAGCAATTCGACATCAACAGCAACGAGGTCCACCATACCTACCTAATTCTTCTTTCCTCATCTGGCTATTCGCAGTACGACTCGCAGACCCCTATCACATTCGGCAACGTCTACCATACCCAGTCCACACGTTTTACAGGACAGAACACAGGCATTCCTGGATCGACGACTGCCTTTGACGGGGAAGTTTGCGTGATCCAGAGTGGAAACCTACCCGACCCCTCGAGTCGAGCTGTCAGCTTCGCGATACGCTAAGGTCTTAGCCCCGAACGATTATTGTCTTGTCGGGATCCCCTCCCCAACCGCAAGCGACGATAACAGCTTCTCGGATACATACCCACATCACGAAGATAAATATTCGACATGTATCAGCCCGAATCTGCAGCGTACATACCTCTCTCGACGGGATACGGTAATGCACACGGACTTTCCGACTACACATTCGAACAGACATCAGTAGGTGGTGGTGGTGGTGGTGGTGGTGGTGGTGGTGGTTATGTTGGTGGTCTCGGGGGTCTTGGTGGTCTTGGAGGAGGTGGAGGCGGCAGTGGTTCAGGTGGATACACGGTCGGGGGCGGTCCGGGAGCGGCCGTTACAACAGCAGGCGCCGCCGCTGGGTCAGCATCAATAGTTGGGACCGCAGGGGCAATCTTCAATCCAGGTCCAGGGCCCAGCATCCGCGGCAACAGCGTCGGCGGCCCCGCATCTGGACCCTTATACACCCACGCCGCCGCCAACTCGTTCCATTCCCATCACTCCTCGCACTCGTTACCACCGCACCACGGCAACCACGGCGGGCACAACCAACACCAACACCAACAGTCGCACAGCCCGCTCTCATACGTCTCGCATTCGCTCTCTCCCAGTGCTGGCGGCAGCACAACCCCCTCCTCGCCAGCTTCCATTTCACAACTTCCCCCACAACAACAACAGCAACACCATCACCATCACCATAATCATCAACAACAACAACAGCAATACCAGCACTCCCAATTCGATTCTCAAATACCGAGGTACCAGCCATCGTCGTCTATCCACCAACATCACATCAAAATGGAAGCAACCGGCGACGATCACAGCGACCTAGCCGCAGCCCAAAGGTACCAGGAGTACCAGCCTGAGCTCAATGTAAGAAAATTGCTGCTCTGGAATTCGCCCACAGCCGTCATCGCCCTCATCCGGTCCTCCTCCAGTCTCTCCAAGTGTGTGCCGTTACTTACATGGGACGTGCGTGTCTATAGGGTCCTCCTGTTGGCGACAAATTGCCAAGCACAGCCATTACGGAAGAATACGCCAAGGCCGATCCCATCTATGTTCAGAAAACGAGGGTGAGTACTGCTATTGGAAAATCGAAAGTGGGTGCGACATGTGCTAATTGTGTCTCAGTCCCTGCCCGCGACATACTCCCATTACCGTCCGATGCTGGGGGATGGCAACTGCGGCTGGAGAGGTGAGTCTTGGTCGTGATAGCTCGGGGCAGCAGCCGGGGCCGACGCCATACTGCGAGTTTGAGTGCTGACGAAATGTGCTCTCTAGCAATCGGCTTTGGCTACTTTGAGACCCTGATCAAGCTCGGCAACAAGGCCCAGGTGGATGCTGAGAAAGAGCGTCTATCTAGTCTTAATGAGTACATCCAGCACCACGGTGGCTTTGACCCTATGGTATTCGTGGACTTTGTCGAGGAAACAGACGGGCTCCTCAAGAGAGTTTCAGACAAGCTCGATGTCCCTGAGGAAGCCATGGTTGAAGTCATGCACGCCTTCACTGACGTAGGCATTTCAAACTCCATCATCTACCACCTTCGCCTGCTCGCAAGTTCCTGGCTCAAAGAGAATCGCGCCAGTCACGAAGCCTTCATCACTACGGACGGCGGTCTTGACAAGTACTGTCAGCGTGTGATCGAGGTACCCAATGTTGAGATCGAGCAACTGGGCTTGCAGGCACTGGTCAACGTACTGCTAAAGCCCATCGGTTTCGTCTTGAAGATCGCTTATCTGGACCGTAGCCCCGGCTCTGAAGTTAATACTTACAGCTTCCCCGAAGAAGCAATCAGCCAGCCGACATCCCCCCTCGATCCCGTCATCTGCCTACTTTACCGACCCGACCACTACGACATACTCTACCCCGTGGACCCAACGCCTCCGCCTGCACCTACGAACATTCAGGTTTTCCGAGCCACCATCCCCCAGTACGAAATCACATTGGCTCCCCCATTCACGGCGGCTGGAGACTACGGCCTCCTTGCGGCGCTACCGGGCTTCAGCTCCTCTCCCTCACCACTCGGGGCGTTGGGCGTTGGACTTGGGTCACCGCTTGGCTCGCCGCTTGCGCCTTTCACCCAAGCCCCGGCACCATCTTGGATGTCTGCCCCTTTCGGAACGGAATCGCTCCAGCCAGTTGCCGCCCCCCTACCAATCGCTGCAACGGCCCCTCCCCCACCACCACCACAGCAGACGCATCCGTTGAGGTTTAGCGAATACTGCCAGATGCCGGAGTATGTCGAGAACGACACGTGGCGCGAACCGACGTTCCAGACATCGACGTTTAAGAACTCTCATTTCAACGTCGCGCATTACAACAACCCCAACTTCCAACCGGAGGAGTATAAACCCGAAAATGACGAGTATGACCCACCACCAAGGAGTGGGCGGAAGAGAGGGAGTGTATAGAAGGGTTTACCGTGGAGAGAACGAGCATTATGGTTGAACTTGGGGCATGAACGCATACGGAAAAGGGTCATGAGAGGAGGCGCTTACCCTTTTCACTTACAAACGGAACTGGACGACAAACATTACGCTTGCTCAGGGGTTTTAATTACGGCGGCCTGCATTAGGGGAGTTTGGTTCTTCATCTTTTTTTCCTTGTCCCTCTCACAAAGGTTAGGACTTGAGCAACAGGGTTACACAGGGGAGTTTGAGAGAGAGAGAGAGAGAGAGAGAGAGAAGGGCAAGACTTTTAAAAAGCAATGAGCGCTCTCGTTACGGAGCTTAGCCGGCGCAATATTACTTTTTACGACTACTGTTGAACTTCATGTGTCTGACTTTGTGATTTCTCCGTTGTTTGTTACCATTGCTTTACCGTCATTTGCATTTGCTACGTGAAAAAAGATGGAAGATCAGCATCGACCAGCCACCCGGTTCTCCTACAGCATTGTAAGCATGGTACAACTTAGTATCTAACGATCATACCACGTGAGTTCAGTATCAGATAAGTACTGGCTTGCCTTGCCCTGCAAATGGTAGCTTCAATAACTTAACCCGCACCGCCGATCGATCATACCAAGACATACACTACAACATTTCTTCTGGAAGCACACAAAAAAAATGACAGTGTAAAAGGCTGCAGCAAAGCAAAGTAAGCGCTAAAGAATCTGGTATGTATGCAAGGAGCAAATCTCCAATGGGAGGAGTGACACTTCATCAAGCATGACAGGTTGTGTCGTGCCTGTGCCGCTCTGTGGTGTGGTGGTACTTAGATGGGATATCGGAGGACCTGGAGCTAAAGCAAGAAGGAGGGGGGGGGGGGGGGGGGGGGGGGGGGGGGGGGTGGTGGGGGGGGGGGGGGGGGGGGGGGGGGGGGGGGGGGGGTAATAAGTAGGTAATGAGTGCGCGGCTTTGGTTCCGCTTAGGTAAGGTAGGTAGTAGTCAGTTATTGTCTGTATATACTAGAGTAACTAGACATATTACTAAGATACCTAGGACACTGGTCACTAGTTGCTTGTGGCGTTGGTGTTGGTGTGTTGGATGTTGACATTTGACGTCGGCGGGCTGGCTGGCGTTAATGGTATTTAGAAGGCATTGGTTCTAAAGGCGACTAGACTACCTGCCTATGCCTCGGTCGGGAATGATCTCTATCCCACTCAGCGGTCCCCATAATTCAAGACAATTCAAGTTGGGCTTCAACTTGAACTAAATTACGTGTATCCAATGGAAATTGATTGTCAGGGCACAGAATTGGATTAAATTACCTTCTTGAATTGTTTCGAATATACCGTCATGCACTGTTTTCTGCAAGTGACGTCTGAAAATCCCAGGTGCATATGGCCAAAGCGGCCGCCGAGGCGTCTTTTTTTGCAGAGAAAAAGGTACGTACCTACGAAACAATTTACCCAGTTTAAGATGGCGAAGCATTTGAACTGAATTGGAGGTTTTTTAGGCCAACTTGAATTGCGTTTCTTCCTTCTGATTTGGATTGTTTTGAAGTGTCTTAAATTATGGGGACCGCTGATCCCACTCTTCCTTCACTTTGGTCCCCTTCCCCGTGCCCCTCAAAGCTAATGCCGTGCAGACCTTTTTCTCCTTGTCAACAATCTCAAGCTCTGTTCAACCCCTACTGCTGTGCACACCTAGTAGACCCACGATATGTGGGAACTTTTTTTTTTTTTTTTTTTTATTTATGCCATTGTAAGTCTGCTTGCTGCTCCAATTCATTGTTATGCGATTTCAGTTTTCAAGCTGTGTTGGAATAAGCTAACCAGAGACTTAGCCAGCGACCCCGAGGGCGCCTCCTGCACGATCTTTTTGATGCCTGCCGTCGTCCTCGATGTTTCAGCTTCGTGAATTGCCCTCGCCGTCCGAGATGGTTTCAGAGTGGAGATGCGCTGCGAGACGGCCTCGCGCTGGGTGATGAGCTCGGCGGCGTCGAACTGGGCGAGGATGGACTTGAGGACTTCGTTGCCAATGGAGGGGAGGACACGCTCGTCGTAGTCTGGGCCGAGGTTCTGTGGAAATATTAGTAACTACGACGGATAGGGCAAGTTCTTGTAAAGGCACCTGGTAAATCTTGGGCAGAGCCTATGCCTCAGGACGGTGTAGCATTCTGAGCGTTAAGCTGACTATTTGCAAATCCTTAGACAAAGTAGCATTAGGGTTCCTATAACTAGGGCCCTTTCTACTTCTACTTCTTCTACTCGAAACGAATAAAGTAGGCCTCGTATTCCTCTAACGCTCTCCTCTCCTTATACTCCTTAGCACGCGAGTAGATGTTGGTATTCTCGTTCTTCTTCTTCCAGTCCTCAAACTTCTCCGTTATAAACTTACTAAAGTCCTTAATATCGCCGAAGATAGAACCCGAATCGATAGGGGTAGTAGTAGTATAAGGTAAAATACATCTCAAGAAGGGTATTAAATTAAGTCTATACAATTCGGTACCTTTATAATAATAATTATAATTACTACCCGTCGTTTTACTTACCTTAGACCGGGGAGGGTAATTAACTTCTATTTTACTAAGAGCCTCGACGAAGCTTTCCGCCGACGGACCGACATTATTCAGGATCAATTAAGGGTGGTTCTTAAGGCGTATAAACACTCCCGAATCAACTAGCAGGCAATCTCACAGATAGGTTTTACCAGCTTGGCAACGTTACAGGAAATATATTCGCTTATATTGGCAAAGATATAGAAGTCGCCGCTTCCGAAGGTATAGTATAGGAATATGCTATTGCATTGGGAGATAGTCGAAGGGTAGCCAACAATATAGACAATAAGGACGTACTCGGAGTAGGCACTAACAACACCGTTAATAGCGAAGGAGGTAGTTGTCTATATTGAGATAGAGGCTAATCGCGAATTTCGCAGTCTAGTATTTGGAAATCGGACATGGTCGGGCTGGGCTTGGCCGAAGCCCGGAAGGACGGTCGGGGAATTGTCTAACCGGCTAAGCTTCATGATGAAGTACTCCGAGAGCGGATGTTCTCATATCTTTGCCAATGTTGATTTTTCGGTTCGGAGGTATCTCGCGTCCACAAGAGGAAGGCGTAGTCTTTGAACGTAGACGAGATTCCTAGGAAGGTGCGACTCAATTTGGTAGCTGGGTGGCCGTGAGTCGATTTTTAAAACGGCCATGGTATTGCTTAGCAAGGCGGCTCTGAAGCTCGGGATTCAACATTTGAGCACTGTTCAAGACAAGGTCAACGAGGGCTTTGACGCAGAATATAGACGCATACATCCAGTGCTCAGAATGGATACGTACCGATGTTGAGTCTCTCTAACGCCATGAACGAGGCGGTTACCCAAAGCCCTGACTTCCTGCTGACGGGTGGCATAGATTCTTCCGCCTCCAAGATCATCAAGTTCGCGGACAGCAATAGCGTCATCATCGTTGAACAGACCCTATTTTGACAATCCTTTCGATGCGTTCCGCTGTAGGGGGAGGCGCCCTCGACACAGCTTGAAAACTGAAATCGCATAACAATGAATTGGAGCAGAAAGCAGACTTGCAATGGCCAGGCCCACGCCCTCCGACAAACGAAAGCCCAGTTGAACAGGAACACCATCAGGAGCCAGCCAAAACTGGTGGCGAGTTTCTGGAGGCCGTCTCGGTAACAACGACATCACCTTCCTGGAAGTACTCGCCTACTCTTGGCCAGAACCACGCCTGCGTAATGATCTGCGAGTCATCCTTGTTCTCAGTCACAGTGTTCTCGACCTAGGGAGAAGGTGTTATCGAGAGCTTAGACACGTCGATGCGCTCAGTAACCTTCCGGAGTACAGGCGGCCATGGTGACATTGGCGGGTGGGGCGATGGGGTGAAGCAAAAGCGACGATGGATCGCGATGTTGCTGCTGCCGTTTGTTCGATTCGATAACTTTGTTGTTATGATTGCGGCGGCGCGCAAAACGATGGTGATCGGATGAGAAATAGAAAATGGGTCTCCAAAGCGATGGTGATAGCAAAGACTGTTTGGAATGATGATGAGGAGGAGAAAGAAATCCAGATGATGGCTGGGGGGAGAAGAGGTTTCGTGGGTGCCCTGACTGGTTTCCGGTTACCTGGCCTTGGTGTCGTCCTCCACCAGCTCGCGCATCGCCGCCCCCCACAGCGCGTACCGCTCTCTTCTGGCCGGCTCCCGCTGCGCCGTGGCCGACACGTCCTTCTGCTTGGCAATCTTGCTGGCGCGCATGAGGCGGCGCAGTCACAATGGCCACCGCCAACCTGGCTGGGAAACAAACCTCCCAGTCTCAAACAGCTTAGCGAGGACGTTGATGCCGACAGTCTCGAAGGCGCGCTTCTCGACGAACAGCTCAGAGATGGAACCGGGGGCAGAGGTGGCAGCGAAGATGAGACCGCCCAGGTAGGCGGCCCCGCGGTAGCTGAGAGTGCCCCGGTGGCGTTGATCAGAGCGCCGATACTGTACGACTGCAAGGCCGAGCCGACCAGGGACGAACCCCAGGGAAGACACAGGCGGCGATCTTCTGGAGGAGGAGCACGAGGAATGGGGGTGCCACCAGCTGTACCCCCGAGAGGTTTGTACCCGCAAGCTCGACGTTGCGGAGCATGGCCGGGTGTAGGCCAGCAGCCCTGAAAGAGTCGATAGGCTCGATACGAATAGGTCCCTCCTAGACAAGCTGGAGCTCCGCGATGGCGGAGAAGTCGATACCCCTGCAGCCGCGCTCCTCGACGGGACCAAAGAATTAGACCTCCAACTCCGGGAACTCGGAGTAGGAGTTATTCGTCCGCCTATCTGTTATAATCGTCGTCGTTAGGGGGCGAAGATACGAATTCGACGGGGACGAGTAGACGAGAGCGAACTAGCCTTGGTGTCGTCCTCTACCAACTCGCGCATCGCCGCCTAGGCGAGTACCAAAAGTAAAGGCATCGGGCCAGGAGGTACTCGGTCTCACGATTGGCAAACTCATCGTACTAGTACGGAATCGCCTCAACCCAACCCTCAAGCTTAGGAGGAACGACGAACCTAACGTAGGACATACCGAGGCCTATAGCCCAAGTGGCGGTAATGTTGGTTATATACCTAATTAAAATAGTCGGTTTTAGTGACGTTAGCCGTAGGGAACATCGTAGGACGACAAACGACTGGAACAAACAGTATAGATCGGATGAAAAACGACAGCCCAGTTGAAGAGGAACACGAACACCGGCCATACGATGTTGGTGGCCAGTTTCTGTAAAACCATTACCAAGACTGGAGTAGTTGGAGCCGATGAGCAGTTGGGGCAGCCGATGAGCAGTTGTTGCTGCTGGGGCATGAATTGGGGGTTGTTCGAGAAGCTGCGGAATGGCCTCATCTGAGGTGCGCCGCCACCTGGCTGAGTTTTTCTTAAGTACGACGAAGTACTTACAACGGCCACGCCCGGTCCTCGGGGTAGATGAGAGCCCAGCACTGGAGGCACGAACATACAAGTGTTAAATTCTTTGATGGAAGAAGAAGAGGCAAGGCAGAATAAGAAGAGAGTCGGGGTCCTCGATATATACAAGACTGATCCATGTGCGGGTCGACCAAACAATTTCAAGACAGCCGTGTTCATGTTCCTGAACAGACTGAGGGGGCCAGGGCACGACGACTACCGAGAAGGACCCCCAACTTGATCCATATGTTTCAGCATCTGGAGGGCAGGACAACAGACTTTCCAAGACACCATCTTTCTTTAGTTCAGGATGAGACCATTCTGCCCTCTCCCCTTTCTTCAATGACTTGTTCTTCGCTAGGAGCTCTTCAAGGTTGAGAGACGAGACAGATGCTTCGTACCAACGTTCCTTTTCCCCCTTGTCTACTCTCCCTTTAGTCTGAGGCTCTCTTCACTTTCGTGAAATCCTTTTCATGAAACATCAAACCAAACAAAAACAAAACATGACTTCGGTAAAGGTGCCCGGTTCGGATCTTGAAGAGATGAATCAGGTTTCCTAACCTGGGGATAACATTGACCTACTCCTCAACAACCCACGCCCCACAGGTGCCACTATTCCCCGGGTTCAACTTGGGCGGCACGAGTTGGCGGTGCAGTGTTAGGTAATACCCGGCGCCGTGGTCCTTGCCTCTCCAAGTCCGTATCATCATGGGTGGTGTCAACCAGTGCCTCGGAGGCAGTACCAACAGGTGCCTCGGCGGTAGTATTAATAGGGACCTCGGCGGCAGGATCAACAAGTGCCTGGGCGTGTTCTTGCGGCCATCGGCTGTTTCCGGTTAGCTTCAGACAGGATTAAGAGGACAAGGTAAAGTGTTAAGGAGATGAGGAGAGAAAGGAAGAAACAACAATGAATTGGAACAGAGACTTACAATGGCCAGACCCCCCAACCCCGAGGGCAGACGGCAAACCAATTCACCAGGAAAACCAGACCCCAAATGACCGCGGTGACCACCTTGGTCCACATGGCCGTTGCGGCCGCATTTCCGAAGACGACTGTGGTGTTGGTGCTCATTTTGGTGGTGGTGTCGTTGTTATGGTTGCTGCTAAAGTTACTAACGATGCTGAAGAGAAAGAAATGTGGACGAAAGGCTGGGCCGGGGGGAGAGGGATCTTATAGCTTTCTGGGTGCCCCAACTGAACTGGAGACGAGAGAACGCCCGGCCTGTTCACTATCCGTCACTGGTTAGCTTGTACCAACTAGCACAGTCTGGGATTCGACAAAAGGTGAAGCGATATGGGCTGTGGATGGAGCGAGGATGACTTACCGAAACGGCCACGCGAGACCCTCGGGGTAGATAAGAACCCACCCTGGGATGAAGGCCAACGCGACCAGAGCCAGAGAACTGGCCCTGCCGGACCAGAGGCGGGTGAGGTGCGCCGTTATGCTGATGGGAGCGCTGTTGGTGAGGATGTAGGTAGGCATTTTTCGCTAAAAAAATTGAATACCCAAAGGTGAAGAAAAAAAGAGAAAAGAACATTATGAGATCGGATGAATTATATGTTTTTGATAAACGCATCCAACTAATCTAGCTATAGGTAGCTAGGGAAAAGATCATAGTAGTCAGCGTCGGCGATGGCATTAACTACGAAGATAGGGTCTAGGACTTCTAGAGCCGCTCAGGGAAAGTCTAATAGCTAACGGATTTATTCATTAGTTTTTATTATTCTAATACAGTACATAGCAGCTCTATAAGGTCCGGTTGACTTACAGTGGCCAACTAGTTCATATTCTTCGGGCCGTCGAACATCAGACACTTGTATAACTCCCCGCTCCAGCCGATCAGGTGTTGCTACGTCTGCCTCTATTGGCTTGGGGGGGCTAATATATTGTCTTAGGTGTCGGAGTGGCCAAAACATCCCCTCCGGGTATGCAAAGGCCCAGTTGAAAAAGAACACGGTCAGCCAACCGGCAAAGTTTGTGGCCAGTGTCCCGGTGATGAGAATGATAAGCATCCAAAACGGGTCCGTCCAGCTACCGGCGCTGCCGGGGGGGCTGCCGGGGGCGCTGCCGGTGGTGTTCGTGGCGTTGGTAGACATGTTTGTATGCTCGGTAGCCGATGAGTGTGCTTGGGGCAGCCAATGTGATATTGGTAGACATTTTGATAAGTGTGCTTTACTTGCAGCAACCGTACAGTAGCCGATACAATTAATAAGTAAAGAAGAATTGGAGTGGGAGCTGCAGAGTATATATAAAGGTAATGTAGACTAAAAAACGAAAGTTGATAATAATTACGATAATAATAATAGAGGGAAAAGAAATCCAAAGATGTATTTATATAGTATATTATTATTTTAGGGGATAATATTAAAGATATAAAGTAGAGAAGAAATATAATAATAATAGAGAGGAAAAGAAATCCGGACGAAAGAGTAGGGGGAGAGGGATCTTATAATTTTCTAGGTGCCCTAATTAAATTAAAGACGAGGAAACGCCCGATCTATTCACCCTTCCATTAATTTACTAGTACTTATAGATAATAATAGTATAGCGCTACCTCAACTACCAGTTTTTCAAATCCTATAAACAAATTCGACTACAGCTAATATTAACTATAGTCTTATCAAATCACTCGGTTCCAATTCGCAATAGAAGAATCGTCCTACTCGGCTTAAAAGTTCAGTTGAGAGCAGCCTTCCTACCTCGTCTAGTTGTGAAAGTGCTGCAACCAGCTTCCATATATAAGAGATAGCTAAGGCATAAATCTAAGGAAAGGAGTATTCCGGACCCGGATCACCCCTATAAACCGACCGGAAGCTAATTTGTACTTAAAGTTCTAAAATTAATCCCGAGCCCCTAATAAATAGTACTTCTAGTTATTCGATTTCCCCCCGGGGTAATCACTTAAGCCGCCTTAAAGTTCCTAATTAAAGTTGAAATCTCTTTTACATAGATCTAAACCTTCCTTAACATTAGTTATCCCCTTCTATTCGCGTATAATATACTATATTTTGCAATTCGGGGTGAATACTATATATAGTAAGGGAGTGTCTAATTTACTTACCTTTCCCTTATTAATTAAAAGGTGCCGTTAAAGTTTAGGTAGGGACTTAATAAGGAATGTATAGGGTAAAGGAAATTCGGTATAGAATTTAAAAGTGCTTAATCGATGAGGAAGTATCGCCGAAGCTAAAATTGGATATTTATAACGTACCTTCTATAAAATAATAAATTTACTTATTTTATAACAAAAGAGATTGGACGAATACTTACCGGCCAAGTGTTATAATAGAAAGTAAAACGTTGTAAATTAGTAATATTATTAATAGTATAACTATTCCTACCCGAGATAGGCGACTACTAGGCGTCCCCCCACTTGCTAAGCATACCGAATATATATAAATAAATAATATTACTTACTTTATTTATTGTAGAAGTAGTTCTTTCCTTTAATTATACTTAATTTATTACGTAATTTATACCCGGTATTAACTCCCCAACTCCAATATATATCATCCCTACTTATAATCGGGCAATCCTTTACGACGGGAATTACTATTACCTTTAATTATCTTAGGCACGGGTCCGGTAAGTAATTAGCACCGCGGAAAACCGCTATAGGCGTATAAGCGAAGTAGGCGTATTTTGCCCGTATACGCTATTACCCGGCCTACTAGTACCTTCAACCCCCCGTTACTCATTACTTAGCTATTACTATTATTCCTCCTTCGACGTACCGGATTATATCCTTATCCTAAATAGAAGTAGCGTATAAAAATAGTATATCCAACTTAGTAATAGTCGAAATTAAAGAATACGATAGAAGATCTTTATAGTAAGTAATAGTTAATAAAATCTCAATAGCTATTACCTTTAATAATTATAAACGAAGATATAGAGGTTACAATTTAATTACCCCCCCAAATTCTATTAAATCCTAACTCCCAATAAATATTAAATAAGGACGAAATTACCTTCTAACCCCCTACGATTACCAATAACCGTATTTAAGTATACTTATTCCTTCTATCTTATAAAGTATAATACTCGGCCAGTAGCGGGATACTAAGCGGTTACTGCGGCCTATTTACAAAAGGTAAGAACGTAGGTAACATTTCCCCAAAGAGAACTTTCTTCCAAAGGCAATACAATTCCACTCCTCAGACCTCAGACGAACCTTCCTCACATGCATCAAAATTTCCCAAGACATATCCTCTTGATCTCCTTCACAAAGCAACCGAAATACCCCAGGCACTACTCCCCCAGCTGCTCGTCTGGTTCCCAGTTCACTTTCATTACGCGTGCGGGTTTTACACCCAAACACTCGCGCAAAACCTTGACTCCTTGGTCCGTGTTTCAAGACGGGTCGTTCGTGACCATTACGCCAGCATCCTCGGTCAGCACTATGACTTCGTCGACCTCAGATGTGAGCAGCAAAGCCCCCTCTTCTTGGCACGGGTTTCCTCGGTTAGTTTACACTTCGATTACAACGTCACCAATATCTCGACAACATTAGTTGCTAATACGGTAATACCTTGCACTCCCCTACCCTCCAGCCTACGCCGTCTACTTCGACTATAAGAGGCGCAATAACCCCGAGTTCAGGAGACAGCTTCGCTCCTGGTTTCCCTATTTTTTTTCCAAAGAAGCACTTCAACAGCCACCTCCTCAACCGCCCGTCAAGCTCAGGCCGCCCCCAGAAGCGATCCGGCAGTTCAAATCCGTTCTCATTTCTCATCAACGATTTCCCTCCACAGTCCAGACACAATGCGCTTCTCTACGTCCGCCGCCGTCCTGGCATTGCCTCTGTTGGCAGCTGCCGAAAGTCCCCTCGACCAGTACAAGGCCAAGTTCCAGAATTTCCTCGGAAGCTTCGCTGGCACCGCCGGTGGCGCTACCGTTCCCGAGGCGGCTGAGGTTCCTCAGCAGAAGCCCATTGTTTCCAACACTGAGCCTGTCACAACGATGCACCAACCGACGATGCAGCTGATCCGGATGCCTTTATCGACGATTCGACATAGGCAACAACAACATCGTAGCCCAACCAGCTCCCAAGGCTATGCTATACGTCACTTCCATCCCATCTCCAAACCACCAGTTTTCCGGATTTCCTTATTGTTTCATCCTGTCTATGGAGACAACGGGCTCCTCGAAAAATCTACCAAGACCACCGCAGCGTTCTTCTCGCCACCACCCCCGCGAAAGTTAAAATGGGCTTCTGGGACGCTGTCACCGACCTCATCGACGCGGCCACTCCGTGGGCCACCGTCGTGGTCGAGGCACCTGCCGCCACCCCCGCAAAATTCAAAATAGGCTTCTGGGACGCTGTCACTAACCTTATCGACGCGGCCACTCCGTGGGCCACCGTCGAGGTCGAGGCACCTGCCGCCACCCCCGCGAAATTCAAAATGGGCTTCTAGGACGCTATTACTAACCTTATCGACGCGGTTACTCCGTAGGCTACTATCGAAGTCGAGGCGCCTACCGATACCCCGGCTGAGCTTGTACCTACTTCTAAGAGTACCGAGACCACCGTCGAGGCCAAGGCCTTATCGACGCGGCTATTCTGTAGGCCACCGTCGAAGTCGAGGCACCTACCGACACCCCGGCTAAGCTTGTACCTACTTCTGAGAGCACCGAGACCACCGTCGAGGCCAAGGCCCCTGCCGATACCCCGGCTGAGCTTGCCCCTGCTTCTAAAAGCATTGAGGAGACCACCGTCGAGGCCGAGGCCCTGCTGATACCCCGGCTAAGCTTGCCCCTGCTTCTGAGAGCACCGAGGAGACCACCGTCGAGGCCGAGGCCCTGCCGATACCCCGGCTGAGCTTGCCCCTGCTTCTGAGTGCACCGAGGAGACCACCGTCGAGGCCGAGGCCCTGCGGAGACCCCGGCTGAGCTTGCCCCGGCTTC